>CM061559.1:20965642-21568142 GCA_030864225.1 Capsicum baccatum var. pendulum | reverse complement strand
ATTAAGCCATTATTAGTAATAACTGTGTTGATTTAACTAAAATTAAACATGAATTAATGAGTTCACTTACAATTTCAATTAATCTCATCGTAATTAAATGATTAACTAAGTGTATTCGTCCCGAGTAGAGTGATCAATCGACCAATTTTATTTGAAATAATTCAAATTAAGATATTATTAGTAATAAATAGATTGAGTTAACTAAAATTAAAGATAAACTTACAATTTCAATTAATCTCATAATAATTAAATTATCAACTAAGAGTATTCGTCATGATTAGAGTGATCGACTGACCAATTTTATTTGAAATGAATCAAATTAAGCCATTATTCGTAATAACTAAATTGATTTAACTAAGATTAAAGATAAACTTACAATTTCAATTAATCGCATAGTAATTAAATTATCGACTAAGTGTATTCGTCATGATTAGAGTGATCAACTGACCAATTTTATTTGAAATGAATCAAATTAAGCCATTATTTGTAATAACTAAATTGATAAAACTAAAATTAAAGATGAATTGATAAGTTCACTTACAATTTTAATTAATCTCATAGTAATTACATGATCAACTATGTGTATTCGTCTCGAGGAGAGTGATCAATCGACCAATTTTATTTCAAATGATTCAAATTAAGTCATTATTAGTAATAAATAAATTGACTTTGACTAAATTAAAGATGAATTGATAAGTCCACTTACAATTTTAATCAATGTATTCGTCCTTAATAGAATGATCAATTGATAATTTTTATTTAAAAAGATTCAAATTAAGCAATTATTATTACTAACTAAATTGATTTAACCAAAATTAAAGACAAGACCTTAGACGAGGGTACAAACATTTGAGTTCTCTTAAAAACATCTGAGCTTTACTATTTTAAATTATTTTCCAATATATATCATATATGTTTGATAATTTTCAACAGATGAGTCATCTGTTGCAACAACTTAGTCATCTGTTGCAACGGATGTCTATATTTGTTTGATAATTTTCAATAGATGAGTCATTTATTACAACAGATTAGTCATCTGTTACAACATATGTTTATATTTGTTTGGTCATTTCCAACAGATGTCTTTATCTATTTGGTCATTTCTAACAGATGTCTTTATCTGTTTAGTCATTTTCAATAGATTACTAATATTTTGCAACATGTTATTCATCTATTGATTCATATAATCTATTATATAAGTAATAATTAAATTTATTTAACTAGAATTAAACATGAATTAATAAGTTACCAATTTTATTTGAAATGATTAAAACCAAACCATAATTAGAAATAACTATATTGATTTAACTAAAATTAAAGATGAATTAGTAAGTTGACTTACAATTTCAATTAATTTTATAGTAACTACATGATCAACTAAGTGTTTCGTCTTAAGTAGAATGATCAATTGACCAATTTTATTTGAAATAATTAAAATCAAGCAATTATTAGTAATAATTAAATTAATTTAACTAAAATTAAAGATGAATTGATAATTTTAATTATGATTTCAATTAATCTCATAGTTAGTAATTACATGATCATCTAAGTATATTCGTCTTGGGTAAAGTGTTAATTGACCAATTTTATTTGAAATGATTCGAATTAAGATATTATTAGTAATAACTACATTGATATAACTAAAATTAAAGATGAATTGATAAGTTCAATTACTATTTCAATTATTCTCATATTAATTGCATGATCATCTTAGTGTGTTTGTTCTGAGTAGAGTGATCAATTGACTAATTTTATTTGAAATGATTCAAATTAAGCAATTATTAGAAATAGCCAAATTGATTTAATAATTACAATTTCAATTAATCTCATAGTAATTACATGATCATTTAAATATATAATCTATTGCAATAGATTTAATCTGTTGCAACAGATGAGTCATTTGTTGAAAATTATCAAACAGATATACACATATGTTGCAATAGATTAGTCATCTGTTGTAAGAAATGTCTTTATCTGTTGGTCATTTACAATAGATGACCAATCTGTTGCAACATATGACTTTATCTGTTTGTTATTTCCAACAGATTACTAATCTGTTGCAATAGGTGACTAATCTGTTGCAATAGATGTCTTTATCTGTTTGGTCATTTTCAACAGATTACTCATCTTTTGCAACATCTTAGTCATCTATTGATTCATATTAAACCATTATATTAGTAATAACTAAATTGATTTAACTAGTATTAATAAGTTCAATTACTATTTCAATTAATCTCATGGTAATTACACAATCAACTAAGTGTGTTCGTCCTGAGTAGAGTGATCAATTGACCAATTTTATTTGAAATGATTCAAACCAAGCCATAATTAGAAATAACTATATTGATTTAACTAAAATTAAAGATGAATTAGTAAGTTCACTTACAATTTCAATTAATTTTATAGTAATTACATGATCAAGTAAGTGTTTCGTCTTAAGTAGAATGATCAATTGACCAATTTGATTTGAAATAATTAAAATTAAGTAATTATTAGTAATAACTAAATTGATTTAACTAAAATTAAAGAAGAATTGATAATTTAATTATGATTTCAATTAATTTCATAGTAATTACATGATCATCTAAGTGTATTTGTCTTGAGTAAAGTGTTAATTGACCAGTTTTATTTGAAATGATTCAAATTAATACATTATTAGTAATAACAACATTGATTTAACTAAAATTAAAGATTAATTGATAAGTTCAATTACGATTTCAATTAACATGTTGCAATAGATGAGTAATCTGTTGTAAAAGACCAAACAGTTAAAGACATTTGTTGAAAATGACCAAACATATATAGACATCTGTTGTAATAGATGACAAACCTATTGCAATAGCTAACTCATCTATTGAAAATTATCCAACAAAAATAGACATCTATTGCAATAGATGACTAAATTATTGCAACATATGACTCATCTATTGAAAATTATTAAATAGATAAGATATATGTGAACTTAGAACCAAAATGAGCCACAGAATTTAAAAAGTGACCAAAATAGATCACCTATTTAAAAAGTTACCAAAATAGGCTAAACGTAATAATTTATTACATTTTTTTATTTTTTTCTTAACAATCAATTAACGGAGTTGACTTTTACAATTTCTTACATTTTACATTTTTTTTTGTAAAATGTAAAAAATTCTTACATTTTATAAAAAAAATATAAAACGTATGAATTTCTTACATTTTACACGATGATCGAGGAAAAAAATGCAGTGAATTCTCAAATCAATTAAAAAGATACTAAAAAATGAGTTGTTCAAGATAACAAAAAGTTGCGTTCTTAACTTTTTTATAGCAGTGATCCCCCACGCATAATTCTTTTTTCCACAAATGTCCCATCACTTCTACTTTTTCGTCTTTTTACATATAATAATTATGAATTTTTTGATTAGTTAAATTTATTTATATTTTACATGTAGTTTAAATAGTTTATTTTTTTCTCTATGTAATAAATTTTTACGTTTACATATAAAATTTAAAAAATAGAAGTATCAATTACCTCATTAACTTAACAATTTTTTTATATTTATTTTATATCAAAAAATAATCACTTCTATCCATAATTATCCAATTTCTCTCTAAAAAAATTATACTTTTGAGTTTTCCTCTACTCCAAAATAGTAAAATGTTGAATTATTGTCGATCAAATATGCTACTATATACAATAATTATATTTTTTTTTATGTGTTAAAAATATGAAATTAATTTTTTCGGATAGTGATTCATTGTAGTTTTTTTATTAGTATTTCGATTAGGATATTGAGGAGACTCACATGCACAAATACGTTTCATATTATAATTAATAGAGTTAAAAATCACAATTTAATTTAGGAACACTCTTAAATTAATATAAGCAAATATATTTTTTTAGAAACACTCTTAAAAAAAATATAATTCTTGTATATAGTAGCATATTTGATCGACGATAATTCAACATTTCACTATTTTGGAGTAGAGGAAAACTCAAAAGTATATTTTTTTTAAAAGAGAAATCGGATAATTAAGGATGAAAGTGATTATTTTTTGATATAGAATAAATATAAGAAAGTTGTTAAGTTAATGAGGTAATTGATACTTCTTTTCTTAATTTATTTTATGTAAAACGTAAAAATTTATTAGAAAAAATAAATTCGTTGAACTACATGTAAAATATAAATAAATTTAACTAATAAAATAATTCATAATTATCATATGTAAAAATAGGACAAAGTAGAAGTGATGGGACATTTGTGGAAAAAGAAATTGTGGGTGGGGGACCACTGTTACAAAAAAGTTAAGAACGTAACTTTTTGTTACGTTGAACAACTCTTTTTTTTAGTACCTTTTTAATTGATTTGACAGTTCATTGTATTTTTTCCTCGGTTATTGTGTAAAACATAAGAATTTCTTATGTTTTTTGTAAAATAAATCTATTTATCAGCTTAGTTATCCGCACCCCCTACAAATGGTATCAGAGCACAGTAATTTAAAAGATATGGAAGTGAGATACGTGTTAGAATTAGTTAGATTAAATTTAGTTAAGTTAGATTTAGCTATTTATTAAATTAATTATGAGAAGACCATTTAAAAATAGAGAAGCTTTTAGAAAAATTAAAGAATCTTTAGTTAGTAATTATTCAGAATATATAAGTCTAAATAAAACAAAAGAAAATCCAGAAAGATTAGCTTACCTAATTACATTAATATCTAGTATTGAAGCAAAATTAATAATCCATTTAAAATCTAGAAGAATGAGATATATACCACCTAATTATGATAAAATTAGATTCAGATATCCACCAAAATATTATAAGTATAATTTAAATGAATAAAGAGCAAAAATACAAAGAATTAAAACAATTTATCTCTGAAAAATGTAAAGAATTAAAAATAAGAAAAGAAAGACTACATTATAATATATTTGCCGGAGTTAGTAAAAATTCAATAAATACACAAAAAGATGAAATATCAAAATTAGAGTCCCAAATAGATAGTTTAGAATATATATATCAACATGAACTATTCACAATAAAATGAATAAAGAAGAATTTATAATAGATGAAAAAATATACGAAAATCAAGAAGGATCAAAAATAAAAATAGTATTTTCGAATCTAGGAAGAAGATACAAGAAAATAGGAGAACATTTATATTTAATGTTAGAAAAAGAAGAATTAAAATTAGAAGATAAACTAACAGCAATGGTAAGAATAGAAAAAGAAAATGAAGAAATAGATAGAAAAAAGGAAATAGAAAAAATTAAACAACAAACTACGGAACAAATACGAAAAATAGAAGAAACTAAAAATAGTAGAATTGCTGAATTAGAAAAAGAACTACAAATGTTAAAAGATCTATACGAACAAAGACAAAAAGAAAAAGAAGAAAAAGATAAAGAACAAACATTAATAAACGAGATAAACCAATTTAAGGAAAAATTAGAAATAAATAATATAGAGGTCGAAGAGACAGATAATTATGATTCAGAAGATAGTGAAACATATACGGAAATATTAACAAATATAAAAGATTTAGAAATTAACAAAAAACAAGAAAAAATTAATGAAGAAAACTTAGAAAATACCAATACAAAAATAAATACTCTTGACAAAAAAGAAGATGAAAATATAATACCTAAGACAACAGAAATAAGAAAACCTATATATTATAAAAATAAATTTAAAAGATATAATAAATATGATAAATGGACACCAAAACAAATAGTTAATAAAAATTATAACTTTTTAGACCTAGACTGTGTAATAGATACAGAAAAAATAATACAATTATGGATAGGATATATGACAAAACAATTATTAGATAATAATATAAACATAACAGATGCACCAGAATATATAGAAAAAACATTAATAGGATCAGTAAAACTATGGTTTTCAAACTTAACCGAAAATAGTAAGAAAGTATTAAGAACTAATAAACCTATGGAAGGAACATCATCAACAACAACTAAATTAACACCTATAGAATTATTAAAAAAATATAAAACAGCTATAAAAGATGAATTTGGTAGTATGACAACATTAGAAGAAGAACAAGATGAAGAAAAAGATACAAACAGGAATTTAATGATAAAATTAACAATATGTAATATGTGTTATGTAGACGAATATACTTGCGCATTTAAAGAATATTATTATAAAGGAGCATATAGTATAGAAGAAAGTAAAGAAATAAGAAAATTATATTTTAATAAATTACCCGAACCATTTAGTTCAAAAATAATAAAAAGTTGGGAAGAAGCAAAAATAGTAGATACGTTAGGAGCTAGAATAAAATTTTTACAGCAATGGTATAGAAATTTATGTGAAAAATATAGAGAAAAATTAAAAATGGAAAAAACATTAATAAGAAATTTAGCATGTTGCAAAAATAAAATAGCACCCCAATTTGGAAGCGAAGAAAGATATTATAAGAAAAGAAAAAGACATAAGAAATATAAGAAATATAAAAAATCAAAATATAAATATAAGAAACCAAGAAAAAGATATTATGTAAAAAATTATAAAAATAAAAGACCATATAGAAAGAAAAAATCTATAAAAGAATGTACATGTTATAATTGTGGAAAGTTAGGACATTTAGCTAGAGATTGCAAACTACCCAAAAATCCAAAAAATAAACAAATATCCGAAATAAAAATAGAAAATACAGAATATATGCAGATAGATTATATAGATTATGAATTAGAAAGTGAAGATAGAATATATGAAATTTCAGAAAACGAAACAGATACTGAAACAGATAGTGAAATAGATGAATCAAATGACTGAAGAAGATATAAAAATAATAACAAAGGAAGAATATTTAAATGATGAACGAATAGAACAAAAAATAATATTTGACAGTAATATATTTGATGAAATAAAATGGGAAATAAATAGAAAAGAATTATGTTCATTATATAAATGTTTGTTAGCATTTGAACCATATATTGTATATAACAAATTTATTGTGCGAACAGATAATACACAGGTACGCTGGTGGCTAACAAAGAAAATACAAAATTCAGTTACAACAAAAGAGATTCGGAGACTAGTTTTAAACATATTAAATTTTACATTTATAATAGAAGTAATCAGTACTAACAAAAATGTTATTGCAGATTACATATCAAGACAAAGCTACACAAACTGAAATCATAGAAGAAAATATACATGAAAAGATACTCAACGCCCTGACTACGCTTTCATTGAAAGTGGGCAGTATGGGTACCGAGATGAAGCTAATGGGTACTGAGATAGAAAAGCTAAAGCTAAAGACTAATGAAGATAAACTGAAGTCTATAGCTATGAATCAGCTAACTCAGCAGTGTGCAGAGCTATGTCGATCGGAAGACAATAAAATTCCAGAGCTAGAAGGAGATGTTGGGATACTCCATAAAATCCATAACATTTATCAATCTACTTCTGCAGGTACAAGCAAAGGAGTTAGTCGACCAAGATACCAAAATACGAACATGAATAAAATATTTGAAAAACCATTTACACCAAAAATACAAAAAGACCATTTATTCATACCCCCACAAGATAACACATACCGAGATAGCCTGAACCATGACAAAAAAAATTACAATTATACACCCCAGAAATATATAGAAAACATCTATAGAGTACAAAACTTCCTAAACCATAACCCAAAAGCTACAAACACCCAAGAACCAAATACCAACTATATAACCCAAAAATTACAGGGATATAATAAGCTAATCGCACTACCAAAAACTAACCCAAGACTAGTGAAAACATGTTTTGACTATGGACTGCTAAACACCATATACACCCAAGACGGAGCAGAATTGACAGCTATGGACGAATTATATAAGATATTCACGACCTATAAAAGAATAACAAAAGGCACTCTATTTTATATAAAGTGTTATACTGCACCCGCGGAGATATTATATGACGAGATAAAACCAGTTATACAAGTCGTAAAGATAGGATTAACAAGAGATATGATTATACCAGAAGATATTGCGCAGCAACCAGAAATACCTAGAATCGAGATACCAGAATTCTATGCAAATAAAAGACTTATTGGACTATCTACGATTATACAAGAACTAGCAAATAACTATGCTAATGGAAATCCAATATGGAGCTACTACTCGAGAGATCACCAAATGATTTACTCGAATTCGAAAGAGCTACGACCAACAGATATGGAGGACGTAAGACAATGGATAATGACGCTACTCAATCCAGAGAAATCATCTACTGCACGAGCCATTAAAAAAGGATTTATTTCTGACGGATTACTAACAAGATACTGTAAAATAATTGGGCATAAATATCCAGATCACCAATGTTCGAGGTGTAATAGAGAAGATAATATTATTCCAGAAGTACATCTAGAATAAAAAATCAAGAAGACAATATGACAGCTGGAAGATAAGATAAGAAGCAATAATGGAGATATGGAAGATACGACAAAATCAACGGAGACAAGATATTCATTGTACAGATTTTATTTACGCAAAAGTCTTTAAAATTATTATAAGTTACTATTTTTTCATAGACTTTTTTCTTATGTAGACTTTAGGATCATTTAAGGCTACATAGACTTTTAGGTAGCCTATGTATAGCCTTTAAGACTTTTAAGGCCTTTTTTGTTTTTTAGCTTTTTAGCCTTTACGTAAGGTTGTAAAACATGTAAAGTGTTTGTAAAAATCATTCTATAAATAAAGAAGCAAGAAGGCATTGCAAGGCAAGCCTTCTTACATTAGCCAAAAAACCTCTCTCCATTCCGTTCAAAAATATTTAGCCCAGTTAATTAAATATATACACTGCAATGGAAAAAGCTATGGAACAACAAACCTCAGAAATATCAAAGCTACCGGAACAGGTATATCTATTTATGATTATGAATAGCTAAATTCATAATTCCCGACAATCATGATATGATAAAATAAATTCATATTAGTTACTTTATAGTAGAATTATTCGAAAAATAATATGTTAAGAAGTTTATTAGCAAAGTGGAAACGGAGAAAAATCCCTAGGAACTATGCCATCCTAAAGGTGAAACCAATGAGGCAAGAAGCCGTGGCGGGGAGTAACCAAAGTCGAGACGCTATTTAAGGAAAAAAGTATCTGACTTACCATGCTAATAGTGATCGAAGAACATGTTATTTAAGAATAATCTAGTATATAGTAATCTGAGATGACTATATTTTATGATGTACATGGTTGAAGGGAATATTTTGAAAAAAACAATTTTATGATAATGAATGATAATATATCTGATGTCATGGTAGATAAATTCAAGATACTTATTTTGTATGTACTTAGAGATATAGATGTTGCAGATATAAGAAAAATTATATTAGAAAAAGCATATGGAGAAAATTATACGGATAGAATAAGTTATATACCACACATACCTAACTACTCTTATAAATATTTATTATGTTAGGATCATGTAGAAATTTTAAAGATATGCGAAATATACAGTTAATAGAAAAACAGATAAAAATAAATATAGTAAGATACATGGAAAATAAAAAATATATAAAATCTCTTAATATAAATATGCAAAAACTACTAAGTCTAAAAACTATAAAAATATCAAATTTTTATATCATTTATTTCCTTATTAATTACTCTTTTTGTTACAAGTGGTATACTAGCTTTTCCTTTTGCATATCTACAGTCTATTACATGTTAAGAAAAAAAGTATAAAACGTAATAAATTATTACGTTTAGCCTATTTTGGTAAATTTTAAATAGGTGGCCTATTTTGGTCACTTTTTTAATTCCGTGTCTCATTTTGATTCCGAGTTCGAAATATGTTGAAAAGCAATTTAAAATACTAAAGCTCAAATATTTTTAGGAGAACTCAAACATTTGTCCCCTTGTCTAAGGTCTTGTATTAAAGACTTGTCTTCAATTTTAATTAAACTAATTTAGTTATTATTAATAATTGCTTAATTTGAATAAACAAATGACTAACCTGTTATAAACGTCTGTTGCAATAGATGACTAACTTGTTGCAACAAATTGATAATCTATTGGAAAATAATTAAAAATACTAGGGAACTCAAATATTTTTAGGAGAACACAAATGTTTGTCCCATTTTCGTAGAGACGTCTTTAATTTTAGCTAAATCAATTTAGTTATTACTAATAATTGCTTAATTTGAATCAACAGATAACTAACATGTTGCATCAGATGATTCATCTGTTGGAAATTATCAAACAGATAGAAAATCTATTGTAACAGATGGGTCAACTATTAGAAAACAATTAAAATATTAGGGAACTTAAACTTTTTTGGGAGAACTCAAATGTTTGTCCCTTGATCCTTTTGCATTTGATGTATGGTATATTATTTTTGTCTTCTTTACATGTTTCATGAAATTTTTTCATGTGTTTTACTTATTCGTTGTGCCCCTATTGAAATTTTAGAAAAAAAAATTTAGGTCAAATTTTGTTCATATATCACTTGGACATTACTTCATAGCTTAATTTGTAAGTAAAATTATAATTTTTGTTGAATTTCTTATTTGGTGTATTTTCTACTGCTATAATGGATAGAACCTGCAACATGAATCCAACATATGAGTCATCTATTGCAACAAGTGAGTAATCTGTTGCAATATATGACTAATCTGTTGCAACAGATGACATATATGTTGGATTTATATTACAACACTATAAAACGAATCCAACAGATGAGTAATCTGTTGCAATAGATTAGTCATATATGTTGCAACAAATTACTTATTTGTTGCAACAGATTACTCATTTATTGTAACAACTTAGTCATATAAGTTGCAACAGATTAGTCATATATGTTGCAACAGATTACTCATTTGTTACAACAAGTTAGTCATATATGTTGCAACAGATTAGTCATATATGTTGAAACATATTACTAATCTGTGCAATAGATTAGTCATATATGTTGCAACAGATTACCAATCTGCGTAACATATTAGTCATATATGTTGCAACAGATTACTAATCTGTGCAACAGATTAGTTATATATGTTGTAACAAATACTCATCTGTTGGATTCACATTACATGTTTTATCCATTATTAAAAAAATAACAGTAGCAGATATATCCAGATAAAAATTTAACTAAAAAATAACAAACATTAAAAAAAAAAACAAAAAACATAAAAAAATAACAAACACCAACAAATCAAGTTCCTTATTTTCGTCATAACTTAAAAGCCCTAATTTTTTACTTGTGAAAATCAAAAAGAAATGATGAAGAACTAAAAGTTGTTGTCGCCAGAGAATGTTGTCACCTCGACTGACGGTTGAAAGTCAAAAAGGAACGGGCAAGAACTCAAAACTATTTTTTGCCAGAGGTTGAAGTTGCACAAGATTGAAGGGAGAAATTTGAAAAGTTGTTGGTTGAGAGAAGTTATAGAGAGAAACTATCGAGAGAAAGAGAGAAAAGAGAGAGATTGATTTGCAGAGGGAGGGAAGTTTTGTAGGTGTGGGTTAATTTGTATTTTTGAAAAGATTGAAAAGTTTAGAAAATATTAATCAAGTCCACAATTAACCTAATCAAGTTTTTTAATTATGTTTGACCCTTTAAATTGGTCAATGTCACCAATCATTTATTCAAGTCTTAAAAGACACCCTTCCTTCAATTTTCTTAACCCACCAGTCCAAAATTCCTCCCAAATTAATCGACCTAATTAGAACACACCAACGACTCACAACCTTCACCCCTTATATCCTCTTCTAACAACCCACCACCACCAACAACGCAATTTCCTTACCCCTCAACAACAACAGACCAGCGGCCCAATTCACTCACCAACCCGACCCATCTCCAATTCCCTTTCCCTTTTACCTATCAGCAACACTCCAACAATATACCAAAAAACAAACCAAAAACAGTACTAGACAACATTATCAACAACAACAACCAAAACCGCTCCAACATTAATGTTGTAATATCAATAAAGAACAACGGCTTCAACTCGTCACCAACCATAGTCAACCTAGCCATTTCTAATTTCTTACCCTTTTACCTCTCCGTATATCTAAGAATGGCTAAGAATTTCATTAACTTTTCCCTTTCTCAGATTATGTTCATCTATTTTTGATAAGAAACCAATGGATACAAGAAATTCGGATTTGAAATCCAACTTTTCAAATCTGAAACCCTAAATTTTTTCATCCAAAATTCCCCTATAAATAGAGGTTGAAAGACAGAGGAAAGGGGGAGGATTTTTGTGGAAAAAATTTGAGTTTTGGGAGGTGCGTGTTTTTAACTTCACGCAACCAAAAATTCTCGACGAACTCACTCCAAAAACCAGATTCCAGCAAAATTGTTGAACTCTGGCAAGGCTAATCGGAACTTCGATGGTGAAAGTCCATTTGATTAAGGCTTGTTATCCCATTCGTTGTTCGGAAAAAGGTAAACCCATCTTTCTCTTTTAATTTCTTTATTATTTATTCTTATCATTCTTCGTGTTACTAATTTTCGTTCGTAAGCATATTGATGGTGGGATTATTTATTGTAGAAGGCTTGGAACGAAATAGGTTTCATATGATGAAATTATGTGTTTTCTTTGTCATCTTATAATGATTGAATTGATTCATGGATTTTGTCATTGTGGTAGCATTTAGTTTGCAGTGTTGTTTTCTGTTTCTTTTTTCACAATTGGTATGGGAATCTTGAATTCTTATTATTTTTTACTTTTATGCTCGCGGGATGGATATTGCTCAACATTACTTGAAATTTCTAAGAATGAAGATTGTGTTCTAATTCAATTATTGGTGCATTTTGTTGATAAGATTCAAGCTTTACTAAGTTTATGCGGATGCTTGTTGTCATTGTGAATCAGCAGCTTTATCTTATATATGCAAGGTGTTCGCACTCTTGAAAGATTTATGTAAGACAACTGTTGAGTATTTGTCATTGTTGTGTAAAGCTTGACAGTTTTGAAATGTTTATCTCATTGGTGTTTAAGTGTGTTGATGGATTCAATGTTTGTATCTTTACCAGTTAAGAAAATGATAGAACTCAAGTTGTTTCTTTTATTTTTATTTCTTTTCCCTATGGCTTAGTCATGTCTGTATAGTATTTAAAGATGTTTCATTACCATTTCCTCTTAAATGTTGATTGTGTCTTTATAATTGGATAGAGTTTGATGTTATGTTTAAAATAATTTAAGTTGGAGGGTTGTTTTAGTGTCCCTATTTGACTCTTATCTTCAATTTTTAAACAATTGAGATTTTTGATATATGTTTTATGAAAATGAGAGGTAGTATCTTAGTGAAATTTATTTGATAATGAGTAAAAAGTGAACCTTTTTTCTTAAATACATTTCGGCTATATGATTACTAAATGTGTGCTTGTCGGATTCAACACTCAATCCCCAATGGAGTAGTTCCTATCAGTCCTTTTACCATTAACAATAGTCTTCATCCTAGCTTGAGCTTTAGGAAAATTTGCTTTGAGGACTCGCATGGTAGCTTCCCTAGACTGCAAACTTCGATCAACTGCATCCATGTGAGAGTCAAAATCCATGCAAGGCAATAGAGGAGAGGTTTTTGTCCATAAACCCCCTCATAAGGTGACAGATTCAGTGCTGAGTGGAAAGAGGTATTATACCACCATTCTGCTAGTGGAAGCAAATGAGGCCAAGATTAGGGTCGTTCAAATCTCATGCACTGGAGGTAGCATTCCAAACATCTATTTACAACTTCAGTTTGCCCATCTGTTAGGGGGTGGTAAGTTGTGGAAGTCAAAGGAGATACCTTTTGTAGTTTAAAGTGTTCCCGCCAAAACTTGCGTGTAAATACTGTATCCTTTTCAGAAATAATTGATCTGGGCATACCATGGAGTTTAAAATCTCCATCCATAAACAATTGACCTACCTCTAATGTTGTATAAGGGTGCTTAAGAGACATAAAATGTGCGGCTTTGCTCAGCCTTTCCACAACTACAAAGATGACATCCTTGCCAGTAACTCTTGCTAGGCCCTCTATAAAATCCATTGAGATATCTTGCCATACCCCGATATGAATAGGAAGGGGTTGCATCAAGAAAGGACAAGCCATAGTCTCACCCTTTCATTTTTTACAGAATTCACAGTGCTTTACAACATTGTAGACAGAACTCTCTCAGAGATCATGGTTTTTAAAAACTCTCAACCAAATACTTTGGTCCTTTTCAAATTGTGGCCAAAGTTGGAAAGGTTTATTACACACTAGATCTCTCTGCAACCTAAAACATCCACCCCATTTTTCATATTTTCCAGTTGAAGAAGAAGTTAGGTTCCAATAATGCCTCTGTTACATTGCTTGTGGTGCAAACTGACTCGGGTCCTGTTTTGCGAGTTCCTGAGGCTATTATTGATAGACGTTCATCTCGCACAAATGGTCAAGCCATTGAATAGATTCTCATCAAATGGATGAATATAGCTGATAAGGATAGCACCTGAGAGGATTTGGACTTTGTCAGAGCTGAGTATCCCCACCTGGATCCTTGAGGACAAGGATGATTTGAAGAGGGAGTATTTGATATGATCCATTTGTAATGATTTTTCATAATTGAGTATTATTTCCATTTTTAGATTTATGTTTCTAATTACTTGTTAAAATCAGTCAGTCACGTGAGCTGCACGTGGTCCCACTAGCTGTTAAGACTATTAGGGTCTGTTATGGTCGGTTACTACTAGAGTTAGTTATAACTAACTTTTGGAACCCCTATTTTAATCTTTTCATCTTTTTTTCCTCATTAAATAGTCACAGTATTGAAGGGTTGTAATCATCAGAACATTGACTCAAGAGCAATAAACAAGTTTCTCTCTTTTCTCTTTCGATAACAACTCAATTGAGTTCTGGTAAGTTGTTCAAGAGCAATTCTTCCTAATTTTCTCTTTAGGCTACTCCAATTCCTTCCTAAATTGTAATATCATTTCAGCAGTGTATCACATCATGACGAAAATCATACCTTTCCTCTATGTATTATTTGCCTTTTTCTCAACCGACAACAAATACCCTTTAACTAGAATATGCTAAAAGGAACAAATAAATATTCTTCTCGTGCTTAACTCTATTTGTAACAACTTATATAATATTAATAACGTAAAAAAATTATACTGTTAAATTCTTCAAAAATAAATGCACATAAAATTAGTACAATGTGGCTACATATGAACTTCTAAAACAAAAGGAATATAGTCCTATATATTTCACGAGGTTATATGTAAGTAAGATGTTTCTTTCGTACTTATATATATCATTAGATACCAAAGCGTCCATGCTAGTACGGGCCAAATATACGTTATTTTTTTTATTCATTAATAGTTGTTCATGATTAACTTGACACAGAAGTTAAGAAATTATAAATGATAGGATAATGTTACCATATCATTTTTTTGAATATGATAAGTTTAATGCTTTAAAATATATTGGATAATTAGTCTTGTTTAAGATTAATAGTTAAATATATAGAAAGGGATAAATTATCTATTGATTTTCCAAATTGGCCAAGTATTGTTGGACGTTTTTTTTTTTTTTTTTTTTTGGATAGTAAACATGTAAAAACAGACAGAGGGATTGTCCCCATTTATGGTGACATTTGGAATTAACTACATTTTCTACCATATGTTTTAAAAAATGTTTAAATTGTTAATTATTGTAATTTATAATTTATTTTTAAAAATATATTAATATATGTTATTCTTTCTATTCCCCTTTTTACGGCAAAACTGAAGGTTTATCATATGCAATTTGTATATCCAACTTTTAAAAAATTGTTGCTCAAATAATAGTCTCAAATTAAGAGAGATAATGTTAAGTCAATAAAAATTGATAAGTTTTTTTTTTTTTTAGATTAACTTTGGACAGGGCCCATTTTATCTTTAATATATATATATATATATATATATATATATGATTACGATTTTGTCTATTATAAGATATCCAAAGATTATCTACTAAACACTTTTGGGGTCTATCTAAAGTTATTCCTAGAAAATTAATATAAGTCTTACATAATTCCATTTTCTTTTTACTTATTATTATCCCATGTTTAACAAATAATCTAAAAATTATTTGTAAGTGTCCCAAGTGTTCTTGTATATTTTGACTGAATACCAAAATATCATCTACATATACTAATATAAAATGTTTATACTCTCCAAATATGTTATCCATCTTTCGTTGAAAAATGGGTGGATAAAATGTAGTCTGGTCTTATTCTAAATGATATGTTACTCTCAGGGTAAGCAATTAAGTTAAATGGTCCGAAGTGAATTCTTTCCATTTCCTAAAGTTATTCCTAGAAAATTAATATAAGTCTTACATAATTCCATTTTCTTTTTACTTATTATTATCCTGGGAATACTGAGTAGGTTTTAAAAATTGATATACTAAAAAATCATGAAAAATTGAAGAATATCACTGAAATATATCCTTGTTTATTATCTTTGTTTATCTTTGTGTTAAAACATTGAAATATAATATTGAAACATAAGATTATTGAAATATACCGCTGTTTTGGTATCAGAGCGAGAAGGTTTTGGGAACATTACGTACTAACTCGCAAAAGTTTATAAACTCTGTATGAAAAGACATAGATCTTTTCAAGACATAAGGTGTAGCTATTTCTATTTATATAGAGAAATCAGAAAAAATAATAATATAATAGCTAGAAAACATAATTTAGAAGAAAGTCGGAAAAGGTTATTAGAAGCAAACAGATTATATAAATCTTATAATACATCTAGACAAGTTTGTGAAGATTTAGTAAGCGCATTAAATTGGGAAATACAAGGTTGTGAGAGAGACATAGAAAATAATACTTCAAGAATAAAGTGGCTTAAGGAACGTATTAATAGAAAATCTTATCAATTTGGATAATAAATGCCAATAAGATATATTGAGTATATTAGAGAAATACAACGTCAATATTATAGAGAATTTGCTTATAAACATCAACTTGTAAAAATTCGGAAACAATTTGTAGAAAGACTAGAGTTGTTAAATAAAAAAATAAGAAACCTAGAAATAGATATTCTAAACTTTAAAGAAACAGACGAAATAATTACCATAACCTCCAACTATTATAAAAAAGCATTAATTAATGAAAAATCTAGGCTGACAGAAAATATACAAGAAGTAGAATTAGATATAACCTATACTAATAGTAGATTGAAATATCAAACTAAGCTAAGAAAAAATTACCTTAACTTAAACCATTTAGGATAACAAGATAGCTTCTTTAAAATGCCTCGATTACTTAGATCTTAGATTTCAACCAGAAAAGAAATATCGAGTGTTAAAAGATAACTCCACTATAAGGTGTAATTTCAACCAAGGTGAACATATTTTACATTCAGAAGATAAACAATATAATACAATAATAGACTTTTTAATAAATTCAAGCGAAAAAATTCAGGAAAAAGATAATAGTATAATAAGAATTTTAGAAGAGATAGAAGTTACTCAGAATAAACATAAAAAAACACTAGATAATATAGAACAAAATTTAGATTATTTAAAGTCACAAGAAATAGAAATAGACAGAAAAATCCAGTATTTAAATCACAAATTTAATTTAGAGAAAATACCTACAAAATTAGAAATTGAAAAGCTAATAAAAGCTATAATAGAAAGACCTAAAGAATTAGAAGTAAAAACAACTCAATTAATATCTAAGCTTATAGAACAAGTAGAAAATATAACAATAGAAATCAAAGATTTGCAAGAAATAACAAAAAGATTAGAAGAAATATCACTTTCATGAGTGAAGAAGATATAAATTATAGTAAAGCACTAGAAAAATCAAGAAGTTATCATAGCGAACCAGAATGATTATCTAAGCATATACCTTCAAGTATAACAGATACAATTTTATTAAAACAAAATAATATCATAATAGAGTTATTATTAGACTTACACAAAAGGATAGACATTTTAATTAAAGGCAAAGAAACACAAAAACCTTTTCCGGAGGAACCAGAATTACCCGAACTAAATAAGAAAATAGACATCCTAATAAAAAATAAAGAAGCTCAAGAACCACCAAAAAATAACTTTTAAATAGAAGAACTTATTAACCAGTTAAAACGAATTGAATTAACTCCTAAACAAGAAAGAAAAAATATAATAAGAAAACCACAAAAATGGACTTTTTATCAAATGGACGGAGAACCTTCGAAAATAATGAAAGGCAAGGAAAAGAAAGACAAAGAATAAGTTTTTCGGAGAATAGAATAGGAAATAATAATATATTATCCAGAATATGCCGAAGACAACCTAATATGGAGCAGAACCAAGAACTTAACGAAATAATAGATGTAGATAAAGATTTACAAATTTTCCAACAACATCAATTAAAATTATTAAATCCTAAAACATTATATAACGCAGGATATTTTTCTACAGACAATCAGCTATATAGACATTATAGAGAAGAACAAATATCATTTATAGGAGAAGATTTTAAAATACTAGATTTAGTAAATGCTAACTCTTTAAGACATATAAAAAATAATAAAATGATATTGATGCATATGGGTTTAATTGTTATAGGAATAAAAGGTCTAACTAGAAAAAATCTAGGATCCAAAGTATTAATAACAATATATGATAATAGATGGTCAGACATTAAAAAATCAATAATAGGATTAACTGAAGTAGATATGACAAATAATGGAGGAATATTCTATATAAGTCCAGATTTCCTAATGAACTTAAAAGAATTTGGAAAAAACATTAAAATAGAAATCCAAACTAAAGGGCATGAAGAAATGAATAGTGAAAATAATTTATTAATGTGCATAGGGTTTATTGGAAAATTAACTTTAAGTAGTAATACTAAATTTAAACTAAAAGTAAATGATGTAGTTGAAATAATGGAAAATAAAGGCAAAAGTTTAATAAAACCAATAAAAATAGACCCAGAAATATATGCAGGTTTAGAATGGAATTTAAACAAATTTACACAACCAAAAGAAATTTAGACGTTGACGAAATAGAGAGTAATATAGAAACAGAAAGCGAGTTTATGAATATAGAAGTACTACAAGAAGGATATGAAGTAGACATGGTTATAGAAAAAGCTGAAAACTTAGCAGAAGAATATAAATATATAACTTTTAAACATAAAGGATGTCAAATGGACGAAATGAAAATAGAAGAATGTATAGAACATTTTAAAAACTGTTAAGAGAGAAGTGATAATTTAGGATATAGAAATAACAAATTATTCCTTGAAAGAAAAGATGAAGACACAATTTCTGTATTAAGTTCCATAATAAGTTATAAAGAACTCACAGAATTAGAACCAACTAGCTCTTCAAGTGCTAGCCCATTTCAACAAACAAACCCTAATCCTCAACCAATAAATTATAGTACAAGCAATGTACCTAGAAGACCAGCAATTAGGATAAACCCAGATACAGAACTTAGAGGAGATAATATAAAACCAGCAGGTAAGAGAATGCCAATAGAAGAACCAATTAAACTACAAGAAGGAGGTAGTAAAGGTAAAATTCTAAATATAGCAGCACACGACCCATAAATGTGGGATACAGTGATAGATTTATGGAAAGGAATAGTAGCAGCAGATTACTTAAGACATTATACATAAACAGATACGGAAACAATGTATAAATATTTGAAAACCTTTTTGGGGGAATCTGCAAAAGCCACATGGGAAAGTTTTAAGACAAATTGCCCATATGATTTCCAGGTTTTATTAAGTATGGGACCAAACCCCTATAATTTCACAAACAAAATGCATATGTTATTAACTGGAAAAGATCCAAATAGTGGATTATTAGCACTACAAAAAGAAGCATTAATCAAACTAGAACAATTAAGTATTTCACATTGCGTATATATAAAGAAATTCCTACAAGACTATTTTTATTATTGCACTATCAACGGAAACACTTTTAATGAAGAATTAGGCAAAAAATTATTCAATAAATTACCTGGAGCTTTAGGAAGAGAAATAGAAGATAGATGGTATAAAAGAGACGGTGTAGTAGCCAACGCAATTCTAAAATGGACAATAGGGCATAGAACACAACATATAATGGATATACTAACAGAAAAATGTACAAACATACAAATACAAAAATAATTAAAAAGAAATGAAATGAATTTCTGTAAATCTGTTATATACACAACCCAGAATTATGATCAGAAACAATATAGAAAATATAAGAAGAAACATAATCAAAAACCATATAGTCATAAACAATACTTCTTAAGAAAATCCAAAGCTAGAAAACCGTGGTTAAATAGAGATAGACATGTTAGGAAATATAAAAATGATAGAAATTATAAAAATAAATTAGAATGCTATACTTGTGGAAGCATAGACCATTTAGCTAATGTATGTCCTAAAAGAAATAATAATAGAACTAGAAATTCTCAACTAATAGAGAATTTCCAAGAAACTTTATTAAATGTAGACGAATACATGTCAGATACAGAAAGTATATACTCAATAATAAGTATTGATATAAATGATAAAGATAATCCAAAATCAGATTCTTCAGAATCAGAAGAAGATAACATAGTTAATGAGCTAGGACAAGAGATAGAGGATCTAGACTTAAACAATCTAGAAATCAATAATTTAATGAATGTTACTCAAGAATGTATACATGAATTTCAAAGAAACTAAGGTTTAGACAGTAATAGATGTCGTATATGCAATTGGTATCCAAGTAAAGACAACAGAGCTAAATGCAAAAAATGTTACTTAGAAGCGTGTATAAATTGTATAGAAAACACTTTAAAAATAAAAATAGAACCAGAAATAAATAATGGACAAAACTATACAAATAATCAAATCCTAAATTTAAGAGTATCTACTTTAGAAACCCGAGTAAATGATTTAGAACAAACATTAACCATCCTAGAAAAAGTAAAAACCAAAATCGCCATAGAAGAAACAAATACACAAGAAGCTATACATTTAGAAAAATTGGAGGCAGAACTTATGAATCTAGAAGATAATGACACTAGTCTAATATGCAATGAAGATAAAGAATTCTCTACCATAAAAGTATTAGTAAAAATTAAAATAAAAGATGTGGAGATAGAAACTTTAGCATTAGTAGATCCCGGAGGTACTAGTTGTTTGATCAATAAAGAAATAGTACCGGAACATTTACTAAAAATATTTGAAAGACCTATAACAGCCACCCAAATGGATGGATCACAAAATATTTACAATTATTACATAGAAAAAACACAAATAAGTTTTTTAAATACATGCAATAAATTCTATAACCCAATTTACAATGTTAATAAAATATTAGCAAGAGATTTAAACATAGGATCAGATTTTGTTATCGGACTACGATTTTGTATCCAGAATAACGGAGGATGTCTCTTAACAAGAGATGGAATAATGTTTTTTAAAAACTTAATTTATACACCGGTACAAACAGTAACACTACCAACAGTATATAGAACACTAAACACACATAAAACGAGTTTGCTTTCAGAAACATGTTGCGACAATTGAAAAAATAATCAATGCCAAAGCAGCAACCTGTTAAAAGAAAACGAAAATGTAAAAGAAAACCTAGAAGAAGTTAGAAATTATACTTTGCTTAATGCAGAAGGACAAGAATGCTTAACAGATATAGAAAAGGATTATACCCTAATAAGTATAGAGACCCAGTTTTATAATTTTAGAAAAGGAATGGACAAATTAGGAATAATAAACAGTCCCAAAGATTTAGAAAATATAATATCTATACTAGATAAAATGAAAATAATAGGAGAAAGACCATTAGCCCATTGGGATGCTAACGAGATAATGTGTAAATTAGATATAATTAATTCAGAATACACTATAAAAACAACACCTATAGAAGCAAATAATGAAGATACTAAAGAATTTGATATACAAATAAAGGAACTTTTACAATTAGAAGTAATAAGAAGATCTACCTCTAGACATAGATCGACCGCCTTTATGGTAAGAAATCATAGTGAACAAATAAGAGGTAAAACACGTATGGTAATTAACTATAAAAGATTAAATGAGAACACCAGAACAGATACATATAAACTACCAGATAAAAGTGAGTTAATTAATAGAATTCAAAATAAAAAGGTATACAGTAAATTTGACTGTAAGTCAGGCTACTGGCAAGTCAAAATACACCCAGACAACAAAGAGTGGACGGCATTCACATGTCCAGGTGGACATTTTGAATGGTTAGTTATGTCATTTGGTTTAAAGACAACTCCACCCATTTTTCAATGAAAGATGGATAACATATTTGGAGAGTATAAACATTTTATATTAGTATATGTAGATGATATTTTGGTATTCAGTCAAAATATACAAGAACATTTAGGACACTTACAAATAATTTTTAGATTATTTGTTAAACATGGGATAGTAACAAGTAAAAAGAAAATGGAATTATGTAATACTTATATTAATTTTCTAGGACTAACCTTAGGAAATGGAGAGGTAAAACTTCAACCACACATTGCAAAGAAAGTATTAGAAATGTCACATAAATTAGAAAAGACAAAAAAATTACAAAAATTTTTAGGATTAGTAAATTATGCAAGAAATTTTATTCAAGACTTAGAAAATAGCAGGACCATTATACGCAAAGACCGGTAGTAAAGGGAAGAAAAACTTCAATATAGAAGACATTAAATTAATCCAAAAACTAAAAAAAAAATTAAAAATATTCCAGACCTAAAAATTCCATTAGAATCAGATTATTTAATCATTCAAATAGACGGAAGTGATTTAGGATGGGGAGCTATCTTAAAAGCACGACCTAATAAATATAGTAATAAAAATGAAGAACAAATATGTGGTTATCAGAGTAGGGCATATAAAGAAAAAGGAAACATGAGTACTAGAGACCTAGAAGTATTAGCTATAATATACGGGTTAAATAATTTCAAGTTATATATTCTAAATAAAGAGGAAATTTTAGTTAGAACAAATTGTGAAACTATAGTTAAATTTCATCAAAAAATAAATGACAAAACTAATAGTAGAAGAAGATGGCTAAATTTTACAGACAACATATCTGTTTATAAGAATATAGTATTTGAACATATAAAAGGTAAAGAAAACGAATTAGCAGACCAGTTAAGTAGATTACAACTGGGAATAAATAAATAAGTTTAATCCAACTCATTTGTTTTCAGCATGAGACCAACAGGACAACCTCCTGCAGATAAAGGCAAGGGCGTACCTTCGTCTTCAGATTCATATCAACAGACAATGTTAGGTAATTTAAATTTTAGACCACTAGAATCTTTAGAAACAATGGAAAGAATTCACTTTAGACCATTTAACTTAATTGCTTACCCTGAGAGTAACATATCATTTAGAATAAGACCAGACTACATTTTAGATAGACCCCAAAAGTGTTTAGTAGATAGTCTTTGGATATCATATAATAGACAAAATCGTAATCATTTTATGGCATCCATGAATTCTTTATGCCATTACATGGCAGAAAAAAGTAGGCCTGGGTTTAAATATTATGTAGTCATTCATGGAAAGACTAACGGAATTTTCCAAACATGGTTAGAAGTGTTAGATTCAATACAAGGTTTTAAAGCCCCTCTTTTCAAAGATTTTAATGATTTTACCGAAGCCACAAATCATGCTAGAGGATATGTAGGACCAAACTATTATATATCACCATCACTCAGACAGAACCCAGATAAAATACCTCAGTATAATTTGCAAAAAGAGACTAGAAAGATTATTTTCTGCAACTATTGTTCTTCGATGATGGAGAATTTCAAGAAGCTAAATGCTCAAAAAGAATCAGTCCTCATGGAAAATACTAGATTAATAAAGCAGGTACAACTATTAGAAGCAAGACTCAACAATTAGACAAATGTAAGCAAGACAGATGCAAAAACACAGACTCAGACTCAGAGTTCTCCATCTCCTCAAAAAATGGATGAGAAGGATGTGCATTTCCCACGAAATGCTCAGAAATCCACTGTACCGGATGTTGGTATAGCTAGTCCGGTTCAAATGGTGATCGGTAAAGACAAATCAAAACCGTTAATGGCTGTCACTTTGCCAAAAAGTGAAGATGAAGGATGTTCTTCATCAAAACATAAGTTAACAAAATCGGGTAATAAGATTTTAAAGAAGACTTTAATATCTAAAAGGAAAAATGAAACAATAGAGACTATAATCAAACAGACTTTAGACAGATTTTTTAACAACCAGACACAAGATAAACATATGAATGGACAGCTAGATGGACAACCCACTACCAATGCAGACAGAACTATTTCAGAAATAAATAATACAGACAATAACTCGACGAAGATAATAGTATTGCAAGCCATCTTGCACACTTCCAAGATGCTCAGGATCCATGCGAAGACGATGACTCAGGAATGAGCTTTGACTCAATTGTCCTGCAAAACTTGGATACATAGTAAAGACAACATACAATTTGTATTATTAGATAGTATAGTCAGGTGGGGATGCCCACTTTATGTCTTGTAATAGTTAAATCAGTGTCAGAGTGCTTCCTTTATCACTACTTTCCAAAAGAAAGAAAAACTGTTGAAGCACGCGTCAAAATAAGTCTGGAAGAAAAATTAATAATGCATGTGGCGATGGGGCCCAATGATAGTATCCGGATTGCATTATTAAGATTCTTTCTTATCTCTTATATTTTGGTGTCGGCCACATATGTCTGGGCCACGTAGTAATCTTTAGGACCACTGCTTTATTTAGTTTTTACCTATAAAAGGCGTACATTTTGTAGAAGGAAGATAGAGTGAAATCAACCAACTTCAAAACATACTTGAAATGTGTAAGACCTTCCTCCCAAAAAACCTATCCAAGTCAGTCCTTTTTGTATAAACTTTGTATCAGTGTGTTTTAAATAAAAGCTCCAAGTTTTTTATTCGATCTTAAGGGGGTTCCCGAAAGGGAAACCTCTCTCCTAGTTACTTCATGTAAGTTCTTATTTACATATTTTCCCGACAAAAAATATTTATACTTATGTTCTTATATCCATGTTTAAAGTTATTTAACATATTTTTGTACTAGTACATCATGTAAATTAAATTCTCTGTAAAATTCTTACCCTTAGTATATGGTTAGCCTCTTAATTTCTTAATAACAACGATGGATTAACCTGTAAATTCCTAGGAATTCTGGCCTTGATAGTCCAACAGGTCTGGAAAATAGACAAAGGACGAGTGTTAGCTGCCAGACTAAAGTTTTCTGGGGTGTGGTTAAAGAAGTAAGATGTTAAGAATATAGATTAAGAGGAAGAGATGAACAGGATAAAATAAAATAAAAAAAACATAAAAAACTCTAGGGAGAATATAAACTATAAGAATGATAAACATGAAGAAACAGTGGGAAAGAGGGAGCACTGAGTAGGTTTTACAAAATTGATATACTAAAAAATCATAAAAAATTATTATTTATTGAAGAATATCACTGAAATATATCCTTGTTTATTATATTTGTGTTAAAACTTTGAAATATAATGTTGAAACATAAGATTATTGAAATATATATATATATATATATATATATATAATCTATATCTATAATCTATCTTAATCTATATCTATAATCTATCATCTATATCTATAATATATTAAAAGTGTAAAGACCCTTAGAAAAGTAATTCAAACTTTTTGCCCTTGATTAAAAGTTTTTGCAATAGATAAAATCGTCTTTTCATTTATTTCTTTCAATTAATATATAATTAATTTTTATAATACTTTAAGAACTCCAAAAATATATGGGTAAAGATTTCTTTAAAGTCCTTATTTATGGAAGGTAAAAATTTGAATAGAAATCGTATTTCTTTTTTCTAAAAATAAAACTTTAAGCAAATATGATTAACAAAGTTATTAGTATAAAAGGAATCTTGCCCTTTTTTTAAAGCCAGGTCACATTATACTCCTTTTTTTTTATTCGTCTAGCATGCTTTCTTTTGGTAGAAGAATACAAAAATAGTTTTATTTAAAATTATCTCTTATTTTTGGTTCATAAATAAATACGATCACCTGATTTATTCTAAATATGTTTTAATGCAGTTTTTCATGCTCAGAACGTTAATGGAATCTACAATTGAAAATTTATAGTTGAATAAACTTTATGATGGACAACGGAGATGATATTATTTGTAGACATATCATAGTTAGGATTTGTTATTTATCATGCGTTAAAGTTTGATTAGAAGATTATATTATGAATCAATAACTGATAACAGATTCTCTTCTTTTGATATATAATTTTGCATGTTTTTCTTTTAATTAAAAATTTTGATAGAAAAATTGACCGAAACAAGCATGTTGCCGCCTAACCAAGTAGCCAAAAAAATCAATGTTTTATCTCATTCCCTTTTTTCATTGAGGTTTTTGTAGGAGTTTTTGGCTAAGCTCTCTCTTCTATTCACTTCTCTCCGTCTTTAAAGGATAGGTTTATTATTATGTATACATAAAAATCAAAGGAATTCTAATTGTCTTTGCTAAGTGATCTTGCGTTTGAATTATGGAGTATTCGTTGTTTTTATATATAAATTAGATTCGAGTTGAATTGGTTCATTGGATAATTATACTGCTACCTTGATGTTATGTAAATTGTTTTCAGGTTATAAGTATGATCAATACCTATTGTGCTTTGGTGCGACGATGAGGAACTTAAAATCAGCTTGTTGGTTAGTTAAAATATGAATTTGTTCATTTTATGTGGAAGTTAGATCAAATTTTGTAATTTGAATAAACTGCTACGGATTATTATTTGAGTCTTAAGATATAATATCCCTCTTAAACTTCGCTTATGTGATTACATCAAATATGTCGTTGTAGTTGATGCTATAGATTTTATTTGATATAATGAAACTGTTTAAAATTTATGAAACCACTTGACAGGTGTAGGCTACAGTTTGATGTTAGTTGAAATATGATAAAACATAGGCCGAAGTTTGATATTAGAGAATATATAATATTTAAATATTAAAATTTTTCTCTAAGTATATTAAGATTTAAATTCAATGAATGTATTTAATTGATTTTGATGCTTCACAACAAAACAAAATCTATTATATTAGTTGTTGGACTCCTTTAATCCTTCATAATTGATTGTTCTTATTATTAGTTAGCCTTTAATGTAATCTTTAATATTTTGGTCATATCACTTCTCTTGTATGTTATATTTGCTGTTTGCAATTATAATTCAGACTCCTCTTCATATGAGTATGATACTCTATAACTAAAGTATTATTAGTAAATTTCATAATGAATTTATCAAATTTATGGTGATTTTCAATTGCTTAGAGTTGGACATTCCACTGAGAGAGGTTAGTGTTAGTAATTTTTATTTGTTGTGTTTATATTTTTTATTGAGTTATAGTACTTATTGCTAAAACTATATAAAATTTGAGAGGATATATATGGTATCAATTTATTTTTATAAAGTTAGTTAAGTTAAGTCCACATTATAGTTATCAAAGTTTGGTCAGTCATGTGCTGATAACAACACTGCGGTAGAGGAACTTATTGACTCTGTTATTGATGTTGTTAGGACGGAATCTGAGAATTGTGACTGTTAACAAGGTAGTGGAGTCAATTTCTTGATCTAGAAATTTCTCTATTTAATTTTTTTTCTTTCTATTGAATTTTAGTCGTCATAATTTGTGGGTCCTCTTTGAAGTTATGGCATTTGAGTTTCAATTTTAATTGAATGATTCTCCAAAAGTTTACCGAAAATAACTTCTAGATCTCCCAGAGTCACTTAGTGGAAAGGTCATAACTTGTAGCAATATAGGATCCAAGTTGAAGATTGATGGAGTTTTGCTATTGTTTTACTATTGTATACAAGTCAAGAGTGATACTGCTGGATCACCGTATTCTGGAGGGTCAAAACTTGGAGCACTATAGGATCCATGTTGAAAAGTTTAAGGTCAAGGAAAAAATTTGGAGCAACTTAGGATCCAAGTTGAAGAGTTTGAGGTTGCGAGAAAATCTTGGAGCAATATGGGGTCCAAGTTGAAGAGCTTAAGGTCGCGGAGAAAGAGTGAAAGATGAAAAGAAAAAGAGATTCAGATTGATGGATACAATGCAAGCCATGTTGTTAAGACCGGATAGTCATCCAAGTAAATATGGGCATTGGCAAAATGAGAATGTGGTAAGTGATTATGTGTGTTGGTGCTTGCCAGGTCCTATTGATTCTTGGACTGATTTATTGTTTCATATGCTCAAGATGGAGAGCATTAAATCCCTGGGAAAAAACATCGATGATAGCAAAACTATACAATGTACTCTGATTTGTTTTAGTTGATTAATTTCTTTTTACGATTCACGTTATTGTAATGTAAAGAGGAACTCTATTTCTTCGATAGCTATGTAAAACTGAAGATGTCCAATGTTGGAAGCTGAATGAAGAAAGGATAGCTAAAACGGAAAAGAAAAGAAAAACATCGTAATTTTGACTTTTAAAATTAATAACAAAATTTTGTGCACTATAATTAGTTTTGTTCCATAATCAATTAGTGTATTTCTATATGTTTCCACTAATATAGGCCATTACAGATTGATATTCATCTACTTCTTTATTTATTTGACCATTTTGTTGCTTTTTTAAAATTTATTAATTTTGTTTTTGAGGTATTTTTGAGGTTTTTTGAACTATTTTAAATTTTAAATAGATATAATATTTATTTTAACGTTAATTGCTATTTTTGAATATTTTTGTATATAATTTATTGATTGATGATAGATACACGTGCAAAGCAAATATATTGGACTAATTAATAAAAAAGGTTGGACAAAACAGACTCAATTAAGCCCAAAAAGGAAAATCAAACACAAAAAAATCAAGATTTTGTGGGTTAAGACTCGGCCTATCTTAACCCTCTATAAATATGATCTAAAGTAGGATTTTTAGCATGAGAATCGTCCAGCAACATCCATAAATGGCGCCGCTGGAAGCTCATTTCAATGCCAACTTCTTTTGCTCCAGCTTTGGGTTATTAATCTTGTCGGAGATTGATTTAGTGACGAGCTCCTTTTGATCAGATCACAAAGACAACTTAATTGATAAGCAATTACTTTATAAATAATAGATTTGTCTAAGACCAATACACTGAGAATAGTAAATAAACTTTAATGTTTTTCCTTATATTTTAGCAACAATCTTTTTTATTACTAAATTAAAATCACCAAAAAATAAAATACCCTCTCTTTGTAAAATCAAACAGATGAACATGTAAGTTATAACAAAGTAGCTCTTGGTAAATAAATAATGAGATGGTGTGAATGAGGATGATGATTGATGATATAAACAAGATGGTAAACTGGTACATACATGTAAAAGTTTAACATGAAAGCTACAATAAAATTCTTGGTTGCCAATAATATTGTATAATTATTGACAGTTTTACAAAAATATCTTTATTGGGTTATGTTGTTAAAGGTATGACAATTCTGGCAATGTTAAAAATTAATGATTGTTTGGTCATTTGAAGTTCCCAATCAATCATTGAAGCCACCAAAAAATCCTTAACAATAAATTTATTACTCTAAGCTCACATGTCGACTAGGTGAGTGCTTATTCCCCTTTATTATAGAGTATATAGAAATGGTAACATATTAGTTGTAAAGTACATTAATTGTGGTTATATAATAGCCTATATTGTATTATTGACATTCGGATCAAATATTAATTATTATTTTTAAATGTGGTTTTCACGTTTTATTTTTTAAAATTTTTCTAACCAAATCTCAATATATAGTCTGGTCAAATAATAGTTTGCTCAAATCTCAAGACATAGTGTGGCTAATAATAGTCTGTACTAATTATTTTTGAAATCTTGATCAAATATTAATTATTATTTTTAGATGTGATTTTTCACGTTTCACTTTTTAAAACTTTTCTGACCAAACTTCAAGATATATTTGGGTTTATAGTCCATATTAATTATTCTTGTACTCTTGAAAGTTTGAGCAAATACTAATTATTATTTTTAGATAAGTTTTTACACGTTTTACTTGTTTAAACTTTTCTACCTAAATAGCAAGGTATAGTGTGGTCAAATAAAACATATACTAATTATTCTTGTATTCTTGAGATCTTGACCAAATACTAGGATGTATATAGATTTTCCCTTGAAAATAAATTAGCAATAACCCTCCCTATGTCTTTTTTATTCTTTACAAAATTCTCTCACATGAAAAAAGCTTCACACCATCATTTTTACTAATAAGTTTAATTTTTTTTTCCAGTTTTGGTTGCACAGCATTTTTTTGTTGTTTCAAAAAAATCTCCTACCACATCTTTAATATTATTTTCATTGAATAAGACATCGATTTCAGTAGTACTTTCAATTTTAAAGAAAAAATAATTAATTCAAGAAAAGCATTTTTATTTTGTGCAAAAAATTTTGATCGATTGTGAAAAAACTTTTAAGGAAGAAAAAAGGACTACCCAAGAGAAGTATACAAAAGGTAATAACAGTGTGCCTTAAGGACTATAAAGCGAAAACCGATTTTCTATATGAGAAATTTGATGAATTAAAAAATGCAAAAATGAAAAAGAAGCTTACTATAAGGAGAAATTGAGCGAGTTGAAGAATAGAGTTTCTCTTTTGAAGGAAAATAAGAGAAAAAATGATGAAGGTATTACTGTTATGTGAATTTAGGTCGATTATTTTTGTTTGTTTTTGCTTTTATTTTCTCCTTACAACTTTTTGTTTATCGTTTTATAATGTATTTTATTATTTTGATTATAGTTAATGGTAGATCTTGATTTTACTATATCTGAAAAACCCATTTTAATTATTTGTGGCTTGAAACTTATTTATTAATTGAATGCCATAAATAACTAAAATAGATTTTGCAGATGTAGAAAAATGAATATTTACCATTAACTATTATCAAAACAATAAAATACATTATGAAACGATACATAACAAGTTGTAAGGAAAAAATAAAAACAAACAAAAATAATTGACCAATATTCACATAACAGCATTACTTTAATCATTTTTTCTCTTATTTTCCACCCAAAGAGAAACTCTATCCTTAACTCTTTGAATCTCTCCTCATAATAAGCCTCTTTTCACTTTTCACCATCTTTAATTCATCAATTCTCTCATATATCATATCATTTTTTCCTTATAGTCCTTGAGGCACTCTTCTGTTATCTTTTTATACTTTTCTTCAATAGTTTTTTTTTCCTTCCTCAAAACTTTTTTCACAGTTCATTAAAAATTTCTGCACAAAAAAGAAGTGTTCTTATTGAATCAATTACTTTTCCTTTAAGATTGAAAGTATCTCAATGAATACATTATCGAAGATGTGACTGAAATTTTTGTGAAACAACAAAAAAATTGCGGTACAACTAAAATTGTGAAAAAAAATTGAACTTGTTAATTGAAATGATGGTGGAAAAAGTCAAAGTGTATGAGAAAGTTATGTTCAACAAAAATTAACATATCCAATAAAATATTACAAATAGAATCGGAAAAGAGTGGTGTACACAACCTTATTCTTATAAAAAGGTAAAGAGACTATTTAGAAGCACAAAAATTTGAAAAGAAAGTCCATAAAAGGGACCCTTTATCTATTAGTATAGCCACTCATTGTATCCGATGTGTAGATATACACTTTCATAAATGATATCCCCATCTATACTACTACTATTTTCTAACTTCTTGTTCATTATACACTATCATGTTCCATATATCTTGTTTTAGTTCTTTCCATATATGGAAGAAAAAACACATCTCATTCAACCTCTCAAACAAAAAATCACTACATACTCTTATGAAAGTGATGATACCAAACTCTCCAAGAACACAACAACACAAACACCAAAATCAGTCCACTAGTTCAAGAACTGTAGACCCTTTTGATGACCTCTCTCGGATTCACAAGAAGAACAAGAAGGGAAGTGATATAAAGAGTAAAACACAGTAAAACAACAACAACACTTGATGAACAAGATGCAATAACAACAACACACGGTTACAAGACAAGAGCACAAATGGATTACATTAGATATAGACAAATGATTACAAGAAAGTAAAGATAGATAGATAGACAAAGGGATGGCATAATATTAACAACCCAAAATATTATTCCATTTTTGGACCTTTAATGTCACATACAACCTAAACCTATCTCTTATGTGACCTCAAGGGAACCGAAAATCCCAAGCAATCTCCGTTTCTAAGCAAATGATCAACACAAGGATTCCACCTTGTCCAAGGATTCCGCCTTGCTAAAGACTCTCAAAGAGGCTACAAAATATATTCTACAAAAATCTCCCAAAAATGACCTAATGAGGTTATATTTATACCTAGGTTAACTTATTACAAATGACTAAAAAACCCTTGCAAAGGGAAGATGAACAGTGAAGAGTTTTTGAGGTTGTGGGACTTGTTCTCTACACTTCAAAGCTTGTTCCTTGGATGGGCAGCCCCCCGAGCTCAAGTATTGACTCATTGGACCCCAATCATGATCGTACCTGTATCATCCTCCCCTCTTTAGAAAGGATTCGTCCTAGAATCCAAACCTTGCAAAGTAATAGGAAGGACAAGCAAACAAAAGTTCCTCAAGGTATGAGGGTTAGGATTAGTGTAATCAATCATAGCATCTTGCCAAGGTGGCTCAAACTTCGCATATAACCAAGCATCCCTCTTACCTGAATATCCTACCAAGGGATAATTAACTAGTTTATACAAATAAGTGTGACTTACAATGAATAAACGTCACTTATCAAGTGGAAAATATAGACTCTTCTTGGAACAACAATTAGACTTGAAAGCCGGGAGAGGAAAGCCATACATTCCATGCACATTCAAGTCATTCCAAAAGACATCCTCATCACCACACTTCAAATGATCACCAGAATCAAATGGGTAGAGTGTCTATGGGCACGGGTTGGGAATACACTTCCTTACCCCCAATACTACTACAATAATGATCAAATGTTCCCTCTATACTATCATGGTCAATAACAAAAACAACTAGAGTGTCATCCTTACTCATTCGGCCAACATATTCAACATCATCACTTTCACACATAAGTTGGTTTTCATGACTTCCATAAGACAATGTACTACCACTTTCCACAATGGCTTCAACACTAGGTGAATCAACTAGTGTATCCACAATCTCAAGTTGTACATTATCATTACAAAATGAAGGTATATTCGGTTCACTTAAGGACAAACTATCATTCATACTTAGTTGGCTATTATCCTCATTCACTAGAGTAAAAAAGTTAGTTTGATTACCTTGTAGATCATGTGGAGCATGGCCACTCATGGGAATTTGATTAGGAAGGCTTGGATGCTCGATCAATTTATCTAACTTCTTGCACAGAGAGCGTTCCATCCCTTCCAATCTTCTTTCCATTCTATCCATTATTCGCCTATCTATGGCATCAAGCCTTGCCATGATGGATTTAACCCAACTAGGCATTACAACTTTATTCGCCATTGTACCCATCAAGAGATACTAAGAAAGCAACACGAAAACACCAAACATAATAAAGATTAGCAAAAATCAGTCCACAATTCATCACAAAACAGTCCACAGTGCGTCTCAAAATAGTCCACAATCCCACACTTTCACACTTTGTATTTTTCACTCTATTGGCCTTACAAGTCCTGATAACTCGCTTATACTCCAAGGAGATTACATGGTCCCAATTGTGGCTCGAGGTTGGAGTAGATTCTTTTTTGAAATGACTCAAATAAGTAATGTACTAACTTAAACCAACAAAGATACTATGACTCAAAAATGAGAAAAGCACACAACAAGCAATGTTAACACGAAGAATGTACACAAAACTAACTTACAAGCTAGTAGGGTATTACTAGGTTGTCAATTAGTGTCAAGCAAATAAACAAAACTAGGAAACAATAAAATGAAACAAAGAAATCTAAAATTTGAAATCAAAAATGTTGCATGAACAGTACTTTAGTGATGTGGCAGTCCACTATTGGCCTCGAGTTTTATCAAAATTTTATTTCCCAATTTCAAGTCTTGATCAATATACAATTTGGAATTGGTGGATTTGGTTAATGGAGGAAAAGTGGTCTTAGAGCCTTTTTGTTCAAATTTCAAAAGCAAAACTTGACTTCTATGAACTTTCTCCTTGAAACAAGGTCCTTAAATCAAGAAAAAGTAGATGAAAAGTCTTTGAAGTTATAGGGACAAGTCTTTCACTAACAACTACTACAAGCTTGTCTTTCACCTTTTTAGATCTAGTTTTCACTTTAAGGATTAACAAGATGATGAAAGGGTGAAGAACCTTAAGAACACAAAAAACAACTCCAAGGAAAACAACAATTTCAGTTGTAAACTCCACTACAACAAGACCATCAAATCGGCCAAGGTTTAGGTAACAACAACTTCCAACTCGGCCACACCTTGTTCACATCAACAACTTCAACAAGTTCAACTTCAATCTTAGATTTGGACACTTTTTAGTGTTGATGAGAAAGAAACCAACACTAGAAACACTCTAAAAAAACAAAAGACTACAATTTCTAGACATACAACCAACACATCTTAGCCAAGATAACAACAACACAATTTTCAGCCAAGAACACAAAATGGATAGATTTGCACTTTTCTAGAATTTCTTTTCAGTTTTGTAACGCCCCGGAAAATAGGTCCCGGAGCGTCACACGATGCTTGAGGCTACGAGTAACCCCAATCTAACTCTTTGAGCCATTTTCATTTAGTTCAACACAAATCAACGGGGTTTCCATAAATAAATCTCAAATATCAACAAAGTAATCACCATCTAAGAATAAAAGAATTTCAGAAAGATAACAAAATACGACTTATTAGTCAACTCCCAACATCTATACTAGTCTGACAAGCCTATAAGAAAATCAATAAAACCAGCGAGCCATTGAGACATTTTCGAACTGACTCATAATCAGTTATCAAATGTAAACAATTCCGTGAAACCAACATCAGATATCACGTCCTCGGAACATGAGGACTCACCACAACAGAGGATGTAGAACAGTGTGCCCGAAGAATGATTGTCGAACCTAGAATTAAGCATCTGAACCTACATTCTGAGAAAATACAGCCCACATCCGAAGATATGGGTCAGTACCATGGAAAGGAACCGAGTATATGGGGGTGTATGTAGTTATATAAACATCATCATCATAAATATTTATAAGAAATATGCAGGACGTACGAAAGACTCACATAGCCCGAAGAAAATCATCATAATCATTAGAGAATGAAATAAGTACAATAACACATGTGAGTCATCATATAATTTGTCAATCACTTTCAGTTCATCAAGAATATCAATTCTCATAATGTAAATATAATTTAAATCTTTCGGAAGAATAACCTTCACAATTCCACATTCAAATCACTTCACCATTCACCATAGACACAAGGAAACACACACACAATGGGAGATCCTATAACCGACATAAACCATGTGAGCTACATGGAGTCCAATGTACAACCCACGTTGGGGAGAGCCGTCCTATCCTTGCTATCGTAGTAGGACTACTGATATCAAATCCACACAGACTAGTGATCACTATATAAATTAGCCTCAGGATCACTCTTACGGGGCACGTAGTTCTAGGGAAGTAAGGTCGCTTTATACCTCCCACTCGGTGCTAAAGATTTCTTCCGGACTTAGCTCAGATCATTTCAAAGACAATCCACGACAAAACAGTTTCAGTAATGTATAAATATACATCGGGAGCCATCATGCTTCCCATCCATCAAAATCAACCATGTTGTGGATTTCTTTCACACTAGAGTTCAAAACAACTCCATTAAGACCAAAAGGTCAAATCATTCAAAATATCTCAAATATTTAACATCAACGTGCTTATAACACGTACTTTCTTAAAAAAACCCAATTTCCAATGGGAATTCATGACCCAAATATCAAAATCATGATAAATATCATTCAAGATTCATGCTTTATATCTCCACCAATGTAAATTCATCTTTCAAAATCATAAACATTAAGATTTCATAATAATCATCATAAGATATGGGTTCATGCTTTAAATTCGTAAAAATCAAATAAAAATCATGCCTTTGTAAAGAAAATTACTTTTGGGCACAAGAACGAAAGAGAGTTCTTGTTGAAAAACCCCACATACCTTGAATGATGAACTTTAGATCGATACTCATTTTTGAGATGATAATCGTGCCTTTGAATGATGATTCTTGGAGTTTTTGAACTAGGAACTTGGAATTTTGAGTAAATTTGCATAATTAATGGTGAACTTTGGAGGTTCTTGAAGTTCTTGAACTAGGAACTTGGAATCTTGAATAAATTTGCAGAATTAATGGTGAACTTTGGAGGTTCTTGAAGTTGGATGTAGGAGCTTAGGGTTTTCTTTTTGAGGGAATTTGATGAAATATAACATATAATGCTTCTAATAGGCTTTAATATAGGATTTGGATGGATTTTGGGTCAGGAGTTATGATCGTTTGAGGTTGACCCAAAAATTTGCTTTTGATAGGTTGAAGTAGATCGACCATAACTTTTTGCTCCAATAGACGAATTGGATGAAACCAATTTCATTGGAACGAGGACTCGCAGAGATTTCCGTTGATATATATTAGATCACCCAGATTATTATGTACAAGGAGTTATGATCATTTAAAGTTGGAGCAAAAATACGCCAGGCCTCAGTACTTTTTCCTGCATGTTTTACTGTTCACTACTATTCACGGTTCAATCGGAATGTTCATAACTCGTCCCTCGGGTGTCTGTTTTAGATGATCCACATATCGTTGGAAAGATTATTCAATACTCTACGCAATAGTGGGTCATAATCTAAGACATTACGCATGAAAAATTTATAATTCATCCTAGAAGATAGAACCCAACACGTTTACGCACAAAATTTCAACGAAAAATTTCCTGAGGTATTACATCATCCCCCCTTGGAAACATTCGTTCTCTAATGAAGCTAGACATGCCAAGATTAGATAGGGAATAGAGCATATAACCAAAACCATTTGTTAGACTCATCACCACATCGTTTTTCACTTCAAATGCAACATAGAATGCATAAATTCAAGAAACTACAGCTGAACATATAATAAATGACAGCTAAACTGCTGCAACTTTTATCAAAAGTGCATGATTTAGGAAAGAACGGTACCTTCGGCATGATCGGAGTTCGCGAAAAATAGGTGCGGGTACATGGATTGCATATCCTCCTCAACTTCCCAAGTTGCACCCTCAACAGATTGGTTTCACCACAACACCTTGACCAAGGTAACTTCTTTGTTCCTTAGTCTTTGGACACTGAAATCAAGAATGTCAATAGGAATCTCATCAAAAGAAAGATTTTCTTGAATGTCAGCACTCATAGAGGAATCCACTACCACTGCATCGCTGATATGCTTTCTAAGCATGGAGACATAGAATATTGGATGAACAGAGGACAACTCGGAAGGCAACTCGACCTCATAAGCTACCTTACCAACACGACTAAGAATTTTGTGAGGACAAACATAACGGAGACTAAGCTTCCCGTTCTTTTCGAATCTCTTCACCCCCTTCATGGGTGAAATTCACCAACTTCAAAATCAAGGTCTCTCCTTCTAACATCCGCATATGACTTCTTACGACTCTACGCAGTTTTCAACCTTTTCCTAATCAACTTAACTTTTTCCATAGCCTCAAATACTGAATCAGGACCACTCACAGCCGCTTCACCTACCTCGAACCAACCTATGGATGATCTATACTTCCTCCCATATAAGGCTTCAAATGGAGCCATGCCAATACTATAGTGGAAACTGTTATTGTAAGCAAACTCTATCAACGGTAAGTGATCATCCCAACTTCCCTTAAAGTCAGGTGCACAAGCTCTTAACATATCCTCTAAGGTCTAAATGGTCCGCTCAGCCTGACCATCATTCTGCGGATGAAAAGCAGAACTCAAAAGCACTTGGGTACCAAGACCCTTCTGAAAAGCTTTCCAAAATTGCAAAGTGAACTAAGTACCCCTATCCAAAATGATAGACAAGGGAACTCTATGCAGTCTGACTAGCTCTTGGATATACAATCTAGCGTAATCCTCAGCAGTATATGAAGTATGAACAAGCAAGAAATGAGCAGACTTAGTCAACCTATCAACCACAACCCAAATGGAATCATGATGGCATCGGGAAGGAGGTAAACCAATAACGAAGTCCATATTTATCTCTTCCCACTTCCAGGTGGGAATACTAAACTCTTGCATCATACCACCAGGTCTTTGGTGTTCGACCTTAACCTATTGGCATGTTGCACAATTAACTACAAACGTTGCTATATCTTTCTTCATGCCACTCCACCAATAGATTTCTCGCAAGACTCGATACATCTTGGTGGCACCAGGATGAATAGAATATCGTGCCCCGTGCACTTCAACCATAATCCTCTATCTCAGATCATCAATATTCGGGACACACAATATGCCCTGTAATCTCAACACACCATCTCCCTCTTGGGAGAAAACCTCTACTTTTTGGTCCTTGACTGACTCCTTCGGTTTGACCAAACTAGCATCTAAGTATTGCTTTTCCTTTACTTCTGAAACCAAGGAGGAGGTAAAACTACTTTGAACCCCTATACTACCTTCAGCAAAGTCAAACAACCTAACCCCTAATCTAGCCAAACGATGTACATCACGAGCCAACTCTTTCTTACCTTCTACCACATGCAAAACACTACCCATGGACACTCTACTTAGGGCATCCGCCACAACATTGGCCTTGCTCGGATGGTAGAACACACTCATATCATAGTCCTTTAACAATTCTAACCACCATCTCTACCTAAGATTCAATTCTCTCTGGGTAAACACATACTGCAGACTCTTATGATCAGTGAAAACATTAATATGGACACCATACAAATAGTGTCTCCAGATTTTCAAAGCAAACACAACAGCAGCCAACTCAAGGTCATGGGTGGGGTAATTTTTCTCATGGGGTTTCAACTGTCTAGAAGCATAAACTATCACCTTACCCTTTTGCATCAATACGCAACCAAACCCAACTTTCGAAGCATCACAGTACACCACAAAACTATTAACACCATCAGGCAAAGTAAAAATAAGGGCTAAAGTGAGTCAAGTCTTCAACTCCTGAAAACTCTTCTCACAAGATTCGGACCACAAGAACTTCACTTTTTTTTGGGTCAACCGAGTTATAGGAGACGCTATAGAGGAGAAACCCTCAACAAAACGGCGGTAATAGCCAGCTAAACCCAAGAAACTTTGGATATCAGTTGGAGAAATAGGTCTAGGTCGATTTCTAACAGCTTTGGTATTTTGAGGATCAACTTTAATACCCTCAGAAGAAATGATATGATCCAAAAAAGCAACTGACCTTAGCCAAAATTCACACTTACTAAAATTTCCAAACAACTTGTGATCTCTAAGGGTTTGCAAGACAGTTCGGAGATGATCAAAATGTTCATCCTCACTACGGGAGTACACCAGTATATTATCGATGAACACTATGATGAACATATCCATATATGGTCTGAACACTCGATTCATAAGTTCATGAAAGCTGCTGGGGTATTAGTTAACCCGAAAGACATAACAAGAGACTCAAAATGGCCATAACAAGTTCGGAAAGTAGTTTTTGGGATGTCACACTCCCTAACTTTGAGTTGATGATAGCCAAAACGAAGGTTTATCTTTGAGATATAACTTGCACCTTGCAATTGGTCAAACAAAGCATCTATTCTCAAAAGGGGGTACTTATTTTTTACGGTGACTTTATTCAGTTGGTGGTAATCGATGCACAAAAACGAAGAGCCATCTTCCTTTCTCACAAACAACACAGGAGCACCCCAAAGAGAAACATTGGGCCTTATGAAACCCTTACCTAGTAGATCTTTGAGTTGCTCTTTCAAATCCTTAAGTTCTGTAGGGGCCATAGAGTAATGAGGAATAGAAATGGGCTGAGTATCGAGAAGAAGATCAACCCCGAACTCTATCCCTCTATCAGGAGGTATCCCTGGGAGATTATCCGAAAAGACATCAGAAAACTCATTGACGACGTTAACAGACTTGAGAGTTGGAGTCTCAGACTTAGTGTCTTTGACTCTAACCAAATGGTAAATACACCCCTTGGAAATAAGCTTTCTAGCTTTGAGGTAAGAGATAAAATAACTCTAGGGTGACACAGAATTCCCAGAACACTCAAACACTGATGCACCCGTAAACTTAAACTTGACCACTCGGGTCCGACAATCAATGGAGGCATAAGAAGAATACAGCCAGTCCATACCCAGAATCACATCAAAATCTACCATGTCTAACTCAATCAGATCAGCTAACAAGACTCTATGAAGAATGGTAACAGGATACTTTTTATACACTTTCTGGCCAACAATTGAATCACCCACTGGGGTAGAAACTAGGATAGGCTCAGGAATAATCTCAGGACTCATTTCAAAATTCACAGCAATTAAAGGTGTAACATATGAGAAACTGGATCCAAGATCGAACAAAGCATACACATCAAACTGAAATATACGAAGCATACCAGTAACAACATCGGGAGAGTCCTCCTGTTCCTGGCAGAATGGTAAAGCATAGAATTTATTCTGGCGCTGCCCGCCAGCATTGCTAGAAGAGGCGCCCTGAGCTGGGGCTGGGCAAGTCACTGGAACTGGGGCACTAACATCTAAGTCTGGGTCTAAGGGCGATAGTCACGACGCCCTTGTCCATCCTGTGGACAATCTCTAACTCTGTGACCCATGTTACCACACTGAAAACAACCCCTCTTCTCACCCCAGCACTCACTCGAATGAGCCCTAGCACACTTAGGACACAGGGGATGATTTGGCTTACTGCCATCACTGTACTGGGACTTGGATGCATATGACCTGCTACCTTGCTCCTGCCTTCCTCTAGGCACGGGAGCACTAGTCGATGACGGTGCTGTCATAGACGAACGATCCTAATACTGAGCGCCACTCCCTTCCTGCGATCTAGTCTGACCCTCTCCGTGCTGCTCGGACCTAGCTCTTTTATTCCCTCTCATTCTATGTCTCTGCTTAATCTTGTCTACCTTAATCTATTGGGCATGAGTCATCATCCTAGAAAGATTTATCTCACTATTCAGCATAGCAGACCTACACTCTTTAACCACATAACTAGATACTCCAGTCACAAACTTACTCATACTAGCCCGATTATCAGCCACTAAGTCAGGAGCATACTTGGCCAAATGATTGAACTTTAGAGAGTACTCCCTAACAGTCATAGAGCCCTGTCACAGGTTTATAAACTTTTCCACCTTTACCTCCCTCATCTCTAAAGGGAAAAACTTATCCAGGAATGCATCCTGGAACTCTTGCTAAGTTGTAGGGACAAATCCCTCACCTTTAACTTTCCTCCAAGCAACAACCCAGTCATATTAAGGTCTTTCAACCTATACGCAGCCAACTCCATACTATGTTCCTCAGATACATGCATCACCTGAGTAATCTTCCGTACCTTCTCTAAAAATAACTATGGATCCTCATCAGACTTGGACCCATAGAATTATAGAGGATTCATCTGCATGAAGTCACGAATCCTGGCAGCAGCTGAATCACCTCCCTGCTGCTGTGGAGCCGGGGCCGGGTTGGCCTGAACATTTGTAGTAACAGCTTGGGCCAGCGCCTGAAAGGCTGCTCGAAATTCAACATGAGACATGTTTTCATTCAATGGGTCAGCGGGTTGAGGTTAGTGACCATCATTATTTCCTCTTGCTCGACATGGAGGCATATTTCTATAAGAGGAGAGCACGAATCAATAGCAGAGAGAGACACCTTAAGCATGATAGACTTTTAAAAGAAAGAATCACACTTTTTCCTAAAACGTCTTGTAGCCTCTTCCTTATAGATGTCATGTGCTACACACCGATGATCAAGAATCTACTTAATGCGGCGTGTCAGACTCCCTAGGACACCTTAAAACCTTAGGCTCTGATAGCAAGTTAGTAATGCCCCAAAAAATGGGTCCCGGAGTGTCACACGGTGCTTGAGGCTATGAGTAGCCCCAAGCTAACCCTTTGAGCCATTTTCATTTAGTTCAACACAAATCAACGGGGTTTCCATAAATAACCCTCAAATATCAACAGAGTAATCATTATCCAAGAATAAAAGAATTTCAAGAAGATAACAAAATACGACTTATTAGTCAACTCCCAACATCTATACTAGTCTGATAAGCCTCTAAGAAAATCAATAAATCCAGCGAGCCATTGAGATATTCCCCAACTGACTCATAATCAGTTATCAAATGTAAACAATTCTGTGAAACCAATATCAGACATCACGTCCTCGAAACATGAGGGCTCACCACAACAGAGGATGTAGAACAGTGTGCCCGAAGAATCACTGTCGAACCTAGAACTGAGCACCTGAGCCTACATTCTAAGAAAATGCAGCCCACATCCAAAGATGTGGGGCAGTACCATGGAAAGGAACTGAGTATATGGGGTGTATGCAGTTGTATAAACATCATCATCAAAAATATTTATAAGAAATATGCAGGATGTATGAAAGACTCACATAGCCCAAAGAAAATCATCATAATCATAAGAGGATGAAATAAGTACAATAACACATGTGAGTCATCATATAATTTGTCAATCACTTTCAGTTCATCAAGAATATCAATTCTCATAATGTAAATATCATTTAAATCTTTTGGAAGAATAACCTTCACAATTCCACTTTCAAATCACTTCACCATTCACCATAGACACAAGAAAACACACACACACTGGGAGATCCTATAACCGACATAAACCATGTGAGCTACATGGAGTCCAACGTATAACCCACGTTGGGGAGAGCTGTCCTATCCTTGCCATCGGAGTAGGACTATCGATATCAAATCCACACAAACTAGTGATCACTATATAAATCAGCCTCAGGCTTACTCCTACGGGGGCACATAGTTCTAGGGAAATAAGGTCGCTTTATACCTCCCACTCGGTGCTAAAGATTTCTCCCAGACTTAGCTCGGATAATTTCAAAGACAATCGATAACAAAATAATTTCCGTAATATATAATTATACATCAGGATCCATCATGCTTCCTATCTATCAAAATTAACCACGTTGTGGATTTCTTTCACACTCGAGTTCAAAAAAACTCCAATAAGACCAAAAGGTCAAATCATTCAAAATATCTCAAATATTCAACATCAACGTTCTTATAACACACACTTTCTAAAAAAACACAATTTTCAATGGGGATTCACAACCCAAATATCAAAATCATGATAAATATCGTTCAAGATTCATGCTTTATATCTCCACACATGTAAATTCATCTTTCAAAATCATAAACATCAAGATTTTATAATAATCATCATAAGATATGGGTTCATGCTTCAAATTCGTAAAAATCAAATAAAAATCATGCCTTTTTAAAGAAAATTAGTTTTGGGCACAAGAATGAAAGAGAGTTCTTGTTGAAAAACCCCACATACCTTGAATGATGAACTTTAGATCGATACTCATTTTTGAGCATTTTTGATGTTTTGAACATGAAAGAATAAATGGTGTTCAATAGAGAATTTTTTTAATTCAATGTCTTTGTTGTTGTCCTTTGGTGGTCTTAATGGAGTAAAATGAAAAAAATGGAAGAAAAGTGTTGATCGAGAATGGATTTCAGGTTATTAATGGAGGAATTTGAATGTTGTTGATGTTTTGGAGAAGAAAGAATAAAAGATGTCCATTTTTTAATTCTTTAAAACAAAATTCTATTATATTTTAAATATAATATTAGTGATATTTTTTTTACAAATATACGCATTTTTTATTCAATCAAATATTTAAAAGAAATTACATAGACAAAAATGAGTTTAATGCGCCCATGACGCTTGTTTACACGCGGACAGTTAAGGGGGGATTTTAATGCACCAAAAGATGTTAATGGGTGTAAATAAATGAAAGTTAAGATTAAGTGCTAAAGTAAGTTGAGCGGACAAGTTCAGGGGGGGAAACATGTCTTCACTCTGAAGGATATCAAATCATAATCCACGACATCCAAAAAAATCAATTGAAATATGAACAAATGGAAGGAGAATGGAAGCAAGTAGGGAAGCCAGCTCTAGGAATGGAAAAATATCAAATCATGATCTGCGGCATTCAAGCGAATCAATCAAATTAAGAACTAATGGAAGGAGAATCTGAGTTAAGGGAATCATAGAAAATATATTAATCACGAGGATCTCAACCCAGAGAATCGTAACAAATCAGATCAATCATAGCAGGAATAAAAGAAAGAAAAGATCATGGACATATATGATATGGACGTGAGTAAAAGTCGTATATGGACATATCAACACGACTACATTACTCAATCAAGGTTATATGTGTGATGTGGTTTTTAAGAATTTTATTATTCTACATGGCTAATGATCTATTTTTAATTTGATTATACAACAGATTAATCATGGCTTCATTCAATCCCTTAACCTCTATCCTGAATCAAAATAAACTAGAAGTCCCTAACTATGTGGACTATAAACGTAATTTGGATATTGTTCCGTAATTCCCCGAGCGTGGTTCCCAGAATTCTACACGGTGCTCATGACCTTGAAGGATCACAAGCTAACCCATGACCGATATCTGTACCTGTACACTGCATAATATATGCATATAAAAGTGAAAACATGAACTGAAAGGCCATAAGGTTCAATACTGTAATAAAACTGATAAAGCACAACATTCGAGTGAGGTATCAAATACCCAAAACAACTAAAGTCTGAATCAAATTTGAAATTCTCTAAGTATAGTCTGAATAAGGAGTTGAAGGAACATGTCTCTAACTAACTCCATCTAGCAAAACTGAACTGAAATAAATAATAACATAAAGTTATGATCATGTCCTCGAAGGATGAGGACTCACAGCTAAAATTCTGACGGTTGAATACTAGATGACTATTGAGGATCTGGAGCTCGTGTCTTTGAACCTATGGTGTAAAATAAAGGAAAATACCATAGCACAAATGCGTCAGTACAATTAATATACCAGTATGCATGTGAGGTAGGCTGAATGCATGGGGTTCATATGCATGAGTAATACTAACTGACTGTCTAACATGAACGTGAGAATGCATGCATGAATACATAGTAGCGGTAACTAAAATTATGATAACATGATTACAGAGTCTGAGTATTGATAACGTTGTTTACGAATAACTAACATGACTGATAACATGGGTGACTGTATCTGAAAGTCCTGAATCTGATGAAACTAGCCGAGTTCCGTACTGTATCTGATTTGACTGTATCTAACAGTCTTGATATTCTGAAGAACTATATGAGTTCTTTTATTGAGACTGAGACTGAGACTGTGGGAAGTAGTTATTTAACCGACATTCCCCAAGTAAGCAGTATAGCTAAGTTGGGGGTCTAATCCCTACCCTGACTAGAAGGGTGTCAATACCACACCACTAGTACAGAAAAGGTTTAGGTGACCCTCTTCTGGCAGTGTCCCTAAAAGAGAATGGTAGGACCCTCATCTGACAGTGTTTATCCACCTCATCAACCCTTATCTGACAGTGTTGATGTCTCAACCTATGCTGGTTACATAGTTTCTGAAACACAAGGATGACTACTAAGAATCACACCCTCATCCTTGGGTTCACTCGGTGCTAACTCCTACTCCCATATGAATAGAAACTGAACATGGATTACTGAACTAAACTGGACTCAGATCACTGTGTTCCATTGAATGATGGAATATTACTGAATTCTATTTAATTGACTGAGTTCATGAGATTTCTTAGATTTTCCTGAGTCGTAAGACTGACTGAAGTCTATTAAACATTGATTGACTAAGAATGTTGTGAAAACATGACACTGGATCTAGGAACACAACTATATATTTTGGGTACAAGTACCCCCAGGACTCGATAGAAGGAAACTGACATAACATGACTTTCTTGAATACATGAACATCAATAACAATCCATAATATATAAGTGAGGGATTTCATGAAGTACATGGTCATTATAATCTTGTACATGGAAGAGAATGCATATAACATGTAAATACTTGCATAACTCCAACATCATGAGCATTCCATATCATAATAACACTTAACAACAATAGCATGGAATTCATGTTAAATCATAAGGTATAGAGCATAGACTTGCATTTAGGTTCTATTGAGTCATGAAAATATGATTTCTAGTCTCCTAGGCATTTTATCAAACACCTTGCATGCACACTTTATAGAATTGGTATATTCATCAATTTAACAATTCAAACCATCCAAAATTTATGTATTTCAACTAACATGTCATCCTAGTTTCCTAAAAACACATAAAGGTTCCACCTTGGAATCATTTAACACATAAACATGATAAAAAATCAAGTCATAACATGAATATCATGATATATAGTTTAAAATAGGTTTCTTGAGATTCATGGGCGAAAGGAGTTCATGAATCAACACAACACATACCTTAGATGGAAGATCTTCGAAATCTAACGGTGAAAGCTCTTGGATTTAGGTCTTCAAATTGAAATTCTTGTTCTTGTTCTTCAGAGAAATTGTGAAAAGAGAGTATAATTTGGTGTTTTTGAGCCTTAATTCCGTGTTATTGGCTTATATAGGTGTGAGAAAAAGACCAAAATACCCCTCAAAGAACGGAAGTGAAATGCTGAAAACTAAGCCAAAAGGCTATGGGAAGGGTGGCGCCCTGCTTAGACCCCTGATTGCGTCCAGGCGCACACATAAATGTAAGTGGTCATATCAAGTAATATAGTGGCTTCAAGGAATCCCAAGTATCGATCTATCAAGGACTTGCGTTCGCCGCCTATCCTATTTTAGTTTAACTAATTGAAGAGAGTAGCAAATATTGTTGTAATTTTGTAAATTAAAACTAATATATACTAATGATTAAAATAAAATCTTGGAAAATTAATGGAGTTAAGCCTAGGGTAGACGCATTTCGAACAATCATACAAAATCTCTATTCCTATCGCAATTTAACTGGTTATCAGATTGTTGATTTGCAAGGTTTATGCTACGATTTTAGTCTCCCGACTTCAAATCTTTTATTTATTGAACATTGCATCTACAACTCCCACAGAGATACAACAATTCTTCTAAATCTATGAAGTTATCTTTTTTAAATTGAATCAAACAAGGCTTCTAGGTATATGTCATGACCCGAACTGGGTCCCTGGCCGTGACAAGCATTCCAAACCATGTCGGCTCGAAACACCCTTATCTATCAGGTAATCATGCACATAATTCATAAGATAGAAGATAAAGCGGGAATATAAATCTAATATGGAAACATGGTCAATCTCAATGTGATCATAATATTGAAAACTGAAATCCAAATATATATGAATAATAATGTCTCACTCAGTCTACGAAATCTCTACTACGAACTAAACAAAACTGTCTGAAAACTGGGACAAGGACCCCAGTAGACCAAAATGACAATAAGAGACATAATCTGAAAAGACAGTCCTTCTGGAATAGAGAAGGCCCATCAACTAGGAACTGCAACTCTGTCTAATAAAATCTACTGCCTTTTTTGGACCCCTAGACTGAGCCTCAGAACCTAGAGGGAGGAGGGGGGGATCAATACAGATGTACTGGTATTCAAAGTAATCCAAAATAAATCTTTTATATAAATAAAATAATGAGAGAGAAAATTGTCAAAACATCATAAATGAAATAGTTCTAAAACACATGGGCACTTTTTTGAAAAATCATAAATCATTCTGGACAATGAAGTTCTGTTCTTCGTATTAATTCTAAGCTAGGTGGTACACCCCTACAATTCTAAAATCACACGGGCTGTATAGAATCTGTCATTTACTCGGTGGGGAAGCCCCCAACCCAAGTGTGCCGCAAGGGTTGGAGTTTCTATTCTGATATACCACACGACACTAGATCAGCGTAATATAATATACCCAGATCGGCAAATCACAGTTTCTAGCAATGAGTTGTCTGAACTTATGCTTTCTTCGGGGAACCACCTAAGCTCTTTTTATGCCCAATTTTATCCTATTCTAAATCATGCATTTTTCTATTTTCAACATCTGAAAAATCTGATTCCGAACGTGCATTCTATTCTATTCTGAATTATCATGGCATAATCTGAATTGGTATCGCCATACCAAGACTTCCAAGTGCTATTTCTGAGCCATAATGTATCATGCATAATTCTTTCATTAAAACACAGTTCAGACCACCCAAACATGCAACAGTATAAAAGATTTCATGTTCCGAAAACACAAATCCAAAATATGCTGAGATTATTCAAACATGTGGTGGTCACGTACTTTTGGCAAAAACCATGCACTCTTCCATTACATATAATTTCAAAATTTATTAATACAAACATCCCTCTCTATTGAATTCAAGATTCATAACCAAATCATTCATAAATCAAGGATTTTCGTAACAAGCTTTTCAAGATGCATATCAAAACAATTCATAACATGGAAAACATGGAAACAATCACATCAAGAGAGGGGTTTTATGTGAATCATGCTCTCAATTTCAAATATCAACTAAAATAACATACATATATGTATATAAGGTTTCAAATCACTTCGGGGAAAGGCGAAAAGACCAAACAAATGTCATTAAAGCTTCTATAACATGATTATACTCATAATCCGAAACCATTTTCTTAAAAGCATGATTTCTATGCCCATGAGATTTTGAGGAAAACCCCGCATACCTCGATTATGGAGAATAATGGATGATTCTTGAAGCCTATGGTTTGGGGATTCCAAATCTTCAATCAATTTGAAAACCCATGGTTGAATCCTGATTTATTTGGATTTTTAGTTTGAAACCCTTGAAAGTGTTCTTGAGAGAATTTGTGAGAATGTGGATGTGCTTTGGAGAATTGGGGACTGAATTTCGTGTTGATGGATGAATAAGGATGGGAAAAGGACCATTTTGCCCCCAAAACAGAGTGTTTAAGTCACTTGGGTCATAATGTATGCGGTGCACACCTTATCGCATAAGATAGGTTGTGCAGCGCACACTTCATCGCACACATTCGGGTGTATGTCGGACACCTTATGGCATAAGTAAAGGTGTGCGTCGCATAGCTTATGCTAGGCGATACACTCCACTTTGCAAAGCCATAACTTCTTGCTCGGGTGTCGGATTTTGGCAAAATTGGTATCGTTGGAAAGATAATTAGAAGATAGTTGGATCTCTAATTTGATATATACAAATAGGTATGGTGGATTGAAGTTGACCCATGTTTTAACACTCACTAAAACTCGAACGATAGGAAAACTTTCAACTTGACCTTGAGTTAGGGAACCTCTATGATCTCAATTCATGCTCAATTTTGTTCCCACACTCCATAATTGATTAATATGACAAATTTGCATTGGATTTAAGGCTTTTGGATCATCTACCCATAGAAATGACGGTTTTCATTCTAGCCTGAAATGCGGGGTGTTACATTGTCTCCCCCTTAGGATCATTCATCCCCGAATGATGTGTAGGAATGTTGAATATTAAAGGTATGGAATAACGTGGATATGATGTGTCTTCTAAGAAAAGATATAACTGATCTAAAACATTTAAACTTCTATCATGAAATTAAATTCTGAGCTGACTTGACTTTACTTGCTTTATGGAGCTGATTAATGCTGAGAATTTAGGATTCCCTTGAAGCGTTCATGATGAAATCATACATATTGAATTGAGAAGTGATAACTTATGCAAGTATGAATCAAGGGACAACTGGACTTAGATTGTATCAGGGTATTACACTGTCTGAGCTAACATACTAGGAAAAATTTGAAATTGTGCACTGAACTCTTATGAAATGAGTCATGACTAAATTGCTGAATCCAAAATATGATGCTTGGACTGAATTGAATTCGCAATTTACATGGGTGGAATAGATTATCTCTTGGGGATGGCCATACGCATGAGACTTCGGATAGTAGGACTGGGTGAAAAGGTGGAAAAACCATAGTAACTTATCTGCCCGACTGTTAAACTGAATTACAGACTGAATTATACCAGGCACTTATACTTAACTGGAGTATCTCTTCAACACTCTTTCTAAAGAAGTTCAAGTAGCATTAGGGAGCAAAGAATCTTGGGCCCGAGTTACACAAGACATCCAACAAAGGAATCATCACAATTACACTACTCTATAGCATGGAATAAGGACCTATAACTCATAAACTAGGATAGAATTTCCAGGCCTTAGGCGATGGAACTTCTTAATTTCAAGCTTAGCACACTCCTCGAATACTCCCTTAACTATACTATTTCCCTTGAATACCATACGCATTGGTTCAACTTATAATTCTCATATGAACATTGATAAATTATTCTACTAATGTCTAAAGTAGCTTAAATCCTTTCACTGTGATCAAGCCTAATTCTAAATCACAAAATACAACATGCCACACAACGATACTAGTCTAAACCACATGATTCAACCTTCTATATCTTTTTAAAGATCACACCCTAAGCATAACATGCCTTTCCACTTCAATGACTAACTCTAAACTCTTACTATGGATTTACTAGCGCATATTACGTTCTTCCACATAAATCCCAACATGTCATTCAAGCCTATCTTTATAACCACATATGGACTTCAAGGAAAACACCCGTATATACATAATTCGCATAGTCTCTAAACAATTGTCAATATAACTCCCATGCGCTACCCCAAGAATATACACACACAAATTTCCACTAACCATCACATGTATCAAAGACTTCTCCCCGAATCTTACTTCACACTTATGGCCTTATCCAAAACAAGCATACAATGATCTTTTCATCAACAAGACCCATTAACTTATCACCAGTATTATTACATAAGAAGTCACCAAAAGTTAAGATCATAAAACCTTGAAGCATGGAAGGATATTATATGAGACTTGACACTTAGCTGAGGCCTGAGGAATAATAAATCAACATCAAGGATTTATCAAAGTAAATCTGAATTGAGGGTATACATGGGTATAAGCTGAATCTCGTCAATCATAAAGAGTATAGCATGAATTATAGGAACTGAGCACACTATATAGCATGAGTACATGAGTCATGAGCTGTATGACCTCAATTTGGAGTTCATAACATATGTAATGTGATTCCGATTACTGAATGAACTGAAACTCCTTATTTTAGAATTAGAAGAGCACGTGATTCTCTATCATATACATGAACATGAACTATGATCATGGAATTGAAACGTGAGGTATGAGTAGGTATTGGGATAACTGAAAAATACTGAGAGAAGAATGGGTTGAGTCTCACCCTCACGTTCTGACGTTCTATATCATACTACATTACTACAAGAATCTGAGAGCCTTACTTGGTTATTCATTCTATCATCTCTCCCTTAGCTTCAAGCCATCATCTTAAGTTTGATAGGTCCCTTGCTAGATTCTAACTGAACTACACTTACTACACTCTAGGGTCTGGAAAACGTCAATACACGTAATTAATAGAACTTAACCCACCTGACTACACATGAAAGTGGGAAAACCCACCACTAATACTACCTTCTGAGACATACTCTATCATTCTATAGCCCAATAGTCATCACATAATACTGGAACACTTACTTACTTCAGATCTTCATTACTGTCCCTATAGTCAGAGTGCACACCTTCTAATGCTTCAACTCTTATTTCTATGAGCTCAACCTTCAAGAACTCAATCTTAGCTTCTAAAACTTAACATGGATATCACCAAGCCTTTGATGAACCATACTACTTCTGTCATAGCCTACCAATATCGCAACTTCAAACTTATATCTCTCTACCATGAGAATCAAGATCATATAAAAAGGCTCAACACTATCAATCAAAACTTCTTAACTTGGCTATTTAGAACACCACATATCATCTAACTAGTATTTCTCCATCTAGCAACTCAATGGTACTACTAACCACACACAACATGTAATAGCCTTAAAAAAATATCACAACTCCATATCACCTTAGGCATACTTCTACCTCATACATACAACGTCATACTTCATTACAAATCAACTTAAACTTAAGTGATTCGTACACCGTTTAGGCCTATTAGGCCTCTTCTATATAACTAGCATCATTAACCCAAAAATCATCACATCCACCTTCATGGACCTCAACTATTCAAACTTAATGTCTAGTGCTAAACATGATTTTACAACCCAACCTTACGCATGATTCACACTTGGAAACCATGAAATAAACATCAAGAAACACTAGTACACTAGAACTTTATAACAATAATCGATCTTGACCTTTCAGTTTTCCTTATCATAACTCATTAGCACGTACTATTTCAACACATCAAACCTACTAAATTAAAAACATACATCATTAATCTCATGCCACTATTTTTACCATCGTATTCTACACTTGAATTCAAGCCTATAGTTTAGCATCAATCGTCCACCACCAATGACAAGTGCAACATAATATACTAATCCATCAAATTGGAACATTCTATCCAAATACCTCAAAATCTGCTACATTCCTTCTCATAAGTAGTACTAGTTTACAACTACCAACGAAAAAAGAATAAAGGGGTAAAGTCACATAATAGCCATGATCAACCTTAATCTGATATTATAACCCCATACAGTCTTATCTACTTATACGTATTTCTCACCTCATACATACTTACTCAATCATACATTTAGACTACCTTCAATATCCACAACAACAATGAGTCTATAATTATAACTTACTGGATAATATAGCCATTTTCACACTTCAAGCAACCAAAAAATCACCCTGACTAACAAATCCTTCTCTACTTGCTACTAATCACACACAAGGATGAATTACCTCTTTACCAATTCAATCTCATGCAAACAGATTCAGCTATACATATATTAAACCAACACAAGAACGTCAAGTTGGACAACAAGTTGCTAGTGAATTAAAATAGGCCTCACACGGCTTCACTAGACTTTGATTTTTGGGTTTTGAATAAGAAAATAGGATGAATGAAAAGGCAACTATGCTAGTGAATCGAAAGAGCCCCACACGACTTCACTAGACTTTTAGTTTCAACAACATGATGATAACAATATTACAAGAGATAGAAACTCAACGCACAATAATCAATGTTCTAAGAATACACATCTTACCTGTATAAATAAAAAATTTGAGTCAAACACTTCCTCCACAGACTACCATACAATCCACACATGCTACTAGCTACCACATTAGTCTATCACTATAAAGGGTTAAATCATCCTCAAACATTGGTTATTCAACTAAAATATTTATTTACACAAAATTCACCTGATACAAGTACAACTAGCTCAAGAACATTCATGCGTAGACAAGCTCGAGAGTTACAAAAACGTCAAGTCTTGTTCATACAAATGGCCATGTGTGAGTGTGTAATTAATTCATCTAAGGAGTTTTATGTTTTGAATTATGAAGAGGGATTTGAAGTGTAAGTTTATTACACTCCAAAAAGTATAGTAACACCTTTTTTTAATTACACTCCAAAGCGACACAAGACAAAGGCTAGAATGGTCATTTTTCTTTTATTTTGTGGAGTACTATAAATAGACAATAATAGGGCTATTTCTTGAACTTAGTTCATTATTGATATTTTCACTACACAAGTCTTGTAATATTTGAGAACTTCTCTCTCTTATTCTTGAAAGTGAACCCAAAACTAGACAACAAAGTGTAGTAACACTTTTGTTGTTCTTTGGATACAAACTTGGGGTCTTGAGGGTCATGAGTTCCTCTTGATTCAAGTAAGAATTTGGTGTAAATATCTTTTAGTCTTAGGGTCCTAATCTTCATGTTAGGGTTCTTAGATTTTAGGATATTTTGTGTCAAATTGCTATCCATCATTTTGTAATCTTGTTGTTTGTATCTTAATATAGTGAATTCATGATGGGATATTTTGATTAACTATAGTTATTCAAATATTGTGTTATTTATCTATCTTGTTGAAAATTGTTGTTGTTGCCTTGAAAACCTAGAGAAGCCGAGTGGGGCCTTTGATTCTCTAGTGATGTTGTTATTGTTGTTCTCTTGATTCCTTGTTGTGAGTTTGAACTTGTATCATTTGGTATCAAAGACATCTTTGATTTTGTTCTAACAAGATCAATCTTGGGCTTGGAACTTGAAAACTACAAAAAAAAAAATGAAAACTGAAAAATTCCAAAAACAGTCAAATCTGTCCGTTGTTGTGTTCTCGTCCAAAAATTGTATTCTTGTTATGTATTGGCCAAGATTTTTACTTGTTTTAAGTGTTGTTTCTAGTGTTATCTCTCTTTTTCATTAATACTTTGATTCGATCCAGATTTGATCTCTAAAAAATTGATGTTGTTATTGGGAACTTGAACTTGGCTGTCCATTGTTGAACATTGTTGTTATGGTGGACTATTTTGGCTATTGATTGTTGTTTGTTGTTCTTGGTGTTGTTATTGTGTTCTTGTTGTTATTCACCCTTTTCATCTTTGTTAAAATAATAAGTGAACATTAGATCCACAAAAGGTGAAACACCAAGTTGTAGTATTTGTTGATGAAAAACTTGATCACATCACTCAAAAGACTTGACAACCATTTTTCACCTACTTTCCTTGATTTAAAGAGCTTGTTTCAAGGAGAAAGTACCAAAAGGGTCAAGTCATGTTTTGAACTTGAAAAAAAAAAGAAGCTTCAAGACTAAATTTCCCTCCATTAACCAATTCCACCATTTCCAAATTGTAGATTGGTCAAGACTTGAAATTGGAGAGTAAAACTTTGTTAAAATCGAGGCCAATAGTGGACTGCCACATCACTAAATTACTGTTCACAGAACATTTTGATTTCAAATTTTAGATTTCTTAGTTTCATTTTATTGTTTCTTAGTTTAATTTGTTGGTTTGAACACTAATTGACGACCTAGTACATTCCTAGTAGATTGTTAATTAGTCCTTTGAAGCTTATTGTTCGTGTCAACGTTTGTTTGTGTGCGTTTTTCGTTTGAATATGTTGTAACTCTTGGCTCTAGTCCGATGGGAATTCTTTGAGTTTCCAAAAAGAATCCATTCCGGACAAGAGCATACTCATTCCTTAAGGATTCACGGGTTACTAGCCAATCTACAACACTTGTGGAGCTCGAGTGTTTGTGAACCGAGCTATGGGAAGGGCGGAGCCCTACTTAGACCCATGACAGCGCCCAGGCGCACACACAGATGTACGTGGTCTTATCAAGTAATATAGTGGCTTCAAGGAATCCCAAGTATCGATCTCTCAGGGACTTGCGTTTGCCGCCTATCCTATTCTAGTTTAATTAATTGAAGAGAGTAGCAAATATAGTTGTAATTTTGTAAATTAAAACTAATATATACTAATGATTAAAATAAAATCTTGGAAAATTAATGGAGTAAAGCGTAGGGTTGAGGCATTTCGAACAATCTTACAAATCTCTATTCCTATCTCAATTTAATTGGTTATCGGATTGTTGATTCGCAAGGATTATGCTACGATTTTAGTCTCCCGACTTTAAATCTTTTATTTATTGAACATTGCATCTACAACTCCCGTAGAGATACAACAATTCTTCTAAATCTATGAAGTTATCTTCTTGAAATTGAATCAAACAAGGTTTCTAGGTATATGTCACGACCCGAACCGGGGCCTTGGTTGTGACGAGCATTCTGGACCATATAGGCCCGAAACACCCCTATCTATCTGGTAATCATGCACATAATTCATATGATAAAAGATAATGTGGAAATTGAAATCTAATATGGAAATATGGTCAATCTAAATGTGATCATAATACTGAAAATTGAAATCAAAATATATCTGAATAATAATGTCTGACTCAGTCTGCAAAATCTCTACTATGAACAAAATAAAATTGTCTGAAAACTGGGACAAGGCCCCCAGTAGAACAAAGCAATAATAAGTGACATAATCTGAAAAAACAATCCTTCTGGAATAGAGAAGGCTCACCAACTAGGCACTGCAACTTTGTATGATAAAATCTACTGCCTTTTTTGAACTCCTAGACTGAGCCTCAGAACCTGGAGGAAGGAGAGGAGTCAATAAAGATGTACTGGTACGCAAAGTAATCCAAAATAAAGCTTTTATATAAATAAAATAATGAGAGAGCAAATTGTCAAAACATCATGCATGAAATAGTTCTAAAACACGTGGGAACTTTTTTGAAATATCATAAATCATTCTGGACAATGCAGTTCTGTTCTTCATATTAATTCTAACCTAGGTGGTACACCCCTACAATTCTAAAATCCCACGGGCTGTATGGAATCAACCATTTACTAGGCGGGGAAGCCCCCAATCCAAGTGTGCCGTAAGGGTTGGAGTTTCTATTCTGATACGCCACACGGCACTAGACCAGCGTAATATAATATACCCAGATCGGCAAAACACAGTTTCAGGGAATGAGTTGTCTAAACTCATGCCTTTTTCGGGGAACCACCTAAGCTTTCTTTATGCCCAATTTTATCCTATTCAGAATCATGCATTTTTCTATTTTCAACATCTGGAAAGTCTGATTTCAAACGTGCATTCTATTCTATTCTGAATTATCATGGTAGAATTTGAATTGGTGTTGTCACACCAAGGCTTGCAAGTCCTATTTCTGAGCCATAATGAATCATGCATAATTCTTTCATTGAAACACAATTCAAACCACCCAAACATGCAACAGTATAAAAGATTTTATGTTCCAAAAACACAAATCCAAACTATGCTGAGATTATTCAAACATGTGGTGGTCACGTACTTTTGGAAAAAACCATGCACGCTTTCATTACATATAATTTCAACATTTATTAATACCAACATCCCTCTCTATTGAATTCAAGATTCATAACCAAATCATTCATAAATCAAGGATTTTTGTAACAAGCTTTTCAATATGCATTTCAAAACAATTCATAACATGTAAAACAGGGAAACAATCACATCAACAGAGGGGTTATATGTGAATCATGCTCTCAATTTCAAATATCAACTCAAATCACATACATATATGTATATAAGTTTTCAAATCACTTCGGGGAAAGGCGAAAAGACCAAAGCAATGTCATTAAATCTTCTAAAACATGATTATACTCATAATCCGAAACCCTTTTCTTAAAAGCATGATTGCTATGCCCTTGAGATTTTGAGGAAAATCCCGCATACCTTGATTATGGAGAATAATGGATGATTCTTGAAGCCTATGGCTTGGGGATTCCAAATCTTCAATCAATTTGAAAACCCATGGTTGAATCTTGATTTATTTGGATTTTTAGTTTGAAACCCTTGAAAGTGTTATTGAGAGAATTTGTGAGAATGTGGATGTACTTTGGAGAATTGGGGACTGAGTTTCGTGTTTATGGCTGAATAAGGATGGGAAAAGGACCATTTTGCCCCCAAAAAAGAGTGTTTAAGTAACTTGGGTCATAATGTATGCGGTGCACACTTTATCGCATAATATAGGTTGTGCGGCGCATACTTCATCTCACACATTAGGGTGTGCGTCGCACACCTTATGGCATAATTTAAGGTGTGCGTCGAACATCTTATGCTGGGCGATACACTCCACTTTGCAAAGCCATAACTTCTTGCTCGGGTGTCAGATTTTGGCAAAATTGGTATGGTTGGAAAGGTAATTCGAAAACCATTCATTTGATATATAGTATTATCTCTAAGTCAATATATAAAAAGATTTATGGTCAATTGAATTTAACCCATGTTTCGACACTCACTAAAACTCGAATGATAGGAAGGCTTTCAACTTGACCTTAATTTGGGGGACCTCTATGAATTCAATTCATGCTCAATTAGGTTTCCACACTCCATAATTTATTAATATGACAAATTTGCATAGGATTTAAGGCTTTTGGATCATCTACACATAGAAATGACGGTTTTCATTCTAGCCCAAAATGAGGGATGTTACAGTATATCCCTATCCTAGATGCTAATTCAAACTCCTTATTTCATAAAAGAGTAAGAACCTTGTTCCTTAATTTATTTATTCTATCCTATGATTCTCCTCCCGAATGCACATAGAAATATAGATTTACTTTAATGGTAGCTAATCATCAAAATAGTAAGCTTAAGAAATTAAGAACAACCCGTGTGATAATCCAAAATTAAACTACAATAAAGAATATTAAAGAGTATTCATATTCTTGGACTCAACCCCATAATAAGGGTCTTTAGCTACTAATAATTGAATTCAATATAAAAATCAAGTAAAAACTCATATCCAAATAAATCTTCAATTGAAGGAGTTGTAGAGTATGTCTAAGAACCCTAAAAGAGAAATTTATGTATATATGTATTTCTTGTTTATTTTTATTGTTTCCAGGCATACTTTCCAACCACCAAGCTTGAATACGCGTTTTAGCTGGCCCTCAAAAGTTGACTACTGTAGTGATTGAAATAACTAGTCCACGATCCATCTATATGATCCACGCACCTATGGGATGCAAAATTGGTCCCATTATGAATCCAATGGTATTTACACAATTCCATTGAAAATTTATACATCTTATACGCGCTCCTGACATTTCAGGACTCCTAATGGGGTCAATTTTTGCGTTTTGGTTTCGTTGAGCCATTCCGAGCCTTCTTGAGTTATTTCCACTTAATTTGAAGCTTGAATATCCTTCATATGTTATCATAATCCATTAAACAAGAATAATAGAGCATAAAACACCAAAATTAAGATCTCTAAACAACACAACATCCAAGACGGTGAACTAGAAACACAAGCTAAGCATAGGCTAAATGCACATTGAGCTTAAGCTTATTGTTTTGACTATTTTTTTGATCCAATTAACCTTTGAAGATTATAACTAAGTTGGTTCACATATAAATACATAATAACAACCTTAGTTACTCATTAAAACACATTATAACCCAACACAATAGACTACACAAACACCTAGATCAAGCTAGTCACACTAGTTTTCTCGGTTGAACTCTAAATGCTCAAATTGAATCAAAACTTATGTGAAAACACCATTAAACATTGTAAACATGCACTTGGAAACTTCGATGCAGATTTATATCAGCATAAACACATATAGCATAAGAATCATCATCAAAACAAGACTAAAATGGCTAAAATAGCAAGGCTAGAATGCATAAATTCATCCAACATCAGCACCCCACACTTAAAGCCTTGTTCGTCCTCGAACAATTATTAACTATAAAAATCATGGGCTGAATAGACTCCACACTCCTACTACATGCAAGAAATTCAATCTAGTACTACAATGACTACATGGAAGGCAAGTTTCTACACTAAGCTTGTTATACACAATTGAAATCTCAAGAGTCCTACTTCCAAAACATCCTAGGCTCAAGAATGAACTCCACAAGTAGAAACTCATTCACATAATTCAGTTAAAGACATCTTACAAATCACCCATATTCATCAAACATGTGCCCCTCACTACAAGAGAGTTACCCATAAACACTCACAATAATGCAATTTATAACAATGAGTACAAGAATCAATTTGTGCTCACCCTCACAAAGAATTGAAAAGTTGCATATAATGAACCATAGGATTTCCCTTAGTGTAATGCTCCACTAATAGTCGAATGTAAAACTTGGGATCCATTAGGTCTTTTCCGGGTTGTAATGTAGGCTAAGGGACAGGTAGGAACTATTTTGGTCAAAAATAGTGACTAACCTCTCCAAGCACTTTAATACACTACATTAAAGATTTAAAATCAATCTCCAACAACCAAATTACACCATTTTTGCATCCATTCATATCTTTTATTTTGCCCCATCTCTCTTGAGAATTTTCACAAGCACATGGTGGGCATATAGCTACTACCAAATGAATTAATTTTTCTCTTTATTTTCTATCATGACAATATTTTAAAGGAAAAATTACAAAAATTAGCAAACCTAAGACATTAATTATAAGTAATAGCAATACTTTGTCAAAATTACAACTAATAGCAAAAGTAGCAATATTTTGCCTTTTTTATTCAAAGCGCGTGTTTTTAATCGATAAAGTTACCTGATCCTATTTTCATCCTATTTTCATGTACTTTACCATTTTCAATTCTTTCCAATATAATTTTTGTAGGCTATTTCTTCAGTAAAAAAATAAAGAAATTATTTTTTGTCATAATGCTACATCATGAACAAATCAACATTTAAACTATAACTACAATATTTAAACTACATCTATATTATTATACATTTTTCCATAGATGCCACATACATGCATAATGTGGTACATCATTGTACACACCACCAACAACTTTTATGATGCTTGCAGTTTCATTATATGTTTTCTTTCACCACGTGTTTTCTTTAGATTTTCAAAGAACCAAGTCCAAGATGCATCATTTTCAGCATCAAGTATACTATATGCCAAAGGAAATATATGTCCTGCATATTGAAAAAATACATATAAGAATACATGATTTTTACATAAAATACTGCATATGTATATTATAAATACATACAGCTGGAAACATATGAAACTATCAGTGAACACTTAAACGTACTGCATATGTATATATAAATACATACAATTGGAAACATATGTAATTTTTATAATGTTGTTTATATGTCCACCTACAAGTGTATTTAACAAAAACAAGTATACTTCCCATTGTCAATCTCCAGAACACAAAAATATAGTAAAAGTAAAATTAAATATCAAATACGTATTATATACAACAACTAATTCGTATATACAAAACTACAAAAAAAAATCCAACGAAAATAAATATTTTATTCGAATACTAGTTATCATCGACTAAAAAATTCAAATTTAGCGTATAACAATTGTATCTAAATTTTCACATTACATAATAACACAGATAACTTTGTATTTAAAAAAAGAATTTTGATTAAATCATTTTTTTGAGAACTGATAAAATTCATATACGATCTCAGATTTTTGAATTTCACGTTTGTTACGCAATTTTGTTACAAATTTTTTAGTGATTTTTGCAATTTTATTTTATGAAAATCACAAATAGAATCAAGTTTGTTTAAATCTCTAATACGTACTATATACAAAACTAATTCGTATATACAAACTGCATATGTATATTATAAATACATACAGCTGGAAACATATGAAACTGCCACTGAACACATAAACGTACAACATTTGTATAATATAAATACATATAGCTGGAAACATATGTAATCTTCATAATGTTGTTAATATGTTCATCTACAAGATTGTTTAACAAAAACTGGTATGTTTTCCACTGTCAATCTCCAGAACACAAAAAATAGTAAAAATAAAATTAAATATCAAATACGTACTATAACAACAACTAATTCATTTATTCAGAACTGCAAAACGAATTCAAAAAGAAAAAAAAATTAGTTGAACACTAGTTATTCTAAATTAAAATTCAAATTTAATGATAAAAATTCCATCTCAACTTTCAAATAAAAGAACAACAAGGGCAAATTTGAAATTGAAAAAGAAAAAGAAAAATTCACTTAAACAACTTTTTATCGATAACTGAGAAAATTGATATACGATCTTAAATTTTTTGAAACCTTCAACTGCTACACTAATTTGTTACAATTTCTTCATCAATCTTCACACTTTTATTTTAGTAAAACCACAAATAGAATTAAGTTTGATGAACAATACCTGTAATTGCACCATTGTTTTTTTAATATTTTTTTCAAAATGTTAGTCGATCAGCATAAAAAATAACTTGAAGAAAAACATATTTGAATTTGAATCTTATTTTGAATTTGAATTGAGATGTTGATTATGAAAATCGTTTTTGATTTGAATTAGTAGCTGTAATTTAACGGTTATGGTAAAAAAAGAGTTCTAAAAGGTTAAGAAATTTGTAAATTAAATGTCCCTTAAATTAAGGAACCGTTTTCCCTTATTAAACTCAAACAGATTTGAGTTAAATTAGTGACAGAATCTTTAATTGTATATGTATTTAAATAGCAATAGTTTACTCAAATGCAAAATACATACTGCTATTTTTTGTAATTTTGAAACTGTTGCTATAAATGTTACAATTAAGGCTCTATAGTTGCTATTTATGAATTTTTCCCTATCTCAAACATCATTCATATCACATCAATCCACCACAATTCAATAATAAACACAAAAAACCATTACCTTGGGTCATCAATTTCACCTTTTTCTTCTTCAATTTCTCAAACTCCTTACTAATTCAAATTTTCATTAAAGCATTTAGGAGCTTTATGGATCAAATTATGATCTATCAAAGAAGGGATTAAGCTAGTTTTGAGGTTGTCAAAGAAAATAAGTTAAAGTCTCAATGCGGTTTTACTAAGATAATGCACAAAGGATAGGACAAATAGAAGGTATAAACAAGGTTATCAAAGAAATGCCTATATCATCTCCTAAACCCACATTCTTTATTTCGCTTCACACACACACCGGGCAAATCCTAGACATCACATGCAACAAGGAATATACAAATATCTTACACGTACATGGTACATGTTCAACTCAGTAGGATCATCATACACTCCCAACCAAACAATAGCATGAATTCACTTTTAAGCCAAATGAGCCTAAGAGTTTCAAAAATAGCAATCCACATAATTCAACATGGTTTTACAAACAAATCCACTTGCATCATGTAATAAAAAATAACACCAATAAGAATATCTCACTTATTCCTAATAAAAAATTAAATTGAGACAAAATTTGGGAATTTCCCCACCCCACACTTAAAAATCTACTTTGTCCCCAAAGTGAACTTTTAAAGTAAGAGATAGAAATACTCCCTGAGGCCTCTAGGCCTAGCTAGATGCATCTTCAGATAGAGGAAATCCATGAGACCCCACACTTAATATTTGGCATGCTTCAAGCTCAGATTTACAGTACATAGACTTTCCATCAACCTGTGACTCAACTAAAAACAAAAACTGCATGAAATAAAAATAAAAAAACTAAAAATAAAACATACCTTAGCTTTGGGTTTCCTCCCAAGAAGCTCCTAGTTTAGTGTCGGGTACGACCTATATCAACTTTTTTCTTCACCTTGAGGATATAAATTTCACCCCCAACTTAGCATCCATCTTTTTGCCTCGCTCATAGGGAGGTGGTACAAAAATTAAGGAACCAAGTAATGGATTGGGCATGGTAGACCACTCGTCTTTAAAGTGAAGTGTGTTTTTATGTTGCTTGTCTAGTGTAAAATTAAGAATATAGGATTCTTGTTCCTCATCTTCACACTCTTCCACTATTTTAAATGATTCCACAGACAAGATATCATCTGGACATAATGTAGAAAAGTGCATCGAATGAGGCCCAACCAATCCTATTTCAAAATTTATACTTTCATCAACACCTAATATTTTTCTTTGCTTAGCCACTGCAGACACGGTGGCAGTGGTAACTCCTCAATCTGTTCAACAATTTTAGGTTTTGAGTACTCAGACTTCCTCGGATTAGCTGCAACTTTTTCTACAATAGGTTGGGGCATCACTTTAGGTCTTGTGTTTTGTGTTCCTGCAATCTGACCGAGCTGCAACTCCAAATGTTTGATAATCAACTGTTGATTATTCAATTGTTTTGCAAACTTTTCTTGATTCGCTAACACCTGCTTCATCATTTCTTCTATACTACTCGTCGACGTGGTAGCTTGATTACTTTTGGCCTACCGTTGGTTGGTCTGTGATTGAATTTATGACTGAGTCAATCCTGTTCGATTGCAAAAATTCATATAATTTTGTATTTTATCATAGCCGACAAATATTATTGAATCGAGGTTGATAACACACATATATGAAGAATGACCACTTTGACCACAAGACATACAACAAAATGTAGTCTGTTCCTCAGAAAAGACAGTATCCGCATCATATTGTGAAGGTCACGTCCACACACTTCCATCAAAATTTGGACAATAAGCCTCTTGATGTTGTCCCCCACAAAAACAAGAAGAATCATCATCACTCAAAAGCTATCTATCCTAGGGTGATATCTCAATAAGAATGTGAGAAAAGTAGGAATACAGGAAAATAAAAATAAACTAGACAAAAACTATGTACAACTCAATATAAAAAAAGTTAAAATAAGATAGTCCAAATAACAAATTCCCTGGCAACGGTGGCAAAAACTTGACAGTGCCCAAGCACACGCACAAGTGTACATGGTCTTATCAAGTAATTTAGTGGCTTCAAAGAAGCCCAATTATCGATCTCTCAGGGACTTGTATTTGCCGTCTATCCTATTCTAGTTTAACTAATTTAGTAGAGTAGCAAATAGAGTTTGTAATTTTGTAAATTAAAAATAAAATAAATAATGTATAAAAATAAAATACTAGAAACAATCTATAGAGAAAAGCCTGGGGTTGAGGCATTTCGAACAATCTTACAAATCTTTATTCTTATTGTAGTTTAATTTTGGATTATCACACGAGTTCTTAATTTCTTGAGCTTACTATTTTGATGATTAGCTACTATTAAAATAAATCTATATTTCTATCTGAATCCAGGAGGAGAATCAAAGGATAAAATGAAGAAATTAAGGAACAAGGTTCTTACTTTTTTATGAAATAAGGAGTTTGAATTAGCATATAGGATAAGGATAACTTTATAGATTTAGAAGAATTGTCGTATTTCTATGGGAGTTGTAGATTCAATGTCCAATAAATAAAAGATTTGAGGTCGGGAGACTAAAATTGTTGCATAAACCTTGTGAATCAACTATCCAATAACCAATTAAACTGCAATAGGAATAGAGATTTGTAAGATTGTTCGAAATGCCTCAATCCTAGGCTTTACTTAATTAATTGTCGAAGATTTATTTTATGCATTAGTTTAGATTAGTTTAATTTACAAAATTACAACTATATTTACTACTCTCCTCAATTTGTTCAACAAGAATAGGATAGGCAGCGAATGCAAGTCCCTGAGAAATAGATACTTGGGCTTCCTTGAAGCCACTATGTTACTTGATAAGACCAAGTACACTTGCGTGTGCGCCTGGGCGCTATCAAGTTTTTGGCGCTGTTGCCAAAACTTGACAGCGCACAGGGGCACACACAAATGTACGTGGTCTTATTATGTAATATAGTGGCTTCAAGGAAGCTCAAGTATCGATCTCTCAGGGACTTGAGTTCGCCTCCAATCCTATTCTAGTTTAACTAATTGAGGAGAGTAGCAAATATAGTTGTAATTTTGTAAATTAAAACTAATCTATACTAAAGATTAAAATAAAATCTTGGACAATTAATGGAGCAAAGCCTAGGGTTGAGTCATTTCGAACAATCTTACAAATCACTATTCCTATCGCAATTTAATTGGTTATCGGATTGTTGATTCGCAAGGTTTATTCTATGATTTTAGTCTCCCGACCTTAAATCTTTTGTTTATTGAACTTTGCATCTACAACTCTCTCAGAGATACAACAATTATTCTAAATCTATGAAGTTATCTTCTTGCAATTGAATCAAACAAGGCTTCTAGGTATATCCCTATCCTATATGCTAATTCAAACTCCTTATTTCATAAAAGAGTAAGAACCTTGTTCCTTAATTTTTTTCATTCTATCCTATGATTCTCCTCCCGGATTCACATAGAAATATAGATATATTCTAATGGTAGCTAATCATCAAAATATTAAGCTCAAGAAATTAATAACAACACATGTGATAATCCAAAATTAAACTACAATAAAGAATATTAAGGAGTATTCATGTTCTTGGCCTCAACCTCATAACAAGGGTGTTTAGCTACTAATAACTGAATTTAATATTAAAAACAAGTAATAACTCATACCCAAATAAATCTTCAATTGAAGAGTTGTAAAGTATGTCTAAGAAACCTAAAAGAGAAATTTATATATATATATATGTATTTCTTGTGTACAGGCATATGTAGATATATATATATACCAATATCCTTTGTATCCACTGAATTTTGATCAATACTGTCCAACCACCAAGCTTGAATATGTGTTTCAACTTTATTGAAATAAGTAGTCCACGACCCTTCTCTATGATCCACACGCCTATTGGATGTAAAATTTCACCGCTTATGAATTCATTGGTATTTTACACAAATCCAATGGACATATTTAAATACCACACGCACTTCTAACATTTCCGGACTCCAATTGGAGTCAATTTTTGCGTTTTGGTTTCGTTAAGCCATTCCGAGCCTTCTTGAGTTGATTCCACTAGATTTAAAGATTGAATATCCTTCATATATCATCATAATCCATTAAACAATCATACTAGAGCATCAAAAAAGAAAACGTATATCTCAAAAAAACACAACATCTAAGACAGTGAACTAGAAATACGAGCTAAGCATAGGCTAAATGCACATTGAGCTTAAGCTCAGTGTTTTGACTATTGTTTTGATACAAATGACCTTTGAAGATTATAACTAAGTTTTTTCACATATAAATACATAATAACAACCTTAGTAACTCGTTAAAACACATTAGAACCCAACACAATAGACTATACAAACACCTAGCTCAAGCTAGTCACACTAGTTTTCTCGGTTGAACTCTAAATACTCAGATTGAGTCAAAACTTATGCGAAAACACCATTAAACATTGTAAACATGCACTTGGACACTTGGATGCAGATTTATATCATTATAAACACATATAGCATAAGAATCATCCTCAATACAAGACTAAAAGGGCTAAAATAGCAAGGCTAGAATTCATAAATTGATCCAACATCAACCCCCGATCTAGCCTGGGGGGTGCCCTACTTAGACCGGTGGTCTAAGATGGGCGGCACCTTAACAGTGCCTTTTTCTACTGGTTTGGACACCAAACATGCCCTTACGCTACTTCAAAAATTCTGAAACTCACCCAGGATGTACTATGACCTTGCCTCATTGCAATGCAACTTGAAAATCTAAAAACGGATGTTGGAAAGGTCGTAAAATAAATCCCCAAAGTTAGAGGGTCTAAAATAATATTAAGTGTTGAACACTTCGCTAAAATTTTCTAAGTGTTGGACCTTCTATTGAGATTCAAGGAGCTACATGGGCTAAATTTAAACACAAAGTTTTGCATGGTCTTACAATATCTCCCCCTTGAGAACATTCGTCCTCGAATGAGACTGACTTAGAGGGGAAACAATAAGTTAAACATGAACTAAACATGAATGACTGAAACACGATCTCATGACTAACATGACTGATAACTGATTCATGCTGAATATGCATATCTGATGCATATGTAATTGATTCATAAATGCATGAATGAGTATTCTGATGAATATAGTTTCTCACAATGAGAATGCATATCTGATGCATGATTATATAACTAAATTGATACATGAATGCATGACTGAATATGCAGTGGTGCTTTGATACCAAGTTTATCATGGGAACATGAACATGTAACAGAATACCAAGTTTGTAATAAATATTGAACATGAAACTGAATAAGCTTAAGGAGAACTGTTACCTTGAGCTTGATCTAAGTTAGTGGAGAAGAGGTGAGAATACTTGGTTCGCATGTCTACTTCTACTTCCCAAGTAGCTCCCTCAACAAACTGATTCAGCCAAAGAACTTTGACTAAAGGGACTTCTCTGTTCTTCATTCTACGAGTCTGATAGTCTAAGATTTCAATCGGAATTTCCTCATAGGAAAGACTGTTCTGAACATCAATGCTCTAAATAGGGACTACAACTGATGGGTCACCTATGCATTTCTTGAGAAAAGAAACATGGAAGAATGGATAAACTAAGGCTAGATCTGAAGGCAACTCAAGCTCATAAGCTACCTTGCTAAATCAACTGAGAATATTGAACGGACCAACATATTGGGGGTTGAGCTTCCCTTCATAGGAGAGATCTTAAGGTAGACATAATCACCAATCTCAAACTCGAGATCATTTCTACACACATCTACATTAGACTTCTATCGACTCTGAGCATCTCGGAGTCTTTCTCTGATTAATTGAACTTTTTCTAAGGCATCGAATACTAAGTCAGGCCCTATAACTGAGGCCTTACTAACCTCGAATGACCCAACTGGAGATACGCATCTCCTACTATAGAGAGCTTTGAATGGATCTATCTAAATACTGGAATGATAGTTGTTGTTGTATGCAAACTCAATCAAAGGCAAGTGGTTATCCCAACTACCCTTGAAATCAATTACAAATGACCTTAGCATATCTTTAAGAGTATGAATGGTCCTTTCTACTTGACCATCTATCTGAGGATGAAAGGCTGTACTAAGATGGACTGGGTACCAAGCACTTTTTGAAATACTTTCCAGAAGTGAGAAGTGAACTGGGTACCTCTGTCTGAGATAATGGACAATGGAACACTGTGCAATCTGACCACCTACCTGATATAGAGTTTGGCGTAATCCTCGGTTGAATAAGAGGTATGGACTGGAAGGAAATAAGTTGACTCGATCATTCTGTCTACAATGACCCAAACTGAATCATGCTAATGACGAGTTCGAGGTAAACCCGTCATGAAGTCCATGTTCACTTCTTCCCACTTCCAAGTGGAATGGTGAACTCCTACATGGAACCACTGGGCTTCTGATGCTCTATCTTAAACTACTGATATGTAGAGCACTTAGCCACAAAATCTACAATATCTCTATTCATCCCCCTCCACCAATAGATCTTCCACAAATCATGGTACATCTTAGTGGCCTCTGGATGAATAGAGTAGCACGCACCATACGCTTCAGCAAGAATTCGTTGCCTCAAGTCATCTACACCTGGAATACACAGACGACCCCGACATTGAAAGAAACCATCTCCCCCTTGGGAGAAAATTTCCACTTCTGATCTTTGACTAACTCTTTCAACTTAACAAGGCTGGGATCTCTATCTTGATTTCTTTCACTTTTGAAACTAGAGATATTTCTGAACTACTCTAAACAAATAGACCACCCTCTGAAGAATCGACTAAGCAAACACCTATTCTGGCAAGCTGATGGAATTCCTGAGCTAACTTCTTCTTACTATTCTCAACATGAGAAACACTACCCATAGACAGTCTATTGAGAGCGTCGGCCACTACATTGGCCTTACTCAGATGATAAACTATACTCATGTCATAATCCTTCAAGAGCTCGAACCACCTTCTCTGACGAAAATTGAGATTTTTCTGAGAAAAGATAAATTGAAGACTTTTATGATCTATGAAGACATCTACATGAACTCCGTAGAGATAATGCCTCCAAATCTTTAAGGCAAAAGCTATAACTGCTAACTCAAGATCATGAGTAGGATAGTTCTTCTCATGAGGCTTTAACTATCTGGCAACACAGACTATGACCTTACCATGCTGCATGAGGACACAACCCAAACCTACTCTGGATACATCACAATACACTACGTACTCATCTATACCATCTGGAAGAGCTAAAATTGGAGATAAGGTAAGTCGAGTCTTCAACTCCTGAAAACTCTTCTCGTAAGGATCTGACCACTGAAACTTGAATTTCTTCTGAGTCAGCCTGGACATAGAGGATGCAACAGAAGAAAATCCCTCAACCAACTACTTGTAATAGCCAGCCAAAGCCAAAAAACTTCTGATATCTAATGGAGAGATGGGGCGAGGCCAGTTTCTTACTGCGTCGATCTTTTGAGGATCTACTCTAATGTCATCATTGGAAACGACATGACCAAGGAATTTCACTAACCTTAGCCAAAATTTACACTTACTGAATTTGGTGAATAACTGATGATTTCTGAGAGTCTGAAGAACAATTTTGAGATAGTCTGAATGATCTTGCTCACTGCGGGAGTAAACAAGGATGTCATCTATAAAGACTATGACGAACATGTCTAAGTACTACTTGAATACCCGGTTCATCAAGTCTATGAAAGCTGCAGGGCATTAGTAAGACCAAAGGACATAACTAAGAACTCGAAGTGACCATACCGAGTACGAAAAACTATCTACGAGATGTCATATTAGCTAACTTTGAGCTGATGATAGCCTGATCTGAAGTCTATCTTAGAGAAATAACTAGCACCCTAAAGTTGTTTGAACAAATTATCTATTCTGGTAAGTGGATACCTATTCTTGACCATAACTTTATTGAGTTAATGATAATTGATGCACATTGTGAGAGAACCATCTTTCGTGTGCACGAATAAGATTGGTGCACCCCACAGGGAAATGCTGGGTCTACTGAATCCCTTATCTAAGAGATCCTTCAACTATTCTTTCAACACTCTAATATTTGTAGGTGCCATTCTGTATGGTGGAATAGAGATAGGATGAGTGTATAGAAGAAGATCAATACCAAAGTTTTTTTCCCTTTCGGGAGGAATGCTTGGAAGATCTTTGAGAAAAATATCTGAATATTCATTCATAAATGGGACTGATTCAAGACTAGGAGTTTTAGAATTAGAGTCCTTGACATGAACAAGATGATAGATACATCCCTTAGATATAATTTTCCTTTCCCGAAGGTAGGAAACAAGCTGACCTCTGAAAGCTGAAGTACTACCCCTCTATTCTAGGACAGGTTCATTCAGGAATTGAAACTAAACTATTCTGTTTCTGCAGTCAACTGTGGCATAGTAGGATTGAAGCCAATCCATGCCGAGAATGACATCAAAATCAGTCATCTCTAATTCAACTAAATTTGCTGAAGTGACTTTCTAAAATATCATAACCGGGCAGTTCCTGTATACCCGCTGAGCTATGACAGTTTTACCCACTGGGGTAGAAACTAAAAAGAGATCTGTTAGAATTTTAGGACTGACTCTAAAATTGCCGCTATATAAGGAGTAATAAAAGACAAGGATACACCTAGATCTAGCAAAGCGTAAACACGCACATAAAAGATCTGTAATGTACCAGTAACTACGTCAGGAGAATTTTCCTGATCCTATTGGGTCTAAAGAGCATAAAGTCTATTTGGGCGTTGCCCACTAGTAGCACTGGAAGTGGCACCCTGCTGACTTGGGCAATCGGAATGGTTCTGCTAACCCTGATAACTCGACTAGGAGCAATCTCTGAATCTGTGGCCTAGCTTTCCAAAACCAAAACAGATATCGCTACCAGCTATGCAAGCACCCCTGTGGTTCTTACTATAAGTCTGACAAAGGGGGCTAGTTTGGGCATTGCTGACATTGCTCTGAGACTTAGAACCTGGCACTCTATCTCTGAACTTAGGAGATGGAGCATTGGCTGAAGAAGGAACTAGAACAGATAACTTAGGATGAAATTAAGAATGGTTTTCTTATTTTGATTTGGGCTGAGCAAAGTTAAAACTGCCTGACCTTGTTCTCTTATTCTGTCTCTTCTTCATCTTGATCTTCTGCTTCTCTATCTGCTGAGCATGAGTTATAAGCCTGGCTAAAGTCATGTCACTGTTCAGCATGGTAGATGTGCACTCATTTACCATGCTATCATTCACCCCTGAAACGAACTTATTCATTTTGGCCCTGCTATCTGTAACCACATGCGGGGCATATCTGGCTAATTTAGTAAATTTAAGAGAATACTCTTTCACCGTAATATTGCCCTACCCGAGGTTGATGAATTCTAACACCTTAGCCATCTCAGCTCATGGGGAAAGAATATATCTAAGAATTCAGTGACAAAATCCTCTCACTCTATAGGACCTGCATCATCTGACCTTTCTGACTTCTACTATTTGTGCTAAGTATGAGCCAAATCCTGCAACTGGTATACAGCTAGCTCAACATTCTCAACAAAAACCACCCCCATAATGTCAGTAACTTTCCATACCTAATTAAGAAATTCCTGAGGGTATTCATCTGTCTTAGACCCAAATAAGGATGGTGGATTCATTTGGGTGAAGTCCTAAATTCTTGCTGCAGCTGAATTAGCCATTGGATTGGCCAAAACAACTGCTAGTTGTTCATTTTGAGTAGCAACTAACTGAGCAAGAGTAGTGAATGTGGCTCTAAACTCTGCATGAGAAACATAATCGCCCAAAGGATCTTCAGGCTGAGGGGCTGACTAATTTCTTCTCTTTGTAGGCATGTTCTGAAATCAAGAGAAGAAATGGATTATACTAAGAGATTAACTTGAGATTATGCTCACTGGCATGACATGAATACTGAAAGAAGGGAAATTATTCCTAAAACATCGCATAGCCTCCTGTACATAAATGTGATACGCATCACACCCATGTACAAGACTCTACTAGATACGGCTTTTAGACTCCCTACTATTCTTTTGAACCTTAGGCTCTGATACCAAGCTTGTAACACCTCAAGACTGGTGCCCAAAATGCTACACAGTGCTCATGACCCCAAAGGATCACAAGCTAACCCATGACTAATATATGTACCTATACACTGCATAATATATGTATATAAATACGGAAACATGAACTGAAAGGCCATAAGGTTCAATACTGTAGTAAAACTAATAAAAGACAACATCCGAGTGGGGTATCGAATACCCAAAAAAACTGAAAACAACTGAAGTCTGAATTAAATCTAAAAGCCTCTAAGTACTGTCTGAATAAGGAGTTGAAGAAACATGTCTCCAACTAACTCCATCTAGCAAACTGAACTGAAATAAATAATAACAAAAAGTAATAATCATTTCCTTGAAAGATGAAGACTCAATGCTAAAACTCTGACTGCTGAATACTGGACAGCTACTGAGGATCTGGAGCTCATGTCTCTAAACCTATGGTGTAAAATAAAAGAAAACACCATAGCGCAAATACGTCAGTATGATTGAATGTACTGGTATGCATGTGAGGTAGGTTGAATGCATGGGGTTCATATACATGAGTAATACTAACTAACTGTCTAACATGAATGTGAGAATGCATGCATGAATACATAGTAACTGTAACTGAAATCATGATAACATGATTACTGAGTCTGACTATTGATAATATATGTTTACGGATAACTAACATGACTAATATAACTGATAACATGGGTGACTGTATTTGACAATCCTAAATCTGATGGAACTAGCTGAGCTACGTACTATATCTGAGTTTACTATATCTGACAGTTCTAATATTCTAAAGAACTATCTGAGTTCTTTTACTGAAACTGAGACTAAGACTGTAGAAATTAGTTATTTAACCGACATGCCCCAAGTAAGCAGTATAGCTAAGTTGGGGTCTAATCTCTACCCTGACTGAAAGGGTGTCAATACCGCGCCACTGGTACAGATAAGCTGTGGGTGACCCTCTTCTGACAGTGTCCATAAAAGAGAATAGTGGGACCCTTATCTGATAGTGTTTATTCACCTCATTAACCCTCATCTGACACTATTGATGTCTCAACCTATGCTAGCTACATAGTTTCTGGAACGCATGGATGACTACTAAGAATCACACTCTCATCTGACAGTGTGTGTTCCCATCCTTAGGTTCACTCAGTGCTAACTCCTATTCCCATCTGAATAGACACTGAACATGGATTACTAAACCTAACTGGACTGAGATCACTGTGTTTCGCTGACTGATAAAATATTATTGAATTCTATTTAACTGACTGAGTTTATGAGATTTTTGAAATTTTCTTGAGTCATGAGACTGACTGAAGTCTATTGAACATGGCTTGATTGAGAATGTCGTGAAAACATGACACTGGCTCTATGCACACAGCTATATTTTTGGGGTACAAGTACCCCCAGGACTCGATAAAAGGAAACTGATACAACATGACTTTCTTGAATACAGGACCATTAATAACAATCATATATATAAGTGATGGATTTCATGAAGTACATAGTCATCATAATATTGTACATGGAAGAGAATGCATATAACATGTAAATACTTGCATAACTTCAATATCATGAGCATTCCATATCAAAACAACACTACACAACAATAACATAGAATTCATATTAAATCATAAGGGATAGAGTATGGACTTGTCATTTAGGTTCTATTGAGTCATGAAAACATGATTTCTAGTCTCCTAGGAATTTTATCAAACACCTTGCATGAAAACTTTATAGCATAGGTATATTCATCAATTTAACAATTCAAAACACCCAAAATTCAGGTATTTCAACTAACATGTCATCCTAGTTTCATAAAAACACATAAAGGTTCCACCTTGGAATCATTCAACACATAAACATGATCAACAATCAACTAATAACATGAATATCATGATATATATTTTAAAATAGGGTTCTTGGGCTTCATGGGTGAAAGGAGTTCATGAATCAACAGAACGCATACCTTAGATTGAAGATCTTCGAAAACTAATGGTAAAATCTCTTGGATTTGGGTCTTCAAATTGAAACCCTTGTTCTTGTTCTTGAGAGAAATTGTGAAAAGAGAGTATAATTTGGTGTTTTTGAGCCTTAATCCCATGTTATTGTCTTATATAGTGGTGGTAAAAAGACTAAAATACCCCTTAAAGCATGAAAGTGAAATACTAAAAACTAGGGCAAAAGGCTATGGGAAGGGCGACGCCCTGCTTAGACCCCCCGGTCTAGCCTGGGCGGTGTCTTACCAGTGCTTTATGGCACTGGTTTGATACACCAAACGTGCCCTTACGCTACTCCAAAAATTCCAAAACTCACCCGGGATGTATTACGACCTTGCCCTATTTCATCGCAACTTGAAAATCTAAAAGCAGAGATTGGAAAGGTCATTAAATAAATCCCCGAAGTTCAGAGGTCTAAAATGAGACTAAGTGTTGAACACTTAGCTAATATTTCTGAAGTGTTGGACCTTCTATTGAGCTTCAAGGAGCTAAACGAGGAGAATTTAAACACAAAGTTTTGCAGGGACTTACATATTTTTACTGTTGAGGGATTTAAATTTGTGTTGGTTGAGGAATGTCCTATTATGTCGGATGAACCCACTGATGATGAGATTATAGCCTACGATAAGTGGGTTAAGGATGATGAAATGGCAAGATGCTACATTATTTCCTCCATGGAAAATATGTTGCAGCATCAACATCAATCCATGACTACTAGTTACGATATGCTTGATTCTCTCAAAGAGATGTTCGGTAAGTTTAGTACCTCAGACTTTTGATAAGCCTAATTTCATCTCTAGAAGATTAAGGAATGACTTCCAAAGTAAGTAATGTTAAAACCATATAGAATTTTTCTAATTTTTACTTTTTATCATATGGGAAATTGAATGATATTTGCATCGATACCAAATTTTCCCAAATCCAACACCCGGGGAAGAATTTAGAACATTTTTAGCAAGCAGTATTCGAGATGGGTAGGCCACGGCATCGCAGTGGAGGACGAATATCCAATTGGAAAATTTCAGTAGCTCACCATTATTACGTCACATCGTAGTGATAATGGCAATGGGAATGACACCGCGTCGCGATGGAGGCCATAGTGGCATTTGGCAATTTCTAGTGGGTCATCGCGATTGCACCGCATTGCAGTAAACCCTAACTCAACAACTGTCCATATCCAGTAGCTTACCGTGATTCAATCGCATCATGGTGGGTATAGCGATGAACCCATCACAGCATCGCGATGAATCCTTGAACGGCATTTTAGTTATGAATTTTTAAATCCAAGGGCAGTCTAGTCTTTTGCCTACATCCCAAATCATAAAACAGAAGATTAAGCGTAAAATTGAGCAACATAAGCTCATTTTCCATCAAATTTCTCTAAAACATATCCTAAGTTTTAATACCCAAGTTCAAGAATCTCCAAAGTTCACCGTTGTTCTTCCAAAATGGTTTAACAATCAAAGTTCCTAGTCCAAGAATTCCAAGAATCTTCAGTGAAAAGTGCAAAAAGAGTCTCAAAAGCAAGTGTTCATCTAAGTTCATAACCTAAGGTATGTGGGATTTTAACAACGACAAATCTTTTCTCCTTGTGCCCAAAGCTTTGATTTTTATTAAAGATTTTATGATTTGCAAGTTAGGGTGAGACCCAATTTCTTATTATTTTTCATTTATGAAATTATCATGCTATTTAAGGCTTCAATTGCAAGAGATTTACATATATTCATGTTTGAAGTCATGAGATTCATATTATGAGTTATATCCCACTATTTTGATTGAGATTGTTGAAAGCTTTTAAGATGATTGTTAAGCATGAATTTTAAGTATGATTATTGATCTATTAAAGCTTTATATTTCGAGTCATAAGTACCATTGATGATTTTATAAGGAGATTATGATCTCAATGTCTTGTTGACAAGTTTTGATAAGTACTTTCAAAAGCAAAGATAGATCTTTTGATCCTAAGCTAAGATAGGAATCCGTATTATTTATGATTTAAAGCAAAGAGAAGTATAATTGGTCTTCATTATAGACCCTTGTATTATTTTAAGGTGGATTTCCTAAAAGTTCTGAGCATAAGTATTGGAGTAGTGTTTAGCACCGAGTTGCGTATGATTTCAAGGTATCATGCCCTAAAACTATATACCACCATAGCTTTCTGATATGCCCATCGTGGGCTAAGATAGTGATCAGTAAAGTTAAGGTTCTATTCCGATAGCAAGGGTAGAACAACTCTCCCCAACATGGGAAAGACGTTGGACTCCATATCACCTCACATGGTTTATGTTGGTTAGAAGAAACTCACATGGTCCCATAGTATCCCAAAGTTTTACTAAGTTCGCAAGATAAGTTCCCAGAGTCTTAAAGTCTCCAAAGTTTTATAGTCTTAAAGTTCCATAGTCTCTAAGTCCCAAAGTCTTTTGAGTTCAAAGAAGAATATGATATAAAAGCTTTTATGAAATAACCTTAATGGCTCACACATTTAGTCAAATATTTTTTTGCTTGAAGTTTTAGTCACAGACATACAGTCTTCAAGTTCTCAAAATATATAGATGAGCCATTTTCTTAGCGTACATTAATTGCAAATAGGACAAAAATACAGCCTTTGGAATAAGTGTTATGACTCACAATATTTATACAACACATTTTATTGTTCAAGATGTGTGATTTCTCAGCTTTTGGTTATTCAAGCCAGTGTGAGTCACTTTCACTTTGCATGCATTGTTTACAAAACATATGCGTATTTATATACATACATAGTTACAATTTTACTTTTACATACATCCCCATATGCCCAGTACATCCTCAAAGTACTGATCCACATATATGTCTATGTGCTACATTGTTTCTTAATGTAGCTTCAGGTGCTCAGTCTCAGCAGCGTGAGTAATTTCCACCATCTCTACCTACACTTGCACAGTTGGTGAGACCTCATGGTTCGAGGATCTACTTCTTCAGAGTATTTGATTTATGACTTTTCGTTTAGTCTGAGTCTGTTGGGAGTCTGTCCCAATAACTCTCTAGTTCCTGAGTAGTAGAGGCTTGTCGAACTAGTAATTGATTTCCAGACTTTCAGTATTTGTCATTAACATACTATTTTTTAGTTATTTCAGTTCAAACTTGTTATATTACATTAATATTATTTGAGTAATTTATCTTGGAGTAAGCTCCATATTAAATATCAGGCTCAAAGGATTAGCTCGGGGCTACTTGTAGCTTTGAGCACCGTGTGATTTCTTGGGATGAGCTTTCAGGGCATTACATTGAGCAAAATCGTACTGCAAGGCAGACGGCCATGAAAGCCCTTTTGACCACTAAAATAGTTGAAGGAACTTTGGTGAAGGAACGTGTTCTTAAAATGATGAGTATGTTCAAAGATCTGGAAATTCTTGGTGCGGTTATTGATAAGGAATCTCAAATTGATCTGGTCCTACAGACTCTACTGGATAGTTTTCAGCAGTTTCTCTTGAATTATAACTTGAATAATATGGACTTATCTCTTGTGAAACTGTTGAATGAGCCGCAAGCAGCCAAATTTATCATTAAGCAACAACCTCCTTCTGCGGTGCTGATGGTTGACAAAGCTTCATCTTCGACTTCTAAGCCAAAAGGCAAAAAGAAAAAGAAAAAGCCTCATAAGGTTTCAGGTTCTAATGGTGGTATGGCTAAGCCTAAAGGCAAGTTCTATCATTTCAAGAAACCTAGTCATTATAAGAAATAGTGTCCCGGCTACATAGCTAAGATATAAAAACAAGGTCAAACTTTTTCATATGTCGTCAAAATATTTTTAGCGGTTGTTTCTACCAAATTTTGCACGGTTTTAGGAAATACGACGCCTAAGTGAAAATTAATTGAACGTATTTCAAGCAAATGGGGAACCAACACCAGCCTTAGCAATTGGAAATATTTCCATTTCATTTAGTAGTTCTAAAGTTTGAAGACTAAATAATGTTCTTTATGTACCTTCTATAAGAAGAAATTTAATTTAAGTTAATGGGTGCTGGTTATAATGCTTATTTTGCTAATAATTATCTAATTATTAAATTTAATAAGCATTTTATTATTTTTGCTTCTAGAATACACGATTTGTTTGTATTTGATGTTTCCATATTATTCTACACACAATGGAACTTAATAATGTTGATTAATCATATAAAAAAACATATTTTGAAATTGAATGAAACATACTATTGGCACTTATGTCTAGGTCCTATTAATATAAATAGGATTTCACAATTTGTTTCTGGTGGACCTTTGAATTCATTGAAATTGGAGGTACTTTCAACTTGTGAATCTTGTTTAGAAGGTAAAATGACGAAGAGATTTTTTCCTACCAAAGGAAATAGAGTTGGTAGTAAGTTATAATTAATTCACACTGATTTGTGTGGTCTTATAAATATAAAAGCAAGAGATGGTTTTGAGTATTTTGTGACTTTCATGGATGATTACTCAAAATATGGATACATTTATTTATTGTGCCGTAAATCTTAATGCTTTATAAAATTCAAAGAATTTAAGATGGAAATGAAAAAATGACATAACAAACATATCCATACATTATGATTTAATCGTGTGGGGAATACCTTTCTACAGAATTCATTAAACTTGTCAGAATCAGGAATTACATCTCAATATCCTGCTTCAGGAATACCACAACAAAATGTTCTACCAAATTGAACTCTTATGGAAATAGTTAGATCAATGTTAAGTTATTCAAATTTGCCTTTTTTTTTCCAGGGTTATGCATTAAAAATGAAAAACTATATTCTAAACTTGGTTCCTTCAAAATCAGTACCTTTAAACCCATCTGAATTGTGGAGTGGGTGCAAACCTAGTCAACAACATATTCAAGTTTGGGTTGTCCAGAAAATGTGCTAAAAGGAAAACCTGATAAATTGAAATCTAAGACAGATGTGTGCATTTTTAGTGGATATCCAAAAGGAACAAAAGGGGTTTTATTTTATTTTCCTAAATAACAGAAGGTAATTGTTTTGGCAAATGTCAAATTTCTTGAAGAGGATTATTTAATGAACCACGTTCCTAGAAGAAAAATCATATTGAGAAATAGAATAATGAATAATGAAACACAAGAATAATTTTCGAAAATCATTATTGACATACCACTACATACACGTAGTGGAGAAATGTAAATAGGCTAGAGGCTGCACAAGAGCAAACACTTGACATTACACTACCTCAAAGTAGTAGGTTAATGTCGAGCAGACTACAATTATGGAGAAAAATGTTTAGGGTAATGTTGAGGAACATGTCCTCGTTCAGGAAGACATTCAGGGTATTCAAAGTTTAGTTTTAGTAGTAGCAGATCCTATAGTGATTAGTCATTGTAGTGGAAGAATTATTCGAAAACCTTTATGCCTTTCTCTCTTGGGAGAATCATATGATAAAATTCCTGAGGAGCCTAATACGAAAAACGTTAATTACGCTAAAGCACTACATGATAAAGATGCTAAAATGTAGATTGCTGCTATGAAATCTGAAATGAAGTCTATTTATTCCAATCAAGTTTGGAAACTTGTAGAACCTTATGTAGAGTCTAACCCGTCGTCTATAGATAGATCTATAAGAAAAAGAGAGGTATGGATGGAAAAGTGCAAACTTTTAAGGCTAGGCTTATTGCGAAATGATTTATTCAAAAAAGAAAGAATTGATTATGAGGAAACTATTTTGCCGGTAACTATACTTAAATACATTAGGATTCTCTTATCCATTGCTGCTCATTATGATTATGAGATTTGGAAAATGAATGTCAAGATGACTTTCCTCAATAGAAGTCTTGACGAGTGCATTTATATGACACAACTAGAAGGTTTTATGGAAAGTGGTAATGAACATAAGTTTTCTAAACTTAAGAAATCCATTTATGATTTGAAACAAGCATCTAGGGCATGAAACACTTATTTTGACAATTCGATCAAGACTTTCGAGTTTGATCAATATGAAAATGAGTCATATGTCTATAAAAAATAGGACGAAGATAGAGTAGCATTTTTTATTCTATATTTAGATGACATTTTGCTCATAGAAAATAATGTGAGCATGTTTAATTCTATAAGAAGTAGCTATGGTCGCGTTTTAGTATGAAAGACTTGGGAGAAACTGCTCATCTCCTTGGGATCAAGCTTATGAGAGATCGCAAAAAAGGATATTAAGCTTATCTCAAGCACTTTATATTGATACTATCCTTACAATATTTAGCATGCGAAATTTTAAAAAGGGATTTCTTTCTTTTAGGCATGGAATTACTCTATCAAATGATCAATGCCCAAAATGGCTGATAAGATAGAGAGAATGAAGGTGATCTCTTATGCTTCAACTATAGGGATTCTTATGTATGCTATGTTGTGCACTAGACGTGATATTTGCTTTACGGTAGGCATGGTGAGCAGATTTCAGTCTAATCCTGGGTAAGAACATTGGACTGCAGTTAAGCATATAATTAAGTACCTTAAAAGGACTAGGGATTACGTACTTGTTTTTCACTCTGAGGATCTTGTACCTATTGGGTATACTAATTCATAATTTCAGTTGGATAAAGATTCTAGAAAATCTACCTCGGCATATGTGTTTACTTTACGAAGTGGAGCCATTGTTTGGGGGAGTAATAAGAAATCATGTGTCATTGATTCCACCATGGAAGCTGAATATGTGGTTGCCTCTGAGGAAGCTAAGGAGGTTGTTTGGCTTGGCAACACTCTAAAAGAGCTTGGAGTTGTTCCTTCAATTTTGACACCACTACACTTTATTGTGACAATAGTGGTGCAGTTGCAAACTCAACAAAGACACAAAGCCATAAGAGAAGAAAGTGTATTGAAAGAAAATATCACTTGATTCGGGATATAGCTCAAAGGGGTGATGTGAGAGTTTTGAAGATTGAGTCGAAGAACAATTTGGCAGACCCATTTACAAAGGGCTTAATCTAGAAGGTTTTTGATAAACATGTGAAAGAAATGGGTGTTAAAATTGTGCATTCATGGTTATGAGTCTAAGTGGGAGATTATTAAGATATACTATTAACCATATAATTTTTGTTATAGTATTATATTTTCATCCCATGAAAATACTATTTATTATATTAATAAAATATTTATTTGAATTGATCATTGTATTAACATGTGTGTCCTTTGCTTATATAGTAGATAATTTTCTGTATGTAGTATTTTAACTCATGCACGGAAAGATTAAAATTGTCGGTTCTTATAAGTAATAAATTAACATTCACAATCAAAGATGAGGCAGGACAAATATCTTGATGTTTGTAGCACAAGATTAAATATAATTGGATCTTAACTATGGGAATGGTAATATTCCAACTTCTTGTGCTAGTTCATTTCGTATGTATTGAAAGGAATAATTAGAGATATTCGTTTATGTTCTGAATATTAATAAATGACTTCTCTAGTCCATTACATGTATTTATACTCTTAATCTTGATATAATTATTATGATAGGTCACATAGATCACATAGGTGTTTTAGTGTGTTGATTCACTGATGTCCCACGTAGTCACTAAGGTTGCCAAAAATATGATTTTAATTAGTCCAAGGGGGTAATAGGACCCTCCTAAAGTTCAGGTTTATCTTAGCAATCTATGTATAGTTTAGGGTGGAAACAAAGTATTTTCTCAAAAACAATTAAATAAAATGGATAAAATAAAAGGACTTATGTCAATTCTCTAATTAATAGAAAATGAGGGGACTTATGTAACACAAAAAAATCTTTGATTATGTATAACGCTTACTTATCACTACAATAACTACAAATTTTCTTATTTACATAATTAAAACATTATTTATGAAACAACAAATGAATAAGATTAGGTAAGATGAGCTCAAATTAAGTGTATAATTTACCTCCAATTATGATTTCTAATATATATTATTATTTATTATACTTGCGTAATATTTATGAAAAAAAATATTTAAGTATGAATGAGAAGTTGGAGCTGTTATGTTAAGTATATATTTACTCAATAATTCGTCCTCATTTGGAAAAATAGTTCATCAAAATTTTATTATTATAAAAAAATTATATAAATTCAACAAGGTCTTAAACACCGCGCGAAGTGCAGACCTATTCACTAGTTCATGTATACTTCTTAGACTTGTTATGGTCATTTTTGTTGGAGTATTCTCCTTATGGGCAATTTATGAAGCCTCTAAAGATTTTGACATAACCATTATCGATGAAGCCAATGATCAAAGTGCATTTGCAAGTGATCTTTTTTTCATGTCAAATGATGAAGCCACACGTTTAATCCTGAGGACAAGTAAATTCATTGAAAATATTGTTTACCCTGTAAGTGATTATCGTGATTCTCGTCAGCAACAAATTAAGAATCAATTCAAACACGTCATTCTAAGACTATCAAGTCAAAATTTGACTTCTCTGGTCATTGTTAAGCCATCCCAAGACAAAAACAATGGGTTTGTTATACACGTAAGTCCTTTAAATTTGAAAGATCCAAATTATAAGTGCGACATGTTTATGGCATTACAAAAAGGTATGGCGCGTATATGGCTATAGGATGGTCGAGGTAATGCCCCGTCCAATCTTGTAAATGGTATCATTGAGTGTATTACTAGTTTGGCTAGTTGATCTAGACATGGAACACCTGAATCTAAACTAGTTGAACCAGTGAAATTAGGCCGGAGTTGTTGGAAGAGCAAGGATACAATGACCATAGTGAAGTTTTTGAATTATTGTGAGGAGAAAAAAGAAGGATTTATTAAAAGATTGAAGCAAGAGATGAAAAATGGCTGGCATGAAAAAATGATTGATGATGCAGTGGGAATGCCATCTTGGCATCTATGTGAAACTTATAATAAATAAGTGTTGTGAATTCGTCCCTGATCGAGTAAATAACTCTATGAACGAATGAATTGATCAAATCGACTAGAAAAAAAAATATACATATAATTAAATTATTTATAAGGATCCAAAAAGAATAATTATTAAAGTATATTATTAAATTTTATACCTAAAGTTGTCACAATATGTACATTATTTCTCTTACATCAAGCTATTATTTGATGACAATTGTATGTACCAAATGCCCCTAAATGAATGCACCAATAGAAGAACATGGCTATATAAATAAGAGAAATTGAAGTGGGTTGAGGAATTAATTTCCATATAATTTTTCTTCAAATAATTAAAAAATCAATTTATGATTCATTTACATCCTGCTTCATCTTTTAAATTATCTTTTTTTTCATGGCCAACTATTTTGTATGGTGATTCTTTCTTTGCTATTGGATTGCTGTAATATATAAAGAGATATAATAATTAACTCGTATCATTAATATTTTTTTTTTGAATAATTAGATAAGTTGATTTTCCCAAGCATGTTTGTCTTTATTGTAACAAATGTAGTTAACTCGTATTAATTAATTAAATTTGTTGAATACTTAGAAAGCTCAATTTTCCTAGTAATGTTTGTTGCATAAGATATGATTAGGATCGTCTCTTCGGCTCGATGAAAATTAAAAAGAAAATTTTGATCTATAATTTATCACAATGAAAATCATACCTTTCCTCTATGTATTATTCATCTTTTCTTTGGCTGACAACAAAAAAAATATCCGATTACAAATACCATTTAACTAGTACATGCTAAAAAGTACAAATAAATACTCATCTCGTGCTTAACTCTATTTGTGATAATTAATGTAATATTAATAGTGTAAAAAAAAATTATACTTTTAAATTATTCAAAAATAAATTTACCTACAATTAGTACAACTTGGCTACATATGAACTCATAAAACAAAAAGGTTTCGTACTTATATTATATATATCATTAGATACCGGAGCGTCCGTGCTAGCACGAACTCAATATATGTTATTTTTTTCATTTATCAATAGTTTTTTACGATTAACTTGACAGACAGGTTAAGAAATTGTAAATGATAGGATAATGTTACTATATTATTATTCAGAATATAATAAATTTCACGCTTTAAAAAATATTGAATAATTAATCGTATTTAATATTAATGGTTAAATATGTAGTAATTGATAAATTATCTATTGACTTTTTAAATTAGCCAAGTATTGTTGGACATGTATATTTTTTTAGTATAGTAAATAACTAAAAATAAATGGAGGGAGTAATTGGAGAAAATTAAAGGAAAGGTGTCTTTTAAGTCTTGAATGAAGGATTGGTGATATTGACCAACTTAAAGAGTCAAACATCATTAGGAAACTTGATTGATTTAATTGTGGACTTGATTAATATTTTCAAAATTTTCTAATCTTTTCAAAAATACAAATCAACCCAACTCACACCCCTTTTCAATCCAAATCAACCACTCTCTCTCTCCAGCTTCTCTCAACTCTCTCCTAACTAATAGGTCTGCAAAATTTCTCCCTTCAACCTCCGGCGATAAATAGTCGAGCGAGTTCCTTTTTGAATTTCAATCGTCAATCAACGTGAAGAATTCTCCAGCAACAACAACTTTGAGTTATTCATCGTCCCATTTTCTTTTTTCACAAGTAAAAAATTATGAAGAAATAAAGGAACTTGAGCCAAGTACTCTTCTAATATTGAAATGTGGACTGAATAAAACCTTAATTTTTGGCATTTCTTCTTGTTGTTGTCATACTGTTGATTCAAATTTGTTGGTGATATTTGGTTACAGTTGATGTTCTTAGTGTGTGATGTGTTAGTGTTGCTGGGTTGATTTGTTGTTTGTCTTGTTAAAAATGGTATTGCAACAGATGAAACATATGATGCAACAGATGAAACATAAGATGCAAGATATGAAAATTTGATGCAATAGATGAAAATTTGATGCAATAGGTGAACAATCTAACAGACCATTCATCTGTTGCGATAGACGACTCTTCTATTTGGAAGAAATCTAAACAATATTGATCCAACAGATAACCGATTAGTGATCTATTTTTATTCTTTCCAATGGTTTAGTCTTTATTTTACAATAGATTAGGACTGTTTTATTCTTTCCAACGATTTACTCATCTGTTGCAACAGGTTGGTTATATGTTGCAATAGATAACATACCTGGTGCAATAGATTAGTGATCTGTTTTTATGGTTTCCAACGGATTACTCATCCGTTGCAATGGGTCAGTTATATGTTGCATCAGATAAAATACCAGGTGCAACAGATTAGTCCTGTTTTTATGGTTCCTACGGATTACTCATCCGTTGCAACAGGTCAGTTATATGTTGTAACAGATAACATACCTAGGGCAACAGATTAGTTGTCTGTTGGAACTATTACATCACTGTTGTATTAATTAATTATAATCTATGTTATGTTCCTGTTAATTTAAGATAACATGGCTCCTAAAAGAAAATAAATCGAATCAAGTCCAAGTAAAGGAACAAGTGCAACGGCTCAGCTACATCCACCACTCTATGAGCTTGCTTTACAAGTGTTATCTCAATCAGGAGCTGAATATAATGAACACGGGGATGAGGAATCTTTTAAAAGAGACGATCCAAATGCTAATCGCCCTTCCGCCGAAGAGTTGGTCAAAACCTTCAGCATTGATTATTATCTTGTGAGAATGCAGTGTGATGGTGCCATAAATTTAACGGGTGATCTTGTAGTTAAGTCAGTCATGGGAAAATCTGCGTTGGGAAATATCTTGATTTGCCGAGGACAACAATGCTCGTTTCCAGATGAAAATGGTATATGATCTTCTCAAGTGCAGGTTTATGTATGAAAACAAAGATAAGATGGATGAGGTGTGGATAAATTTCTATGGCATGCCTGTTTATTTTAGTTGGAAAGAGTTTGCCATAGTTACCGGACTAAAATGTTATCCTTTTTTTCCTTCTCAAGTTATACCTACTCTGACCCAAAAAGACGTACCCCGCACACCCAAAAAAGGAAATGGGAAGTCGAGTGATCATGATGACCTAGTGTCTATTATTGGTCCAAGCTTTAAAAACAAAAATCTGATAGAAGCGTTAAAAGGTAAAGGACTTTCAAAGAAGCACAAGCAATCATTGTGCTTGGTTTGCTTTGTACATAATGTTCTTTCGGCGTGAGATGTTAACAACAACATAAGCCTCGGTTTAATAAATCTCTCCGAGGATCTTGAGGCATTGAACAACTATCCTTGGGGTTATGAAAGCTTCAAAATAACTGTCAAATATTTATTGACTCCGTAACGCCAAAAACAGTCAACTTATATGGCTTTCCGTGGGCCTTCATGGTAAATATTTCTTTTATCATGATATGATTCATCATTTTTTTATTCAATAATACTTTTGATTTATTGGAGTTATGTTATAGGCTTGGGCATTTGAAGCCATTCCTTATTTGAGACAATAAGTGAACTAACAGGAAAAAGTTTTCTGTCCAAGAATTCTAAGATAGTTGTCAGCCTAAATCGATAAAAATCCAAAATTTCTTGATATTTTCAGTCCCCCCATGGAAGCAGTAAGTCCAATCCAAATCAAGTTTTTGTTTTAACTAATGATTAACAGATCTCATCATCATTCTTAATATATGTACCAATTTATTTTAGATTGTCCATCCATGGCTTGTTCCGACCAACCGAGAGTTGTAGATTCCATTTTTTCTTACTTTACGGTCTGTGCAAACTTTATCAGACCCTAAGGTCGTTGATGGAATAAAAATGGAATTGTTTGGAGCAAAAGCCATCACAAGAAAAATAATTTTGGAGGGTGGGTTTAATGATTCTCCTCTTCAGTTTTTGAAACAACAAGCCATTATGATTATGATCATAATGGTTGTACAGATTTTTCTCTAGATTTTGCCACATCTAGCAAATGTACTTCATGCAAATGCAGGACTACAAGGAGAAACACGATGGAGTGACTAATGCTATTAATGCACTAACTACTTCTGTAAAGAAAATGACATCTAAGAAGGGTGTTATTCCATCAAAGAGGATTTCATATCTAGATACTCCACTAGAGATTAAGGAGTCTAAGAGGAGAAGGAAAGACACTTCCAAAGCATCATCAATCATAAAAAAAAAGCTAGATTGCAATGCCTCTTTCTTTGTCTTGCATCGATGTTCAGTGTGTAAGGGCGACAGAAAAGCAGCATGAGATGAAGAAGGTGAATGTACATCATCTATTCCAAAAAAATAAATTGGAGCATATCTATTTCAACAGATGATACATCTGCTTAAAATTATCAAACAGATATCTACATTTTTTACAATTGTTGTCTAACCTGTTGTATCAGATTCGTTATCTGTTTCAATAGATGAGTCTTATGTTACAACAGATGGGTCATCTGTTTGAAATTATCGTACTGCTCTGATTTACCTATTCGAATTTGTCCCAACAAATAATCCATCTGATGCAACATAAGACTCATTTATTGCAACAGATGGAAAATCTATTGTATATCTCTACTTAGTATTGACAATTCTGATTTTCTAGGTGGATGTCATAGCTGCTGCCGAAGAGCATAATATCACAGTTGATAATCCATCAACTGTTTCCAAAGATGAAGAAAAAGTGGAGTCTGTCAGTTTGGGAGAACGAAAGAATTACCCATTTGAAGGGTTCAACATCTTGGATGAGGCTCCAAAAAAACTAACACAGTTGATCAATGACTATTCAGAATAGATTGCCGATGGGCTGTTAATGCATTATGCCGACAGGTATATAAATCAATTTTATGGACATTGGTTTATACAATTCTTGTTGTAAAAACCTGATATTAACACATATAAATCATCATGTAGAAAACAAAATGACGAGCACTACAAAGTGAACAAATTGAGTCTTGATTTTGATATGTTCGACATTGTTGTTGCACATCCCGGAATGAAGAATTGGTTCTATTTGATGTCACAGCCCCAAACTTACAGGAATGATGAGGTTTAAATACCATACATATTACTACTAATTAATACTTTATTTAATTGCATCTGCATATTGATTTTTTCATCACGTAATTCGAAATGTTTGATAATATATGCAGCACATCGATGTCATTTTTTACTACCTACGAAAGAAGGCCAAGTTGCAAACACAAGAACAATACAGATACACAACAGGCAAATTGTTTGTACAATGTTTACGTCAATAATACCTACGATAGGTATTGTCAATAGCAGCCGGAAGGTTCTCGAAAAAAGGAATGCTTAATCAACATCATCAAAGGTTTTAGCATTCCGGCTGGTTTACCTTGGCATTTGGTCGACGAAGTATACATCCCAATCAATTATGGTGATGAATTCCATTATGTGTTCGCTGTCATCATTCTAAAAGAGAGGCACATTTGAGTTTATTACTCGATGTCGTGAATGAGACGTTCTGACCATCGTCTGAGATACAAAAGCTAAAAAACATATTGCCTACTTACCTTGATATGAGTGGCTTTTTCGACCAAAAGGTTCGTACTGATTGGTCGACGATTGAAGCATACCAGGATAAAATAGCTAATCCATTTGATGTACAATATGTTTACAAAATTTCTCAACAAACCATTGGTAGCCTATAAGTTTAAGTGTCATGATTTAGTTTCATTTCACCAATTTTACAATGCTTGCATGAACTGCAAGATATGGATTATCTATTTTTTTATAACGCAGGGATTGCGGAACTTTTGTTGCTGCCTATGCCGAGTATTTGAGCAATGGATTACAAGTACTAAATGATGGAACTGATGCTGGATTACTCCGCAAAATATATGCTGCTCTTTTATGAGTATACGGAGAAGCGAAAGCTCAGAAGTCGTACGCAACCGACGTTAAAAATCCATGATGACCAAAGCCGAATTTGGTTGCATCGGATGAAGAACAACTTGTCCATATTGATTAGATATTTATAACTTAAGTCCGTTAATGTAATAACCAATCCTCCTTGGTTTAACTTGTTGATTTATTTGTAGAGTAGATCGTTTTTACCCATAATGATTTTTTTACATTTCATTTATTTGTTGAGTTATTTCATGTAATTTCTGAAGGCTTCAATTTATTTTATTCTGTCTATGAATATAATTAATCCTTAGTTTTGAACCTATTAATTGAAATGGAGTACTAGATTCAAATATCACAACAGATAATACATTTACTGTAACAGACGATATATCTTATCAGACAGATTTAGACATATGTTGCAACATGAGATGCAACACGTAGGTTATCTTCAGGAAATTATGTAACAGGTCTTCGTACTTTTTTGATTTGGTGTAACATTTTACCGATTAGTTGCAACAGATAAGTTATATGTTGCAACAGATAGCGTATCTATTGCGACAGACAGATTGGGAACATCTGCATAATGCAATAGATGACCAACCTATTCCAATAGAAAATCAATCTGTCACAAAAAGTACTATATCTGTAACGACAGATATAAAATTTGTCGCACTATAAAAATTTGACTTGGTCAGACATAAAAATTATTGCCACTAAATGTAAAGTGAATGGGTTTGAAATGAAAATTTGTTATCGTGTTTGTCTCTGTCTTTGTACATGTTCTTTTTTTATACATAGGCTCCAACCATTTAGTTATACCCCATATGCCCACACCTATTGCATCTTTCCTACAATAGTGTCGCACACACCGGTCATTTGTGTGCCGGTCAGTAAACACTCAATGTATGCAAGCGAGTACGGCCCGCATGCTACACCGGTTGTATTTTTTGGGAGCTGGATGTTCTTATTTCGACCTTCAAAATCTCATGATTCCTTCACCAAGATTTGAGCTGGAAAATGATCCATCAGCTTACTATGCATCAACAACTTCAAGATTGGCGGCATGTGGGTTAAAAACGTCTTCTTATTGAAGAAAGGTAAGTTGCAGTCATAAACCATACTATTTCCCTCGTATAGTATTATCTCAACAATGAGAAAATGTGTGACATCCATGTTCATGACTGCAAGGATTCTCTTTGCCTTGGTCCAGCACTTGCCGTGTGGATATAGCCTCTTCCCTCTAACTTATTTAATCGCTTTTTCATCCCATTGGAATGTAGAAACTAACTGATCAAATCCCAGGCCATCGGAATTAGCTATCTTACAGAGTTTAGCGTACCCATCCTTGAAATTATTGTAGAAGTTGAGGTCCATTAACCTATCAGCAGCATTATAAGCATCCGGGTACGCTAATTGCTTTCCCCTCATGAGGCAGAGAATTTCATCAACATACTGTGGTATAAGAAGACAATTTTTAAATAGGTTAGTAATTGTAAGGAATAAAAACACAGTCGAAAGAATTCGATGCATAGGGTTCTCTGAATCAGTTCACAAATTACCCAGCCAATGTAACTTATGCAACATATGTGTATTATGTTGCAATATATACCAAGTTTTTGCAATAGATTACACAACTGCTTCGTAGATTCTTCTTCGTGGAGTAGATTGGAAGGGTAGGTTAGTAAAAGTAAACTTACCTTGTCCTTGTACCACACGCACATATTTGTCATATTCAAAAAGTCTTTTGCGGCAAATGAATACATGGTGTATTCTTTTTGAACCTTCATCTTGATGAATTCTTCTAGTTCCTTCTTCTTCTCCTTGTCAAGCACCGCGAATATGTCCACCTTCTTCGGCGTCCCCTGAACTTCAATAACTATTGGAGCGGGGGGTGTTGCAATTTTTGTTGATTTCAGAACAGAGAGAATTTGTCTAATTTTTCTTCTCTTCCTCCTAACCTCCACTGTAGGAGTGCATGGATCCCTCACCTCGTGGGATGGTAGGACACCCCTCCTAGATTTCAACTCCACGGCAGCTTTAGCAATAGGCTCTAGCTTTGTAAGGAGCTTATCCTCTCTTTCCTTGCACACTTTGCATTTGTAATGAGAATATGAGGGTGATGAGGGGTAAGACGGACCACTGTAATGGTGGAAGGGACCAGTGTAGGGGTGAGAAAGAGGACCTGTTCAAGGGGTGTTTTCAAACATATTTATGTTTTGTTGAGAACGAACACGCTCGTAATCACGACCGGTAGCAGAAGCAATAGCAGGATGGATGCCACCATCAAAAACAACTCCACCAGCAATACCCCCAAAAAAAGCACCTCGATCTGTTACAGTTTGAGGTTGGTCGTGAAGAGCTTCAATATTAGGCTGACCTTGCCTAAGTGCTCTTCTTATGGATGTTTCTCTGTCCAATTCCTTATTTTAACTCCACCGTTGCATCTTCTTTTGTATCAACAAGACCCAGAGTAATAAAAGAAGTCATCCCCATCTCATCAATGGTAGGCACGATCCAAGGATGCACAACCTACAAAAAAGACAAGAGGAATTTAAATCATATAATAATTTGCAATCAGTTGGGGTACATGGGGCTCGGGTTATGTTAACACAACCAACTTATGCAACAAATGATCTAGTTACTGCAATGGCTGATCTTTATGTTGAAACAGGTTGATAATATGTTGCATCAGATTACCCATTTGTTGCATTATTTGCAGTAGATGGGTAATCTATTGAGTAGGGTTCAGAGACCAGAGCAATATATGGTTAATCTATTGTGAAATATGGATCGTGTGTCACAACAGATTACCTATCTATTGCACTAGTTGTAGTTGATGGGTAATCTGTTGCAACAAATGACCCATCTATTGCAACAGATGGAACATCTATTTCAATATCTTTCTTTGAGGCAAATTATCTTAGTTGAAAGAAGACGTACTGCATCACCGGAGGGTTAAAGATATCATCCTCGTTAATATTTTTTTTGTTGCTCTCTACTGCAGCCAACCACCTAAGAATCCTTAGATGAGAAACCTTATCTGGGTAATCCTTGAAATACTTTCGGAGGGGAAGAATGGCTTCATATGCCCAAGCCTAAAAATTCTAAAAACCAAGCAAGAAATAAAAAAAAGTCACAAGTATATTCAATATAAATTAATGAATGAGTAAAACTAGTGATCAATTTTACCATGAAAGCCCAAGGAAAGCCGTGTAATGTGGTCGTCTTTGGCTTTAGCTCTTTTAGTAAATATTTGACAGTCAAGTGGTAGCGATTTATCCCCAGGGATAATCGTTGAATTTCCCAAAATCATCAGAAAACACCAATAAATCATGTTCTATGACTTTCCTGAAGTCTCTTGCCAATAAAACGGAATAGACAAACCAAACTAAGCACAATTTCTCACTGTAGTGCTTTGGTATGTCTTTATTCATGAGATCCGCTATCAAATCCTCCGCTTTGTAGCTAGGTCCAACAATTCCCAACAACCCATATTTTTTTACCTTGAATTTGTTGGACCCTTGTGGGGTGTTTTCTTGATGGGAGGTTCTTCTGGACAATAGCATCTCAAGCCCATCACAATGGAAAACTCTTTCAATCCAAAATAAACCAGCATGCCACAGTAGTTGATCCAAACTTCATGCATCTTTTTTCCGCCCTCCTTCGGACCTTCATCATCCCCTGTATGCTTCATCCTGCACTTGAGAAGGACATATACCATGATCATTGGGAAACAGAGGGGTCAGGGCCAAAAAGATCAAGAAAGTGTGCAAAGTAGCTCTTCTTAAAAAGTCCATCTATGTTTTCCTTCTACATAATACTCCTAAGTTCATTAAAAGGTTTCCCCAACTGACATTTAAGTACATGATCACCAAATACTGCTTTAGGACTATTCATTGGCATCACAACTCGAAATTTTTCAATACTAATTATTTTAACAGAATCATGCTGAAATTTCTATATTATTTCATGCCCCATTGGTGAGGAGGAGTTATCACTTTCCTCAGCTTCATTTTGCCATGACTGAGATTGTTCGGGAAGTTCCTCTGAATCTATCTGTACTCTAGCCTTTTTTCTTTGGTGATCGGAAGTTTATCCACTTTCTTGTCATGACCCGAACTGGGGCCCTATCCATGACGACCTTCCCGAACCATGAAAGCCCAAAACACCCCTATCTATCTGGTAATCATGCACATAATTCATATGATAAAAGAAATGCGGAAGATACACAATATTATGGAAACATGGTCATAAGTCTAATAAAATCAATAATGGGAAATAAAGTCCCATAACATCTATCAACATCTGAAATCCGTTTGCGAAATCTCTACAACATGACTAATAGTAATAGTCTGAAATCTGGGACAAGGCCCCCAATAGACCAAAACATGACAAGAGATAAATATCTGAAAGTAAACAGGACTTCTAAAATATAGAAGGCTCACCACTGCACAATCTGATCTGCGATCTGGAATATCTACTAATCATCTGGACCACTAGACTGAGTCTCCAAACCTGGAAGGAGGGGAGGTCAGCACAAATGTACTAGCATGGGAAGCAATCTAAAATAGTGTAATTGAAAATATATATATATATATATATATATATATAATACATGAGAGCAATTTTCATCTAAACATCATGCATAAAACAGTTTCTGAAAAACACATGGGCACCTTCTGAAAATATGTAACTTGTCTGTAAATTTCAAATTCTGATCTTTGTATTACTTCTAAGTTAGGTGGTATCCCCTACAAACCTGATATTCCACGGGCGATATGGAATCCGCCATTGACTCGGCGGGAAAACCTCCAACCCGAGTGTACTGCAAGGGTTGGAGTTCCTGAATCAGATATGCCACACGACATTAAGTCAGTGTATAATAATATACCTGGGTCGGCAAACCACGGTTTTGGGAAAAGAGTTGTCTGAACTCACGCCTTCTTCGGAGAACCACATAAGCTCCCTTTATGCCCTATTTTAGCCTTTTCTGAACATTCATAATTTTGAAGTTCTAAAACATGCAAATCTGATAAAGTCTGATTTTTGTATTCGTCTGTGTCTGTTATGGCATTTTCTGAGTTTGGTCTCGTCATACCAAGACTTGCAAGTCCTATTTTTGAGCCATAATGCATTAAGCATGATCTTTCATAAAATATAGTTTCAAACCACCCAAACATGTAATTTGCATAAAAGATTTCATGTTCCGAAACTCAAGTCAAAACCGTGCAAAAACTTCATCAAACATATGGTGGTCTAAAGCCTTAAGCAAATCCATGCACTCTTTCATTACATGCATTATGAACATTAAACATTCATGCTAAATTCCCTCTTTAGTGATTTAAAACCACCTTTAAATCATAACAAGTGTTCAACCATTTCATATAGTGCTTTCCAAGAATGCATTGCAAAACAATTCATATGCTATGAAAAATATGAAAATTCATAATAAGAGGGAATTCACCAAAAGTCATGCTCTCAACAAGAATTCATTCTTAAATTCATGTTTTCATACATACATATTCTCAAATCACTTCGGGGAAGGTCAAATGACCAAAAAAATGATGTTAAAACATCTAATCCATTAATATATATATATATATATATATATATAGTTTCGAAAACCCCATTCTAAAACATGATTTTTCTAAGCCATGAGAATTTGGGAAAATCCCGCGTACCTCTATTTCAGAAAATAACGGATGATTCTTGAAGCTTGTGGATTGGGGATTCCGAATCTCTAATTTGTTTTGAAAACCCATGGTTTAATCTTGAACTACTTGGGTTTTTATTTTGAAACCCTAGAGAGAGTTATTGAACAATTTTGATGAATGAAGGTGTATTTTGGGGTCTTTGGGAACTGAATTTCGTGTTTATGGCTAAATAAGGGTGGGAAAAGGACCATTTTGCCCCAAAAACAGAGTGTTTAAGTCACTTGAAACCTTTACATAGGCGCCGCCTATGCTATCGCCTATGTTTACATAGGTGTCTCCTATGTTTACATAGGTGCCGCCTATGCTATCACCTATGTTTTCCAGTGGCCGTGTGCGATTGGTTAGGCGACGCATACTACTTTGAAAAGCCATAACTTCTTGCTCGGGTGTTAGATTTTAGCAAAATTGGTATCGTTGGAAAGCTAAATCAAAGACCTATCATATGACACATAGTAGGCTATCTAATTTAACATATACAGAGAGTTATGGTTGATTGAATTCGACACAAATTACAACATCCACTAAAACTTAAACGATCGAAATAGTTTCAACTTGTCCTTGAGTTGAAGGACCTATATAGTATAAATTCAAGCTTGAATGGATTCACATACTATGAAAATAACTAAAATGCCATATTGGCATAGTATTTATGGCTTCTAGATTATAAACACATCGGAATCATGGTCTATATTGTAGCCCGAAATGCGGGGCGTTACATTATCTACCCCTTGGGATCATTCATCCCCGAATAATGGATAGAATGGCGAAGTATTAAGTGTATGGGGTAACGCGGACATGATATGTTCCCTAAGAAAGAATACATTGATCGGAAACATGACTATAGGATTGGAACTACTGATGTTTTAAATGCTTATGCCAGACATGTATATCCGAGACATAGAATACACAACTGAAAATACTCATAGGCCGAATTCTCATAATGAATCATGCATATTTGATGCATAGATCTGTGACTAAGTTGTTCTCATGAATGCAGGACTGAATAAAGTGATAAGCTGAACTTTTCTATTGAACATGCATTTCTAATGCATATCTGACTGAACTAACGTATGAATGTATGACTGATTACGCAATGATAACTGGTGCGAGGCCTGTAATAAGAATCTATGCATGACACTGAATGAGGTATCTCCCCCTTGGGACAGTATGTCCCTCTATGAATGCTCAATTTATTAAGATACTCGAAAAAAAATGAGGCGATCCACTAGGCACCTACAAATTGAATCATAAATGAACATCTGGAATCTGAATCTAGTACATGACACATGAACTGAGCTATACTCACAACTACTGGTATTCTCTATCTTGGAATAGTAGCTTGTCTGAGATTTCGAGTAGCATGAATAAGTGCAAAGACGAGAAAACAAGTCATGCAAATCTAATTGCTAAACTCACTTATTTGCCATATAGACTGAATTATACTACACCCTTATACCTAACTAAAGTATCTCTTCATCACAACTCTCAAAAGAAATTCTATCTGTAATAAGGAGCCATGAATCTTGGGTATGGATTACACAAGACATCCAACTGAGGAATCACCACATTGACAATACTCTGCAATCTGGAACATAGGCATATAATTCCTGAATTAGGATAGAATAACCAGAACTTTGGCATTACAACTTCATACTTTCAAGCTTAGCACACTTCTCGAATATTACTTAACTATACTATTCTCCTTAAATATCATGTTCATTCAACTCAGCTTAAAATTCTCATATGAGCATTGACAAATCTTTCTACTAATGTCGGAAATAACTTAATCCCTTCGTCGTGATCAAGCCTAACTCTAAGTCACAAAAATACAATATGCCAGACCAAGTTATTATTCTAAACCATATGATGCAATCTTTTATATCTCCTTGAAAGATCACATCCTAAGTATAACATGCCTTACCACTTCAATGACTACTCTGAAATCTTAATATGAAGTCGCTAATGCATATTGCAACCTTCCACTACAATCCCAAAACACCATTCAAGCCTAATTTATAACCACATATTAACTTCAAGGCAATCACCCATAAATACATACTTCACATAGTTTCTAAACTATTATCAATATAACTCCCATGCACTATCCTAAAAACATACACACACAAACTTTTCCACTAACCATCACATGTATCAAAGACTTGGCCCCAAATCATACTTCATACTTATGGCCTTATCTAAACAAGCATACTATGATCTTCCATCAGCAAGAACGTTTACATCATCACCACTATCATTGCATAGGGAGGGTCACTAAAAGGTTAAAACATAAGACCCTGAAGCATGAAAAGATTTTTATACGGGACTGAACACACTATAAAGAGTGAGTACATGCGTCATGAGTTGCATGACCTCAACTAGAGTTCATAACATAAGGAATGTGATAACAACTACTTGAATGAACTAGAACTCATTATCTTGGAACTGGAAGAGTACGTCACTCTCTATCATATATAGGAATTATGAACTATGATCACAGAACTGAATCGTAAGGCATGAGTAAGCATTCGGATAACTGAAAAAAATACTGAGGTAGGAATGGGTTGAGATTCACCCTCACTTTCTAATGTTCTAAATCATACTGCATCACTACAAGAATAAGAGAGCCTTACTTGGTCATTTGTTCTATTATCTCCCCCTCAGCTTCACATCATCATCTAGAGTTTGGGAGATCCTTTACCAGATTCTAACTGAACTACACTTACTGGACTCTAGGGTCTGAAAAAAATGACAATGCATGCATATCATAGAACTTAACCTGAATGACTACCTTCTAGGATACATTAGTTTGCACACATATTTATATCAGTTCAACCTTCAAAACACAAACTTAGATTCTAAAACTTAACATGGATATCACCAAGCCTTTTATGAACCAAACCACTTTTGACATAGCGTACTAATATCACGACTCCCAACTTATGCCTTATTACTATGATAATCAAGATCATATAAAAGGCTCAACACTATCAATCAAAACCTTTTAACCTAACTATTTATAACCCATATAACATCTACTAGTCTTTCTCCATCTAGCAACTCAACGGTACTACTAACCACACGCAATATGTAATAGCATTAGAAGAATGCCGCAACCTCATGTCACCTTAGGCATAATTCTACATCACACATACAATATCATACATCACTACGAATCAAATAAACTTAATATATTGCATGCACCGTTCAAGCCTATTAGACCACTTCTATACAACTAGTATTCATTAACCATGAAATCTTCACATCCACCTTCATGGACATTAAGTATTCAAACTTAATATCTAGTGCTATGCATGATTTACAACCCAACCTTACACAAAATATTCACTTGGAAACTATAGATAAACATCATGAAACACTAGTGCACTAGAACTTCATAACCACAATAATCGATCATAACCTAACGGTTTTCCTTATCATAATCCATTAGCATATACTATTTCAGCACCTCAAGCCTACTAATTTAATCCCACAAAACATGCATCATCAAACTCTTGACACTATTTACCACCACACCATTTAAATTCAAGCCTATAGTTTAGTATCAATCATTTACCACCAATGACGAGTGCAAAATAATATGCTAGTCCATGAAATTGACACATTCTATTCAAACACCTTAAAATCCACTACCTACCTTCTCCCAAGTTGTACTAGTTTACAACTACCAACGAAAAGAAGGTCAAGGGGTAAAGTCATATAATAGACATGATCAACCTTAATCAGATATTATAACCCCATACAATCTTCTCTACTTATGCGGATTTCTCACCTCATACTTACTTACTTAAGCATACATTTAGAATGCCTTCAAATTCCTCAAATAACCATAAGTCTATAATCATAAATTACTCACTAATATAGCCATTTTCATATTCAAGTAACTAATAAATCACCCTGACTAACAACTCCTTCTCTACCTTCTACTAATAACACACATCCATAAATCATCTCTTTACCTGCTCAATCTCATGCAACCATATTCAGCTGTACATACATTAAACCTACAGAAGAACAACAAGTCGGACAACAAGTTTCTAGGGAATTAAAATAGGCCTCACATGGCTTTACTAGACTTTAATTTTGTATTTTGAACAAGAAAATGGGATGAATGACCAGTCAACTATACTAGTGAATCGAAAGAGCCCCACACGGCTTCACTAGACTTTATGTTTCAACAATAATTTGATGACAATATTTCATGAGATAGAGATTTAATACACAATATTCAATGAACTAAGAATACACATCTTACTCTGTAGAAATAAAATTGGAGTCAAACACTTCCTCCATGGACTACCATACAGTCCACACATGCTGCTAGCTACCAAATTAGTTTATCACTATAAAGGGATAAATCATCCTCACTCTGACTTCTAACTTTGTGACTTCACATCACCAACTTCTTGGTCTAATTTCATTACCAATAGGTCATGATAACAACACTTTAACAGACACTACTATTCAGGTGGAAATAAAGTTCCAACATTATGCTACACCTTATTACCTCTGAAGTGTGACACTGGCAACATAAGTTCTGAAAAGAATTGAATACACTTAATATGCAGGCTGAAAAGCATGATTTCATCAAAATCAAGGTTCACACTAGAACCAACCACTCCGAAGAACTAACGAACTCTTCTCAAGTCTTTGCAAAAATCTTAAATCATTCGATCAGACTGAACCATACCATTTAGAATCTAAACTTTTGTATTTGAATCGGCCCAATGATGAGACATGTCTGAGAATGTTCGAGTAAGGAAAGAATTGGGATGAATATTACATTCATATGGGCGACACCAAAGCATGAATTTAAGTATGAAAGAGGAACATTCTGACTCTATTGCACGAACTATAACATTAAGAAAGAGAGACATTCCTAAACACCTAGTAGCCTCCTACTTATAAGTGTGGCGCGCTACACACCCATAAATAGGACTCTACCCGACGCGATTTCGCAGACACCCTGGGACCATGAACCGTTCTTTGATACCAAGTTTGTCATGACCCAAACTGGGGCTCGGTCTATGATGAGCATCCTAAACTATGAAGGCCAAAAACACCCCTGTCTATCTGGTAATCATGGACATAATTCATATGATAAAATAAATGTAAAAGATACATAATATTATGAAAACATGGTCATAAGTCTAATAAAATCAATAATGGGAAATAAAGTCCCACAATATCTATCAACATCTGAAATCCGTCTGCAAAATCTCTAATACATGACTAATAGCAATAGCCTAAAATCTAGGACAAGGCTCCCAGTAGACCAAAACATGACTAGAGATAAATATCTGAAAGTAAACAGACCTTGTGGAGTATAGAAGTCTCACCACTGCACAATCTGATCTGCGATCTGATATATTTACTAATCATCTAGACCACTAGATTGAGTCTCAAAACCTAGAAGGAGGGGGGTCAGCACAAAAGTACTTGCACACAAAGTAATCCAAAATAAAGTAATTGAATATATATATAAATATATATATATATATATATATATATATATATATATATATATATATAATACATGAGAGCAATTTTCATCAAAACATCTTGCATAAAATATTTTCTAAAAAATACATGGGCACTTTCTGAAAACATGTAACCTGTCTGTAAATTTCAAATCTTGATCTATGTATTACTTCTAAGTTAGGTGGTATCCCCTACAAACCTGATATTCCACGATAGATATGGAATCCGCCATTGACTCGGTGGAGAAGCCTCCAACCCGAGTGTTCCGCAAAGGTTAGAGTTCCTAAATCTGATATTCCACACAACACTTAAGTCAGCGTATAATAATATACCCTGGCCAGCAAACCACAGTTTTGGGCAAAGAGTTTTTTGAACTCACTGCTTCTTCAAGGAACCACCTAAGCTCTCTTTATGCCCTATTTTAGTCTTTTTTGAACATGCATCATTCTGAAGTTCTAAAATATGCAAATCTAATAAAGTCTGATTTTTGTATTCGTCTGTGTCTGTTATGGCATTTTCTGAGTTTGGTATCATCATACCAAGACTTGGAAGTCCTATTTCTGAGCCATAATGCATTAAGCATGATCTTTCATAAAATATAGTTTCAAACCACCCAAACATGTAATTTGCATAAAGATTTCATGTTCCAAAACTCAAGTCAGAACCGTGCAAAAACTTCATCAAACATATGGTGGTCTTAAGCCTTTAGCGAATCCATGCACTCTTTCATTACATGCATTATGAACATTAAACATTCATGCTAAATTCCCTCTTTAGTGATTTAAAACCACCTTTAAATCATAACAAGAGTTCAACCATTTCATATAGTGCTTTTCAAGAATGCATTGCAAAACAATTCATATGCTATGAAAAATCTAAAAATTCATAATAAGAGGGAATTCACCAAAAGTCATGCTCTCAACAAGAATTCATTCTTAAATTCATATTGTCATACATACATATTCTCCAATCACTTTGGGGAAAGTCAAAAGACCAAAACAATGATGTTAAAACATCCAATACATGAATATATATATATATATATATATATATATATACATACATATATATATATATATGTATATATATAGTTTTGAAAACCCCATTCTAAAACACGATTTTTCTAAGCCCATGAGAAATTAGGAAAACCCCGCGTACCTTTATTTCAGAAAATAACAGATGATTCTTAAAGCTTGTGGATTGAGTATTCCTAATCTCTAATTTGTTTTGAAAACCCATGGTTGAATCTTGAACTACTTGGGTTTTTATTTTGAAACCCTAGAGAGAGTTCTTGAACAATTTTGATGAAAGAAGGTGTATTTTGGGGTCTTTGGGAACTGAATTTCATGTTTATGGCTAAATAAGGATGGGAAAAGGATCATTTTGCCCCAAAAATGGAGTGTTTAAGTCACTTGAAACCTTTACATAGGCGCTGCCTATGCTATCACCTATGTTTACATAGGCGCCACCTATACTATCGCCTATGTTTTCCAGTGGCCATGTGCGATTGGTTAGGCAACGCATACTACTTTGAAAGGTCATAACTTCTTGCTCGGATGTCGGATTTTAGCAAAATTGCTATCGTTGGAAAGATAACTCGAAGACCTATCATTTGAAACATGGTAGGCTCTCTAATTCGACATATACAGAGATTTATAGTCAATGGAAGATGACACAAACTTAACATGCCATATTGGCATAGGATATATGGCTTTGAGATTATCAACGTATCGGAATCATGGTCTATATTGTAGCCCAAAATGTGGGGCATTACATTTCTCCACTTTCAGTTTCTTTTCTTTTGGGAGACATATTTTAACTACAAACAAAATAAAAAAAAATACATTGCATTTGATGTCTGCATAATTTTTTTAAAAAAAGTGAGACAAATTTCAATAAATTATTCTTACCATATAACTAAAAAAAAATACTCCAACGGACAACCCATCTGTTGGAACAAATGGGGAACCCGAAATTGTTTGAAGACCTATTTAATATCTCCCAACATATATTCCACCTGTTTCAACAGGTGGACAAATTTCAATAAATTATTCTACGCCACGTTACAAGAAAATACTCCAACAAATAACCCATTAGTTAGAACAAATGGGGAATCTATTTGAAGACTTATTTAATACCTCCCAATAGATCTTCCACCCGTTGCAACAGATGGGCCACCACCACCACAACCAATGCCACCACCAATTCCACCAAGACTACTATCAATTCCACCAATACCAACACCAAGAACATCGACACCACCGCAAAAAAACACAACTACCAACAACACCATAAACCCCATCCAATAATACCACGACAGACAACAAAATACTAAGAGAAAACTATGGTTTTCTCGGGTGCTTCCTACTTTTTTAACATCAAATCTCAAAATTGTTAACCCATTGTCGAAGATAATACAACTAAAAGTCTTTTTTTATCATTAACTAAAAAGCCTTATTTTTTAGAATAAAGAACAAAGGTAAAAATCTTCTCAAACTCTGTTACCTAGGAAGACAAAGGAAACGATGGAAAAAAGCGGGAATGAAGTCAAAAAAACAACTATATGTAGTCATAAATGGGAAGAAAATTGACCTGTTTTGAAGGGTTGAGCAATATATTGAGTAGTTGTTGTTTGTATTATTGAGAGGGACAGGAGATGACTGATGACTGAGCTGTTCATATTTCTAAATAGATATTTATATATGTTGCAACTGATGACATATCTGTTTGAAAATCTTTTTTCTCTTTTAATTTTAAAGCAAGCTTCTGGTCTGTGTAGATAATATCAAGTAGTAGTACTTACTACTAAAGGCGGTAATGTTTCTTGGATATCTCAAAAGTGAGTTTATTAAGCAGTCTTGTCTTGTCTTTTCAATGTCAGTAGTCTTAGTCTTCCTCGTGCCCCTCAAATTATTAATGAAATAAATTAATATTAATTAATGAATATTGAAAACCCCACGTCTACGTACACAATACGTCTATAGAAATTATCTCATCTTTTCCTTCAGTTGTAGTTTATTTTATTCAACTCTTATCTTTTTCTTTTTCTCCTCTTTAGGATCACAACCTTTTTTCTTTCTTTTCTCTTCTCTTATCATAAAGATCTTTTCGGATTTAAACCGATCTATATCTTTCCTCAACTGAAATTTCTATTTTGTGTCCCTTTTTGATATTAACGTATGGTTCATTATTGCTCTTTCAATATCATCTTCTTCTTTTCAAGTTATTTATATCTTAATTACTATTTACCTATATCATATTTAGTAAACAAATTTGAAGGAACTTTTTAAGTGTTGAATAAATAAACTGAGAATTTTTATTACAATATGCGAAAAAAGTCATGTGTTGGGAGAATTTTAAAAGCCTTGTTTGCAGTATCATTTTTTTTGTATGTATTTTGTTTGTTTCTTTATTGTTGATGCAGTTATTGATGTTGTTGGTGGGGTTGACATTGTTGGAACTTATGTTGTGGTGTTCTTGATGGTTCTAGAACAAAGGATGTTGTTTTTTTGTTGTTGATGACATTGTTGGAATAAATGTTGTTGTTTCTTTGTTATTGATGTTTATGTTGTTGTTGATGTTGCAACAGATGGAGAAACTATTGGAACAAATCAAACCACCAGAAAGGCTGGTTTGATGTATTACATCAGACTCCACATCTGTTGCAACAGACTCCACATCTATTGTAACAGACTCCACATCTAATCTAACAGATGGATAATGTTTTTTTTGTTACCTTAATTTTTTTCCTCTTCTTTGTAGATATAAGGAACTAACAGTTGATCAACTTTTGCTGGACTATCATAAGATGCTACAGTAAAGATGGGTTCAGAGAAATAAGCTGCTTGAATATGGAACCACTTCATATATGGGAGGTATGTATTACTGATAATGTTATCATGGAAACAAACATAGAGTGCACTGATTTTTTGAATGTTATTTTTACTGATTAGTCATAGATCATTCAAACAAGATGTCTGCAATTTTATAGTTAAGATTAGTAGGTCCGAACTGATAAAGCTGAGGGACCATGAATATGGTTCTGATACCATATTAAGATTTAATGTTGATTGTTGCTCATATTCATTTGTCAAGCATTGTGAAGGGATCTAGTTTTCGTATCATTATAAAGAGATTCAATAATGATTGGACTAACTTTTAGGGTGCATTAGACCCTTAGAGGGCCTTCGAAGCTTAGTACTGCATCTAAAAAGAATGGAAAACCAATATAGTTATTGCCCTGGAAAAAATTTATATGGTTGGGTTGCTCGCTAGGGGTGATGATTATATGCCAGAAGGTGCGGTAGGAGAATGTCTTTAAGGGAAAATGAGTGGTTAATGTAAGACTATATCATCTGAGAGATAATTGAAGAAGAGACATAGGGTAGAAAGTAACTTCTAGCGAATCTGGCAAATGGAATTATCTTAACAGATACGAAATCTGAATCAAGTGCAAATATGAAAGTTCATCCGGTAATGTAATTTCGTCTGTTGTGTCTCTGAAAGAAAAATAATGTAGATGGACACTTTACTAGGGAGCTACGTGATAGAAATAATCACCTATGTAGAAAATAGTAGAAGACCAACAAAGCAGCCTCACGGGCATCCAAGGTTAAAATAATGATCAGCGAGTCTAGAAAACTTACGCCAACAACAACTTCATTTAAAATAAGGAATCTAAGAAAAGACGGCAATTTATGAATTTTAAATTTCATCCCATGCCTTCTTGTTTATGTTTTAGATCAGGTCCACTATTCGTTGACCTTATCGGAACCACAAATAAGATTGAAAGGCAAATAGAGTATCATTGCTTCCTTAGCAATAGGATTATAATTAATTGTATTTTCTCACCTTAACATGCTTTCAACATTCCTTAGCGAAGATCAGATGATTGTTGTAGTATGTGGATCCTAATAATTTTCAATCTTGCCTCTAGCTTGCTCACTCTGTATTCAAGTTGGTCGTTGTCGTCTTCGAAGTTGGTCAAGAGTTCCTCATCTCTTGTGATCTCGATCAAGGACACTACCTTTAAAGTTATGGCATTCTAGAAGCTCTTCAGAACACTTTATTCAGAAGACTTAAAGGATACATGGAGGGTCGCTGTGTTTGTTTTAGGTCAAAATGTGATGATGCACGTTAAAGATGTGGTCTCAACAGTTGAACAACACACTTTTATCGAGCGTTGCTCAATGCATATTTATCAACTAATTTGATAAATTAGTAATCATGGATTTACATAGCGTGTTATCTAAACCGGCTCTACCAAGCCTATCAAACATTACATAACTCCGAGCTATTACCCTATCAAAACAAATATGACCGAGTTAGTTCACAAATTAAATGATCTAAATCTCTCCGCCTTTCTGGTAATCGCTCTTCTCCAATATAGATGACAAGATATCTGCTATTCAAAAGTCTACACCATCGCCAGACATGCTTTCCTGGGAGCAATTCTTCTGAAGATATCTGTTGATGTCCTCTAAAGAATTGCTCCCAGGCAAGCATGTCTGGCATTGCTGTAGACTTTTGCATAGTACATATCTTGCTATCTATATTGGAGAAGAGTGATTAGTATAAAGGCTGATAGATTGGGCTTGTTTGATTTGTGCACTAACTCAATAATATTTTTTTGATAGGGTTAAGAGCTCGAAGTTACGTAACGTTTGATAGGCTTGGTAGAGACGGTTTATATCAAACGTTACGTAACTCCATGCTTACTAATTTATCAAATTGGTTGAGCAAGATACATGGGGAAATGCTCGATAAAAGTATGTTGTTCAACTGTTGGGACCACATCTTTAACGTGCATCAACACATTTTGACCTAAAACAAACACAGCGACCCTCCATGTATCCTTTAAGGTTTCTAATGAAAGTATTATAAAGGGCTTCTAGAATGCTACAACTTTGAAGGTAGTGTTCCTGATCGAGCTCACAAAAGACGAGGAACTCCTTACCAACTTCGAAGATGGAAACGACCAGCTTAAATAGAATCAGCAAGCTGGAGGCCAGCTGGAAAATTATCGGGATTCACATACTACAGTAAGCATCCGATCTTCTCCAAGGAATGTTGAAAGCATGTTAAGGCAAGAAAACACAATCAATTAATCCATATTTCTAAGGAAGTAATGATACTCTATTTTTCTTTCAATCTCGTTTGTGGTTCCGATCAGGTCAATGGTAGTGGACCTGATCGAAAACACAAACAAGAAGGCATTGGATGAAATTTAAAATTCAGAAATTTCCACCTTCGCTTAGTTTCCTTATTTTAATTGCAGTTGTTGTTGGCGTAAGTTTTCTAGACTCACTGAACATCATTTTAACCCTCGATGCACAAGAGGCTGCTTTGTTGGTCTTCTTCTATTTTCTACCTACGTGATAATCCCGACCACACAGATCCCTAGTAAAGTGTCCATCTGTATTATTGTTCTTTTAGAGACACAACAGACGAAATTACATTATCAGATACACTTTCATATTTGCACTTGATTCAGATTTCGCATCTGTTAAGATAATTTCATTGGGCAAATTCGCTAGAAGTTAATTTCTACCCTATGTCTCTTTTTCAATTAACTCTCAGATGATATAGTCTTTCATCAACCACCCATTTTCCCGCGAATGCATTCTCCTACTGCACCTTCTGGCATATAATCATCACCCTGAGGGAGCAACCCAACCATATAAATTTTGGCCAGGGAAATAACTATATTGGTCTTCCGTTCTTGTTAGATGCATTGCTAAGATTCGATGGACCTATAAGGGTCCAATGCACCCTAAAAGTTAGTCCAGTCTCTATTGGTTCTCTACAGTGACGATACATATTGATCCCTTCTCAAAAGTTGACACGCATAAACACGAGCAACAACCATCAGTAATTCGTAACAGGTATCTGCAACATCTTCATGAGGTCCTCATCCTTATCAATTTCAAACCCATCAAACTTAATGGTACAATACAGGATCTTGTTTGAATGATCAATGTATAATTAGTTAAAAACTGCATTCACAAAAATACTGTACTTTGTGTATATTGTCCCGATGACCTTTTCAGTAATACATACTTAACTCCCACACATATTATAGTGGATCCATCTGCACGCACCTTATTCTTCCTAGTCCATATATGGCTTAAATTGAATAAACAGATGACTAGCTAGTTGTAACTGATGACACATCTATTTATATTCTCAAACAATTGGAGACATCTATCACGACAGTTGATTAACCTGTTGCAGAAATCAATAGATATATACATCTGTTACAAATGATTGCAATATGTTGTATTAACAGGAAGAATATATTTTGCAACAGATTACCCATCTGTTAGATTTCTTTTAATGCAATTTTCTTTTCTTTTCGAGATACAATAATTTATAACTAGGTCCCTCCTTACAAATATGGATGATCCAGATTCGTACAAGAATATTCATATCGAGTCCTTGTGTGAACTTTAAAAGAAGTTTGATGAACTCCAGAGAGATTTGGCTAACTTTAGAGCAAGGCTGCCGGATGAAAAATGTCCAATTGACAATAATAATAATAGTAGTAATAATAATTAGGTAATGTTTTTTATTTTAGCACATGTATCTATTTTTCTCCTTTTCTATATCGGATCTACCCAAGGGATTCAAAAATCTATGAACAATCATTTTATTTTGTTGTCGACTTTAAATTTTTAATTCTTATTTAGTATTTAATAATAATCATTCTGTTTATTCCTTGTTTTCAACATGTCGACAGTTGGTGGTAGGAATTGAGCAGCAATTTATGTCTACAGAGGTTGATATGGTACGACAGATCGATCATATGTTGCACCTGGTGGTTAGTAATAAAAAAAGGGTTATTGTTGTTATTGAGAGGGTGAAAAGAAAAAGACATGACATTCCAATTATTCAATATGAAAAATATTTTGTAAATAAATAATAAAATAATAAATGATAAACACAATTTATAACCACAATTTTAGTACTGATCGTGACTTTTCACCATTTATTTTTGAATTTGTTTTTTAAAAATTATTTATTATATAATAAAATGGTTATTATTTTATTAAGGAATTTGAAAAGGTGTTTTTTTTATTTATAAAATCAAAAAAAATAAGCAAATTTGGATTAATGATATGATGATAGTTATTTTTTTTAACAGTAGATTATATGTTGCAACAAATAAATTATCTAATGCAATAGGTACACTATTGTTGCAACAGATGATATATCTATTGTCACATATGACTTATCACAATATTTCTTAATTTAATTAAGTCATTACTTTTTACATTAATAAAAAATGTAATTAATAAATGGAGGTGAACAATTAGATTATATGTTGCAATAGATAGGCTATCTGATGCAACATATTTTATATATGTTGCAACAGATAATATATCTGTTGTCACCGATGTATTATCTGATGCAACTGATATAGAATCTGTTGCCACAATTCAATAAAAACGGTTCTTCAAAAGAAATAATTAATAATAATAGTCTGAAAAATCATGACTTATATCACAATATTTATTTTCTTAATTTAATAAAAATATATAATTAATGTATGGAGGTGAATAGTCATGCCTTTTTTCCTCTCATTCAAATTCAATCCTCTATAAATAGGTCCCTCCTTACTCAATCGTTCATTCAACTACACTCTATTTATTTATTGCATCTCGTCTTTCATATTACACTCTAGAAGATAAGATTATGTCTGGCCCAGTGTGGGACGTTGCTTTTCTGCAAGACGTCGTGAATGAACTTCGGAATAAAGTTCGTGACCTGCAATGGGAACTGGGATGAGTTAGAGCAAGAATGCTCCGCGAGATATGCAGGATGATGAAGGCCTTGCTACTTCCAATTGAAGATTGGCCGGCTGAAAATGATGGTGATGATAATAATAATAATAATAGTTAGATTGTTATTTTTATTTTAGTCTATTATATGTATTTTTAATTATTTTTGTTTAATAAATAAATTATCTTTGATCTTTGATGTTTTAATCCATATTTAATTTTCATTCTGTTTATTATCTTCTCAACAAACATGTCTACGATTCGACGTAAAAAGAAATAATTTAGAATCCAGTAGTAATAGCGATATTTATCTGTTGGGTTTGTGGCAGGGGTTGATATGTTGTTCAAAGAAAATTACTCTTGTTGCAACAAATAAGAAGTCAGATGCAACCGATAAATAGTTTGTTTCAATAGATGACTAGTTTTTTGCTTTACTTGGCTCTGACGTTTTAATTCGTACTCCCTCCGTCTCAAATTACCCATCCCAAATTGAGATGCCATATTGATTAAGAAAAATTTACCATAGCCGACTGATCAGTTGGTGAGACAGTAGACGTGTTTGAAATAACCATTGTTTCCTATTCAATCAAAATTCATAAGAGAAGAAAGCTTTTAACGTCGGTCGGCGTATAGTCCCCCTATTAAATGATGTTTTCATTTTAATTTGAAGAAAAATTGATTAATGCAAAGGTTAAAACATGGATTTTTTTAATCTTTTCTTGATTAATGAAAAAGACAAGTAAAATGAGAAATTGAATTAGGAAATTTGGGACGGGTAATTGGGCGTAAGGAATAATTTTGAATCCAGTAGCAATAGCAAGAGTTGAAACATATTGGTTATCTATTGGGTTTGTAGAAGGGGTTGATTTGTGTTGTTTCAAACAGATTAATCATTCATTCCAATAGATAATTAGTCTGGTGCAACAGATAAACATTCTGATGCAACAGATAATTAGTCTGGTGCAATAGATAAACATCCTGATATAACAGATAATACGTCTGATACAACAGATAATACGTTTAATGCAATAGATAAATAATCTGATGCAACAGATAAATCTTTCGATGCAACACATTACTCATTTGATGCACCAGATGATTGATCTGTTTAAATTGTGGGCGCTTATGCTGGATTCATGATCAGGGTTCTATCCATTGATAGAAAAATAGAAGTGTACCCAGATGACAAATACAAATAAAAATCATAATTTTACTTTCCAAAGTCACCTATGATAGATAAACATCCTGATACAACAGATAATACGTCTAATGCAATAGAAAAAATATCTGATGCAACAGATAAATCTCCTGATTCAACAGATTACTCATCTGATGCACTAGATGATTGGTCTATTTAAATTGTGGGCACTTGTGCTGAATTCACGATCGAGATTCTATCCATTGTTGGAAAAACAAAAGTGTACCCAGATGATAAATACGAATAAAAATCATAATTTTACTTACCAAAGTCACCTATGAAGTAATGCCAAAGTGGAAAGTGATGCAGTAAACAAAATTTGACCTAAGAAATTGGTTAGATCGCAGCAGTAGCGTTGTACCAACTACAACAACACCAACAACAAATGGTCGACAAGAAGAAGATGAAGATGATAATGAAGTAGAAGATGATGAATAAAGCAGCAGAAATAGAAACAATGAACAACAAAAATCGCTAACTGGGAGAAAACACCAATGGATTAGAAGAGAGAGAAAGAAACCTTTTTTTCCTCCATTTCCCGTTATTCTAGGTATACATTGGGATCAAATTATAAATTTAAAAACTTGTGGGTTATTTTTAAACTGTCCCAACTTTCTTAATCCATAATAATGTAATTGTCACCTCCAACTAATAAATAAGACTTGTGTCACCTACACCTCATTTTAGAACTCTTTTATCACTTGTTGCCCAAACCACCAAGTAATTGTCCCCATTTATGGTGACATTTGTAATTAACTAAATTTTCTGTATTTTTTTAAAATATTTAAATTATTAATTATTGTAATTTATAATACTTTTTTTACAAAATTATATTAGTATATGTTGCTCTTTCTATCCCCGTTTTTATGACAAAAGTAAAAGTTTATCATATTTAATGTGGAGGATATTCAACATTAAAGAAAATTTCGCTCAAATAATAGTCTTAAATTAAGAGAGATAATGTTAAATCAGTAAAAATTGAAAAGGTTTTTTATTCTAAAAATTACACAAATACACAACCTATATTTTCAATATTACAAAAAATCCCAATTTCCTAAACACATTTCAAAAATCACAACATATACACAGAATGCTATGTATATGCCGACTATGTTATGTATATGATTAGGGAGAGAGAGTAGAGTAATTAAAAAAGTGGGAGAGAGTGTAATTACTTCTAAAATAATTGATATTTATGTTATTTATACTTTTTTTTATCAACTTTGGATAGGCCCATTTTATTAATTATGAAAAAAAGGTTGTATAAAACAGACTCAATTAAGCCCAAAAAGCAAAATCCAAAACAAAAAATCCAAGATTTTGTGGGCCAAGACTCGGTCCATTCTTAATCCTCTATAAATATGACCTAAAGTAGTGTTTTCAAAATGAGAACAGCCCAACAACATTCGCAAATGGTGCCGCTAGAAGCTCATTTCAATGTCAGTTTTCTTTTGCTCCATCTTTTGGTTATTAATCTTGTTGGATATCGATTTAGTGACGAGCCCCTCTTGATCAGCTTGCAAAGGTAACTCAATTGATAAGTAATTACTTTGTAAATATTACATTTATCTGAGATCAATACACTGAGATTTGTAAATAAACTTGAATGTTTTTCCTTATTTGTCGGCAACGACAATCTTCTTCATTACTAAACTAAAATCTCCATAAAATAAAACACTCTTTCTTTGTAAAATCAAACCATTGAACATATAAGTTAAGATATAATAGCTCTTGATAAATGAATGATGAAATGGTGTAAATGAGGATGATGACTAATGATATAAGCAAGAGGGTAAATTGGTCCAAACTTGTAAAAGTTTAACATGGAAGCTACAGAAAAATTCTTGGTTTACCAATAATATTGTGTTATTATTGACAGCTTTACAAAAATATCCTTACTGGGCCATGTTGTTAAAGGTAGGACAATTTTGACAATCAGTTAAAAGTTAATGATTAATTGGTCATTTGAAGTTCCCAAACAATCATTGAAGCCAAATGTTTAAACAAGATATCACATAAAAATTAATTTAAATGACTAGAAATTCCTCAACAGTAAATTTATTACTCTAAGCACACATGTTGACCAGTTGTGTGTGCTTATTCCCTTTTGATATAGAGTATATAGAAATGAAAATATAGATTATTTGTAAAGTGCGTTAATTATGGTTAAATAATAGCCTATATTGTAATATTGACATTCTGATCAAATATTAATTATTATTTTTAAATGTGTTTTTCGCGTTTTATTTCTTATAACTTTTTTGATCAAATCTCATGATATAGTCTGGTCAAATAATAGCCTGTTCAAATCTCAAGATATAGTGTGGTCAAATATTATTTTGTATTAATTATTCTTGAAATCTTAATCGAATACTAATTATTGTTTTTAGATGTGTTTTTCATGTTTCACTTTTTAAAATTTTTCTGATCAAATTTCAAGATATAGTGTGGTTTATAGTCTATATTAATATTCTTGTACTCTTGAAATCTTGAGCAAATACTAATTATTGTTTTTAGATGTGTTTTTTTCACGTTTCACTTTTTTGAACTTTTCTACCTAAATATTATGATATACTGTGGTCAAATAAAAACATATATTAATTATTCTTGAAATCTTGATGAAATACTAGCATATATATAGATTTTTCCTAAAAATAAATAAGCAATAATTTTTCCTGTGTCTTTTTTCCGCTTCAAAAAATTCTCTCACATGAAAAAAGCTTTACACCATCATTTCAATTAAGAAGTTCAATTTTTTTTTCATAGTTTTAATTGCACCACATTTTTTGGTTGTTTCAAAAAAAAATTCCTTGTCAAATATTTGATAATATTTTATAGAAGAAGACAACGATTTTAGAAGTACTTTCAATCTTAAAGGAAAAATATTTAGTTCAAGAAAAGCATTTTTCTTTTGTGCAAGAAAATTTGATCGATTGTGAAAAAAGTATCAAGGGAGAAAAAAGGACTACTGAAGAGAAGTATAAAAAGGTAATAGAAGAGTACCTCGGGGACTATAAGGAGAAAATTGATTTGCTATATGAGAGTAAATACGGAATTCTTTAATTCATCAATTCACTCATATAGCAAATCATTTTTCTCTTTGTAGTCCATGAGACACTCTTGTGTTATCTTTTTATACTTCTATTCAATAGTTCTTTTTTCTTCCTCAAAATATTTTTCACAATCCATTAAAATTCCTTTCACAAAAGAAAGGTGTTTTTCTACAACCAATTATTTTTATCTTTAAGATTGAAAGTACTTCCGGAATTGAAAGTATAGTCCTTTCCCCTCAACCCCAGCTGTCCAAACACGAATAACAACTCAAAAAGGGACATTATTTTCCCATGTTCCTCGCAACAACTCATATAAAACGTCTCCCCTTTAACCTGAGCAATAATCTAAGATTTTTCTCCCAAGAACACAAGGATTCAAGCTTCAAATTCATGATTCTTTAAGAATCCATCAAATTAAGGCATGTGGGAGTTCATCCATGGGTCCCCTTTCACCCATGGAGCCCAAGAACCTTTCTTTTTTGAATTTAAAGTTATAAGTTTTACATGTTTCAAGTTTAAAGTTATGATCTTTACATATTAATATGAATTATATCCATGAAATCTCCATGAAATTAGATTATGTATCATGTTTACTAATGGTCTTCATTGAAATTGCCTTGAAATATTCGAATGGTGATTTCATATGTTAAATCCTTAACCCATGTTTATAATATTGAAATTTACGTATTTTAATGGTTTAACTACTCCCATGTTTTATCTCATGATCCTCATATGTTTGATTTCAAGAGGAATGAGCCAATACATATTTTGAATGTTATGATCTTCATATCAAATCCCTAAGTGTGAATTGATTTGTGTAGCCATGACATTTTCGCATGCTTGCTCAATCCCATGCACAAGTTTAGGGATTCCACATGTTTCTTAAAATTCCCATATCATGTTCAAATAGTTTCAAGACAAATCCCCAAGATATAAATTTTACCATGAAACTCTATTGTTCCCTCATGTTTAAAACATCCTTATGTTCAAGCTATGATATTTACATGTTTGGAAGAAAGGCCCAAGTCCTATTTCACGTGAATTCTACGTAAATCCTCAATTCATGATTTTAGTTATATAATCATGCTATGCTCTCATGTTTGAGATATTCCCTTGTCCAATTTCATGATCCCCGTGTCTTTGTCAAATTTCCCCATGTAAAAGTATTAATTTCCACGTTCTTGATAAAAGGCCTATGTGAATTGAATAGTGAAACCATGATATGCTATTATGTGGTCCCATTCATGTTCAAGTTCATGTATATCAAGTGTTTGACAAAATGTCTAAGTGAGTGCATCGTTAACAAGCAAGTATTGTTATGTTTTTATGATCATGCTATGCTTTACCTTCAATGCATCGATTCCTGGGGGTATTCAACACCCAAAAATCTAGTTGTTTACCTAGAACTATAGTAGTTACGAAATAGTCTCAGTAATGTCACAAACAGTAGCACTCAGTCAGTTACAGAACTCAGTGAACTCAGTCCAGTTCAGTCAGTTAACACGATCAGTAACAGTTCAATCCAACCTAGTATAGTTTAGTGATTAGTTCAGTGTCATTCAGTTGAGAGTAGGATTCAGCACCAAGTAAACCTAAGGAGGGGGATCACCTGCCAGCAGAGGGTGTGACCTTGAGTAGCAATCACTTAGTTCCAAAACTACGTAGCCAACGTAGGTTAAATATATCAACCTGCCTATTGAAGGTTGATAAATTGTTCACCTGGAAGTTGAGGGTAACACATATCCTACTTTCCAGATGAGGGTGAATTCTTTAGTGGATCCACATTGATAGTGTTAGTACCCATGGCATGGTACTGACACCCTTCCAACTGGGGTTACAAGTTGGACCCCAATTAGTTCAGAGAGGGGCATATCGGTTAGACGATTAACTCCTACAATTACAGTTTCAGTTTTAGACTTAATTTAGAGCTCAGTTCAACTCTACAGAATCAGGACTATTAGAAACAGCCACTCAGGCATAGTATAGAACTCAGCTTAATTTGATAGAATCAGGACAATAAAAAATAGTCACCTAGTTATCAATAACTCACTTATCAGTAATCCCAGACACCAGTTACTCAATTATTAATAACTCAATTATTAGTAATCCCAGACATTAGTTACTCAATTATCAGAACTCAGTATTTAGTCTCAGTTACAGTCTCAGTCATAGTCTCAGTCAAGTAATCAGATCAGTAAATCATTTCAGTTTTAGATTTGCTTGACCATAGCATATAATTATAAATTATTCAGTTACCAGTGTTTTAGTACTTCAGTTTATAGGCTATTTCAAAATCATGTTATACACTTATTCTTGCATTCTCAAATAATACCGTTTTTCACAAATTCATGCTCAGTTACCTCTTGTTACTAAGTCAGTCCTTGCCTCATATGTATAATACTCTACGGTTTCAGTACAGTTATTTAGACTAAGTACAGTTAAGTCTTATATGCCCAATATTCAGCTATTAGTCATTTAGTTAATCTAATAAGTTAGTATGTTTATGCATGTGTGCTCAATGTGATTGTATGTTCAGATCGTCAATTTATTTCAGTATCCATCATGTATTTTCAGACCCAGTATTCATACAGTATCCATGTTTTATCATATCCCAGCTTCAGTTATACTTATATCATTAAATTAAAGTTTTACAGAAAGTAAGTGTAGAGATTCACTATCTTATCAGAGTGTTTTTTACTCATGCTTTAAGATATTTCATTTTTCAGTTTATTCCAGCCTATTGGTGTGTCTACTTACACTTAGCATGTATGTTTTATGACTACGTATGAAATCAGTTTTACTTATTGCATTCACCCCTACATACTCAATACATTCCAAAAGTACCGATCTACATATACGTCTGTATGCTATATTATTTCATAATGTAGGTTTGATTTGTAGCCCGCATATCATGATTAGAATATTGTAGATTCTAGCAGATATTCCATATTTTGATGGAATATTTTACATCTTTTACAAGAGATAATTGTATGTTTTCAAGCAACTAATATTGTATCTAAGACCGGATTTTAGTGTTTTTAAGTTAAGGAGTTAGCTGGAAGAAAAACTTCAAAAAATAGCAGTAAAGGGTCACTGATGGTCAAACTAGTGGACCGTCAGCCATGTGATGGACCATCAGAGTGGCCGTCAGAGATAAAAAATAAAACAAATGGATGACCTATGTGACAGTCCAAGTGTCGGACTGTCAACCATCCAACGAACCGCTAACTTGGCCGTTGGGATAAAATAGAACATTGTTTCTTGGAGAATCAAGGGACTGCAAGTGTGACGGGCTGCCGGACCAGTGACGGACTACCGAATTAACCGTCAACCCTGTCCAAAACATGACATTTTAAGACTCTTAATAACGGTCCACTCGATGAACCATCAGTCCACCGATGGGCCGTCGGTGTGACCTTCAAATTGGATGGGACTTTTTATGAGTTTAAATTTTAAATAATTTGTACCTGAGAACATATAAATACCAAGTTTAGGTTTTATTTAGAGATCTTTTTATCATTTTTCAACTGGGAAACTCATTGTAACGTATTCTTTTCTGGGATTCAAGCTAGAATTATGGATCTAGTTATTTTATGCTTCTTCTCTTTTGAGGATTCAATAACAATTATTGTGATTCTTGTATGTAACTTTTGAATTCATTTATAAGAAACATAATGATTTCTTCTTCTTCTATTGAGATGAGTGGCTAAGCTCCCATAACTAGGGTTATGGGAGCCTTGATGTGAATAGCTGATTGGGGTTATGAAAACAATTGATTTCCATGGGTAATTGAAATTGTATAAACCTTTATTCACTTTAATGACTTTTCTTAATTACAAACTTGGAAAGTGAGCCCAAGAACATCACTTATTCAAATAAAAAAGTGTTTGTTGAGAAAAGAATAAGTTTACATGGAATCTAAGGCCCTAACCCTTGGGTTAAGGGTTGATGCCTTGCGGGATCAACCCACATGAGAAAATAGTTAAATAAAGTGATACATCATTTAAGTTTGAGAAAATTGAAGGATAATCTACCCATGTAGGTTGAAAGACAAATGGGTAAGGGTTAGAATCCAACAACTCTTACAATTAAGGTTATTAATTGGAAATTAAAAATGATTCACAGACCTAGATGCTTGAACATCTTGGTAACCCTAACTCTAGTTTGTTTATTCCCATTGAAGGATTATCTACAATAAGAATCACTAGTTGAAACATTTCTGTTATGATTACTTAGATATAATTCTCAAATAAAAAAAAACCTTTTACTCTGGAACCTTTGATCAATAGTCCAATAACAACCACAATACTCAGTGAACATGGTATTCCCTGTGGGATTCGACACCCAGCCTAGTTAGGTTTTATATTTGACAGTGACCACTTACTCTTTCATAAGAGACGTATAATTTGGCCATTTCAAATTTTAGCGTCGTTGTCGGGAAATACAGTTCTCAATTAAGTTTGTGATTGTTAATTAACCTTTGGTCAATTTTCCTAAATTTTACTTTTATTTGTTGTTTTGGGTTCATTACAGGTTCATTGTTGTTTATGCCACACACCAGAAGTTCAAGAGAACCGCTATTACCCGTCAATCCTGAATTGCATCTAATTGGTAGAATGGAAGAACAACAAGAAGCTGAAAGACTAGCCAACTTGGATAGAGAACAGGTTAATCGGCAAAATGATAGGAAACTAGCTCGTGACCCTAATCTTGATGATGAGGATTTAGGAGATGATGATCGGATTAACCCAGCAAATAGGAGGTGTGCAAAGAATGCAGCAGCGGATGCCAATAGAAATCGAGCAGATAGAGGAAGAGAAAACTGCCAACCTGCTGTGTAATTTTATCTTGATGAGGAGGAGGATGACTTGAACGAAGTTGGTACTATAGGGGTGATTATTTCACCCAACTGTCTCTTTGGGTAAAGTTCAACATAACCAACACTATGATACAGCTGCTCAATATTAAGGGGTTGTTTGAAGGACATTCAGGAGATGACCTGAACATGCACTTGGTGAATTTTATCACCATTTGCAAGTCCTTTGATAACCCTGGTGTTGGTCAAAATGAAATTCATCTTTGGTTATTCCCGTTGTATCTGTCTGGGTAGGAAATAATATGGTTGAATGAGTTGGCCCCTGGTTCTATAATAAACTGGAGGTAATTGAAAGGAGCTTTCCTAGAAAGGTTCTTTCTGCCCTCCAGGATGTTACAGTTGAGGGATGAAATCAACAATTTTATACAATTACCGAACGAGGCACTGCATGAAAGTTGGATGGGATTCAAGAAAAAGTTGACATAGTGTCCCAACTATAAGATGACTGATGAGAATGTAATGGAGACTTTCTATAGAGCAATTGAACTCTATAACCAAACCAACAGTTTACAATGCAGCAAGAGGAGCGTTTATGGGGCTTACATTTAATGAGGTTGTGGATATGTTGGAGTGGTTGAATAAGACAAGTAGAGATTGGCATACCAAGGATTTAGTGGTAGAAATCCCTACTATGTCGAGTGGTATATCAATAGAGCAACGTCGAAAAGAGAAGGAGTATGACAAGGATATGACACACATAAAAACACAGATGGATCTGCTTATTAAACACTTATTGTCTGGTAAGACTGAGAAGGTAAAATCTGTTGGGTCACAAGGAAGAGTCGATTCTGATTCGAAGGAGGAGGTGAACTATCTAAATAATCAAGGGTGTTTCCGATGCAATAGCCAAGGGAATCAAAGTCGAAACTATTAAGGCAAGGCTGGTTACAAAAATAGGGATCAAGGGATTTAGAAGAACAAAAATGATAAGAGTTGACTATATGTACCTCCTGTAAACTGGGGTAATGCAGCTACCAGTTAAGGCAAGATGTCCATGGAGGACATGATAGTGAATCTATTGAATAGAGTTGAAGCTACCAATGCTGGGGTGAAAACAATGAAGAGTGACTTATCTTCCATGAGTCAGCTAGTGAATTCGCACTCAACTTCTATTAAGAAATTAGAGCCACAAATGATCCAACTCTTAGCTGCATTTAATCAAAGTAGGAGCGGTACATTACCTAGCGATATAGTGTAGAACTCTTAAAATAATAGCTCTTGCATTACAGTTACTACTCAGAGTGGTAAAGTATTATCTGGCCCATCTGTAGGCAACGATGTGATCGACGATGTTATTAAAGAAGAGGCTGATGATGATGAAACTCATCCCATGGAGTCTGAGAAGCTGGATGGCAAAGTAAGTACATCTAACCATTAGTAGTTTGATAAGTTAGAAGAAGCAAAGAAAAGAGAGAAGGAGGCAGTGGGTACTACTCTTTAGAAACCACTGTCGCCATTTCTTATTAGGTTGAAGAAAAAAGTAGATGATACAAGGTTTAAAAAATTCATCGCTATGCTAAAGCAACTGACAGTGAATGTACCTTTAGTGGAGGCATTAGAGCAGATGCCTGGATATTTTAAGTTCATGAAAGACCTAATGACGAAGAAGAAAGTAGTGAGCTACAAACCGGTAGATAACATTTATCACTGTGGTGCTATTTTAACAAGGTCTTTGGTGCAAAAAAAAATTGAACCAGGAGCATTCATGATTCCTTGTACTATCGGATCTCTTGATTTTACTAAGGCCTTGTGTTATATGGGAGCGAGTATTAACTTGATTCCATTTGATGTTTATAAGAAGCTGAACTTAGGATATCTTACACCCACAAACATACGACTAGTGATGGCGTACAGGTTAGTAAATATCTAGTAGGTATTTTTTATGATGTGCTATTAAAGGTGGCCAGCTTTATAGACCCTGCAGATTTTTTTATTCTAGATTGTGAGGTGGACTTTGAGGTGCCTATAATCTTGGGTGGACCTTTCCTTACAAATAGAAACGTGCTTATTGACTTGCAAACTAATGAGTTATTATTTAGGCTTAATGATGAAGTAGTTCAGTTTAATGTGTGCCAATCTATGAAACAGTATAAGGAAATGAATGTATTCTCTATTATGGATGTTTATTACAAGGATGAGCGAGAATTATCGATAGAGAAGAAATTTGTTGTCGAACCTTTAGCTGTTGTCTTGATGAATTTTGATATCAAAGGAATTGTAAAGTATGAGGAGACTGTGCGTGCTTTGACTGGAATAGGATCATATTCATATGCTTCCAAGAAGCGATATCTAGATCTTAAAAATTGTCCAATATCACCGACGAAACCATCTATTAAAGAGCCATCGGTGTTAGAGTTGAAGTTATTGCCAGGCCATCTATGGTATATATTTCTAGGAAGTGGAAACACTTACCCATGATTATTACAATAGATCTAGGTGAGCAGCAAGTGGAAGTACTTATCTCTGTGCTTCGGAGGCACAAAAGGGTAATAGGCTGGACTATTGCATATATTATTCATATTTCTCTGGGTATTTGCACTTACAAAATCCATATTGAGGGAGATTACACACCAATCATTGAGCATCAACGTAGTCTTAATCCACCTATACAAGAGGTGGTTAAGAAGGTGATCATCAAATGGCTTGACGCAGGAGTTGTATATCCCATTTCTGATAGTAAGTGGGTAAGCCTTGTCCAATGTGTTCCCAAGAAAGGGGGCATGACTGTTATAGCGAACGAGAAAAATGAGTTAATTCCACTCAATTCTATGACAGGGTGGAGAGTTTCTATGGAATATTGCAAGCTTAACTCGTGGACATTGAAGTACCACTTCCCAATCTCTTTTATGGATCAGATACTTAATCGGTTGGTAGGAAAAGGTTGGTATTGTTTTTTAGATGGGTATTCTGGCTATAACAAGATTTATATAGCCTCAGAGAATTAGGAAAATATGATATTCACTTGACCGTATGGGACTTTTTCCTTCAAATGGATATCCTTTGGTCTGTGTAATGCACCCGCTACCTTTCAATGGTACATGATGTCTAGCTTTTCTGATATGGTTGAAGACACCTTGGAGGTGTTTATGGATGACTTCTTAATAGTAGGTGATTCTTTTGAGTTATGTTTGGTGAATCTCAGTAAAGCTTTACAGCAGTGCAAGGAGTTCAATCTTGTGCTTAATTGGGAGAAATGCCACTTCATGGTGAAGGAGGTCATTTTACTTTGTCACAAAATCTCAAAAAATAGGATTGAGGTTTACCGATCTAAGATCGAAGTTATTGAGAAGCTACCACCTCTCATTTCAGTAAAGGGAGTGCATAGATTCCTTGGTCATGCATGCTTCTATTGGCGATTCATAAAAGACTTCTCAAAAATTGCAAACCTACTTTTCAAACTTTTAGAGAAGGAGGTCAAGTTTATATTTGATGATGAGTTCTTGAAGGTATTTGAATTCCTTAAAGGGAAATTAGTTGATGCCCCTATTATTGTTGCTCCAGATTGGTCAAAGCCATTTGAGATTATGTGCGATGCAAGAGGAGTGGCACTTGGGGCTGTACTTGGTTAGAAGAGGGATAAGTTATTTCATACCATTTAACATGCAAGCAAGGCCTTAAATAGAGATCAAAAGAACTACATTGTTACTGAACAGGAACTTCTTGCAGTTGTTTATGCCTTTGAGAAGTTTTGGGCTTACCTATTGGGAAACAAGGTGGTGGTTCACACAGACCACGCCACCTTATGATATTTGATGTTCAAGAAGGATTCCAAGCCGAGATTAATTAGATGGGCATTACTCCTCCAATAATTTGACTTTGAAGTTAGACATAGAAAGAGATGCGAGAATCAAGTCACAGACCACTTGTCTAGATTAGAGGGAGGCTAAGCACTCAGGGATGAGCTAAAAATTGATGATCCATTTCTAGATGGAGAAATATTAGTTGTTGTGTTAGAAAAAGTGCCTTAGTATGCAGACTTTGCAAACTATGCGGTGAGCGAGGTTATTGCAGAGAATCTTTCCTTTCAACAAAAAAATAAGTTTCTTCATGATGTTACACACTACTTCTGGGATAATTCTTCTTTGTTTTGGTATTGTGCAGATAATATTATAAGGAGGTGTCTCCCAGAAGTGGACATGCTGAATATTTTGGAGGCTTGTCATGCTTCTCCGGTTGGGGGTCACCAAGCAGGTGATTGGACTGCTAGGAAGGTTCTACAAAGTATCTACTATTGGCTAACTTTATTCAAAGATGCTTATGAGTTCATGTAGAGATGTGACCAATGCCAAAGATAAGGGTCAATCTCAAAGCACCATGAGATGCCCTTGACAAAAATGATGGTAGTGCAGTTATTTGACATTTGGGGCATCGATTTCATGGGCCCTTTGTAAGCTCATATAGGATGAAATACATTCTAGATGCCGTTAATTATGTATGAAAATGGGTTGAGTCCATTGCTTTTTCCAATAATGAAGGGAAGAGAGTTATTGTGTTCCTTAAAAAGAACATTTTCTCACGATTTGGGGTACCACGCACCATCATAAGCGACGGTGGATCCCACTTTTGCAACCGAGTATTTTGAGCTGCCTTAGTAAAGTATGATGTTAAGCAACATAAGTTAGCAACTCCATATCACCCACAAACTAGTGGGCAAGTGGAAATTTCGAATAGATATATCAAACCCATTCTTGCTAAAACGGTGAATTCAAGTAGACAAGACTGGTCTAGGAAGCTTGATTATGCCTTATGGGCATATAGAACAACTTTTAATATACCTATTGGCATGTTACCGTACCAATTAGCTTATGCAAAGGCATGTCATCTGCCGATTCAATTAGAGCATAAGGCGTTGTGGGCACTTAGGAGGCGGAACTTGAATTGGAATGAGGCAGCAGAGTTGAGATTGGGAAAACTGAATAAGATGGATGAGTTCCATCTCGGCGCGTATGAAATAGGAGATCTGTAAGATAAAAAAGTACCATGACCGAAGGATTGCAAAGCGAGACTTTTAAAAAGAGATTAGGCACTTCTCTTTAATTCCAGACTCAAGCCATTCCTAGGTAAGCTTAAATCAAAATGGTCGGATCCATTCCAAGTTAATCAAGTCTACTCGTCTAGAGTAGTTGAAACTTACAAATAAAGACAGAAGTATCTTTAAAGTGAATAGGCAATGACTGAAATTGCATATCAGTACAATGGACTCAATAAAGTGCATAGCTACTATCTATCTCGATAAAGTCTGAGTAATCGAGATAACCGAGTCGTGTCGTGATATTAAATCAGGTGCTAGTGGGAGGCAACCCACAAAATATTGTTATAATCATAGTTAGAGTTTATGTCTTATTTTTGTGCAATCTGATGTGCTCTGTGTAGTGTGAAGGACTCAAAATTCAGAAAGAAAAGGGTTCTACGGTTTATAAGAGGTAGACGGGAAGACCAATGGACTGTCAGGGATTTGACAGATCATCACTAGGACCTTCAAAGCCATGATAACAAAAGGCCATTTTGGATAAGGCTTGATGGTCGAGTTGGAGGACGGTTGCTGGTCCGACGGACTGTCACTCCCTCCATTGATTAGATACCAAAATTCAAGTTCACTGGAATAGATTGATGGGTAAGTTGACGGACCGTCAAACAAGCCACCACAGAAAAGGATTATTTCATGGTATCTAGTATGATACGACGGCCAGCCAGATGGATCGTTGGACACCTAACAGACCATCAAGTAGGCCGTCGATGCAACCCTATGTTTCGGTTGGGTCGTGCTGATCTTAAATGTTATTTAAACAACATAAAATCAACCCAAACATAGGGTTGCACCAACGGCCTACTTGATGGTCTGTCGGGTGTCCGACGATCCATTAAACCGACCCAAATATTTTTAACCGATAAGCACAAATGGTTACAAACGTTGCAACCTTTTCAAATTCTACAACTGTTTAACTCCCTCTGAATTCAAAGAATCTGAAGTCAGTTATTCCCCTTTAGGACTCTCCCTCTTTTTTTTTCTCCCTTATTTAACCAAAACCATTCTTCTCTCCTTCTTACCATAAAATTAAAGTTTAGTTTTCACTAATAAAGTGAGTTCTTAGTCATTGTTTGGCGTGAAAGTTCTACAAGTTGACTAGTAAACACTTGGAAAATGAGGTATCATCAAAATTCTTCTTCCTTTTTATTTTAATGATAAACTTAACTGTGTAAAGATTACAATGTGTTAAAAAAAATTCATCTTGTTTTCTTCTTCTGCGTTATGATTGATGTTTTGGTCTGAAGTCAAACTCTGGTATGCTATATTCTGGGGGAAGTCTGAGTAACCACGTGCTGAAAAATAGCAAAACTTTGTGCTTGAATACTTAATTGATATCATTACTATGTTAAAAATGGAATGATGCATACCAAGTGTTCGAAAAATGTCAAAGTGAAGTTTTAAACTGAAGAAGATAGTCGATAGTCACCTTGGCAGATTTTCACTCCTGCGATGGATCACCGGGTAGACCGTCGTAAGGATATCAAGATGGATGTTTACTAGAAAGGTGTGATGGATAGCTTGGCGGACCGTCAGTAACCTGATAGACCACCAGTTTGATTGCCACAAGACTCTAAAAAATCAGCACTTACTCGTTAAGGATAACAGTCAGTCCAGCGGACTGTTGCATCATTGACGGGCCATCGAGATGACTGTCAAGCCATATTTTCAACTTTTTTCAATCCGTTTGACCTGCAAACTGATTCTTTTTACCTTTTTCAGGAATTATGGCACTTAAAATCCCTTGGACTAGAGGTGGTGGTAGAGCACGTGGAAGAGGTTAGTCGGCCAGGAATGAGGAGGCACCTGCCTTCAACCCTATACAAAGAGAGAGTGCAATTCCAACACTCTCTCAGTATGAAGAGGAGAGTGAGGGCAGTACCGGCTCAAGTGCAGATAAGAAAGGGGTCAATACACCTAACCCCAACCCCACTAAGGTAGAGGCTAGCCCTGTTGAAACGAATACTAATAAAGCAAATGTAATTAACAGCAAGGACCCTCAAATAAGGAAAACACATAGATGGAAAATTGAGGTATCCAAGGATAAATTCCTTGATGGATTGAAGCTAATAGCAAGCAGGGCAATCAAAATACCATTTACTAAGGAGTACCAATTAGTGACAACTGAGTTACTGAATATCCCGAGCTAGAGCGTCGTTTTAATGAGTAGGGAGTTCTATACTAATTATTTGGTATTGGCAGAAAAGGATTGTCCAAAGGGCTTAAAGATCTTAGAATTTCCCAATAGGGAGTCTATCCCAGTCCGAGGAGTTAACATCAATATATCGGCTCGAACAATCAATAAGATACTATTTGGACCTAATTATGAAGTACCAGCTGTTGTTCATGATCTCGAGTACCGCCTGAGTTTTGCACCTACCTAAAGACCTTGGCTGGCTGGACTTCTGATTGATGATGGCAACCCCACTTGGAAAACCAACCAGCGAGAATGCATTTTTAAGTCCTCTCTTAGCTTCAGATCTAAGTTTTGGTGGGCTTTTGTTAGATTGAGTTTTATGCCATCTAGATGTGATGCTAATTTGGATAGTCATATGGAGGTGTTAGTGGCTAGTTTAATTGCAGGGCTGAAGATTGATTTCAGTCAAATAATTGCTGATGAACTTTTTGTGAGGGCGCATAAAGTGGCAAGTGCACTACCATTTCCATGTCTAATCACGAAGTTATGTAGGAAGCCAAATGTGACCTGGATTCAAGGTATTGATAAGGGCTTCATAATTCAAGTATTTTGTTGATCAAATTATGGCAGAAGCAATCCGTCCATTCCAAAACATTCAGATAAGGATGGATCACATGGAAGAACGTATTAACAAGAGGTTGGATGAAATGTCTATTCCAGACTTGCCAGGTTCATGATGGAGTTTAAACAGGCATCAGATGTCATAGTAGAATTGAAGAGCAGGCAGTCTCAGCAACCCATTTTTTACCCATCTCTGGTGATGAGTGATGAAGATAAAGGAATTGTTGATTTGATGGGAAAGCTACTGTAAGACAAAGGCAAGAAGCAAGCCAATAAAAGTGCTAAAATAAAAGCTGCAAGAAGAAGAAAGAGAGAAGTAATGACACCTAAAGAGAGAGAAAAGTATGATATGAATAAAGCTTCAGAAAGGTCAAGGGGAGATGAAAAGAGAATAAAAAAGAAGGCATACGATGAAGTAGCGGGAGTTTCTACAATTTTTTCCCCAGCAAGGGGGCATAGTTCAGACCTAGTTCAGGATGTGATACCTCCAATTCCGAAGGATAAGAGTATGAGTGCTCCTACCACCATACGGGTCAACGTTGCAAAGGTGAGGCCGTTGGAGCCTCACCACATTTCATAGACACCTTAGATGAATAAGAATCATTACAAATATTCCCCTCCTCTGTACTTTAATTCAATACATTGAGGACAAAGAATTTATTTTCTATGGGGATGGGTGTACTTGTACCACGGAGGGTTTTGTTGCCGATGTTCTTTTCCTCCCATATTCTATCTAGTTGAGGGTGGCTATTGTCAAGATGTTAGCTGTCTAACGAAAAATTGGTTTAGAGCTTAGTTTAAAGCACTTGGCCCTAGTATATTCAAGATATTGTGCACCTTGACTGACTACATTAGCATAAGTTAAGGGTATATATATATATATATATATAAAGAGAGAATAGGGGTATTATGGTAATGTGAATGAACGAGAGAATGGTAAGTGATCTAGTAAAGCAGTGTCCTTAATGGGTATAATTCAAGGGAAAAAAGAATTAAATCCTAATATTGAGTCACCTTTCCCAAAATTCTTCCTTACCTTGCTTGAAGCCTCATTAGAAGCCTAGAAAAGTCCTATTTGATCTTGGCAAATCAACTATAAGGGAGCGTTAGATGATAAGAACAAGCCTATGGGTATGTTGACTATGTTTATAACTTCTTTGATGAGTGTGAGAGTTTTGATTTTTGTCCACAAACTATAATGATTGATGGATTTTATTGACTATGAGGGAAACTTGAGTTACACTTAGTTTGCTGATCTCTGTGGGATATGATATTCATGTTTTTCTGTGTGCTAAATTATAATCAATACCTGTTGTAGATCCTGATGTGTTGAGCCCATATGTGGGAGATGACAAGTGAATGGTTGTGTGAAATCTGATTCAATAGTCAACTGCCTGTCATTGTGTTATCCATGTATGAAATTTGGTGCTGAGTTGTTTGAGGACAAGCAATTGTCTTAAGTTGAGGGTGTTGATGTTTCGAATTTTGATTGAACATTTTACACTTTTTCAAGAGATAATTGTATGTTTTTAAGCAACTACTGTTGTATTTAATAGAGGATTTTAGTGTTTTCAAGTTAAGGAGTTAGTTGGAAGAGAAACTTGGAAAAATAGCAATAAAGGGCCACTAACTGTCAAACTGGTGGACCATCAGCTAGGCGACAGGCTGCCAGAGTGGCCATCAAAGATAAAAAAAAAATGAAGCAAATGCATGATGTCTACGATGGTCCAAGTGGAAAACCGTCAACCATCTGATGGACCGCCAACTTGGCCGTCAGGATGAAATAGAACATGGCTTCTTGGAGAATCAAGTGATGGAAAGCACGATGGGTCACCGGACCAGCGATGGACCAGCGACTTAACCATCAACCCTATCCAGAACATGACATTTTGGGACTCTTAACAACGGTCAACTCGACGGACCGTCAGTCCACCAACGAGTCATCGGTGTGATCGTTAACTTGGACGCAGATTTTCCTGAGTTTAAATTTTAAATACTCTATTACTGGGAAAATCATTATAACATACTTTTCTATGGGATTCAAGATATAATTATGGATCTAGTTATTTTATTCTTATTCTCTTTTGAAGATTCAAGAACAACTCTTGCGATTCTTGCAAGTAACTTCTGAATTTATTTATGAGAAATATAATGATTTCTTCTTGTTTTTCTATTGAGATGAGTGGATAAGCTCCCATAACTTGGTTTATGGGAGCCTTGATGTGAATAGCTAATTGGGGTTGTGAAAACAATTGATTTCCATGGGTAATTGAAATTGTACAAACCTTTCCACTTTAATGACTTTTCTTGGTTGCAAACTTGAAAAGTGAGCCAAAGAACATCACTTGTTCAAATAAAAAAGTGTTTGTTGGGAAAATAATAGGTTTACATAGAATCTAAGGCCCTAACCCTTGGTTTAAGGGTTTATTCCTTAACGGGATCAACCCACATGAGAAAATAGTTGAATAAAGTGATACATCCTTTAAGTTTGAGAAAATTGAAGGATAATCTACCTATGTAGGTTGAGAGACAAATGGGTAAGGGTTAGATTTCAACAACTCTTACAATTAAGGTTATTAATTAGAAATTCAAAATGATTCACAACCCTAGCTTCTTGAACATTTTGGTAACACTGACTTTAGTTTGCTTATTCCCATTGAAGGATTATGTACAATAAGAATCACTAGTTGGAATATTTCTGTTACGATTACTTGGATACATTTCTCAAATCAAAAACCTTTTTTTACTACGAAACTTTTTGATCAATAGTCTAATAATAACCACAATACTTAGTGAAAACGGTATTCCCTATGGGATTCAACACCCAACCTAGTTGGATTCTATATTTGAAAGCCATCGATTACTCTCTTGTAAGAGAATCGTAATTTAGGTGTATCACCAGCCAGCAGATAATGAGTTCTCCTACTTTGGGAACTCTAGACAGTTTTAGTTCATGTACAATTCATTTACCTTCATGTGTATTGATTAGTGGTAATTCGAGGCATTTCCCAGCAATGTATAGTCAGTATAGTAGAGGCTTCATAGATGTCAATTAGAGTCAGGTATGTAATTTCAGCTCTTTTCTCAATTTTAATCAGATTGTAAATTTTACTGGTATTGTACTTATTCAGATTATGTCATGATTATGTTTCTGCATAGTAGAACTTGTTATTTATTTTATTATGATTCAGTTGCTTAACAGTATGCCAGTTCATAAGTTAGCTTGGGATCACTTGTGTTTCCAACCACTATGTGACGACTAGGGGGTAGTCTTAGGTCGTTACAACCTGTGTGAGAATTTTAAGTTAAATCAAATGAGCATGGTATTCAATGGAAAAGTATAGTTGAGGGAGTTGACAAGTGTGGATAAGCTTGACAGTTAATAGTTGCATTGCCTAGGTCCTAGTATTCTATCCTAGCTTATATTTATAGGCCAATGTTCCATGTTACAAAGTCACAGCCATATTGAGATTCCTTATTTAGATATCTTGTTCCAATCATGCCCAAGAATTCTTTGCTCCTTCATGTTAATAGAATTTCTTAGAAAGTGTTGGATAAATACTCCAGTTGAATATAAACTTTTAGTGTGATTTAGGTCGTATAGCCAGTAATTCAGTTTAGCAATCAGACATATAAGATCCTATAGTTTTCCATCTTTCCTTCTAGTATTACTATCCGATGTCTCACGAGTATGGATATTCCATGAGATAAAATATTTCCATCCATGCAAATTACAAATTCATCTCAGTCCATGTATCTTGCATCATTTTCAAATTCAGATATTAAGTCATGATTCAGCTCGTAAGTGTTCTATACATTATCTCAGCCTCTCTTTTGTATTTCAACCAAGTCAGTATTATTTGGGGATGAATGATCCCAAGGGGGATATTTTATAATACCCCACATTTCAAGATCATTCTGCAACGGACGACTTCGTTCCTTAAGTCATATAAAACCATATGAGTCGTATGTTGTAGTCATATCCAAGACAATGTGAAATAGCTGACGTCCTATTTTAGGTACGAATAGACCCTTAAGATTTGTAAGATTATGTTATGAGTCGTATGAAGATAAGTCGTAAGTTCAATAGCCTAGGTTCTCTAATTTTCTGTCAAAGTTACGAGTGGTGTCTACAAGTCATAATGACTTGTTATGAGTTGTAAGATATGACTTGTATCCTGGTCAATGAAGGATCCAAGAATCAATCCTCATGTTTAGGTAGTCTTACAAGTGACATAGACCTATATTAAGGCCCTAAATAGATCCTAACTTATAGACAAGTCAAAACATCCCATAGCAATTAAGTTCTTAGGATGTCTATAATTATAGTCATCTTAAAACAAGCATAACTTTTTTTATACAAAGAATTTATGAGCAAAATACCCAAAAATAAACAGATAATTGAATTATATTTCCAAGAACATAATACTGACGAGTCGTGACCTAAGACATCGGGAAGGCTTCCAAACGATTTCTAGATGGTTCCTATGGTTTTTTTGGTCTTTTCTCCTCTTAAACTCCCAACCCACGACATAAAAACATAAAAAGGTGTTATTTCCCCGCACTTTTAAATCAATTAACAACATATTCTCTCCTCCCATCATCAAAAACATTAAGATTAGGGTTCCTCACCCGAAATTCATTGTCAAGTCCCATGATTATAACTTTCTTCAAAAGTCAAGAAACTTCAGGTATGTGGGGTATTCATCAATGGGTTCCTTCCACCCATTGAGCCTAGAAACCCTCTTTTGGTTTAAAAGTATGAATTTTATCTTATTTTATGAAATTATCCGGGCAACTTATGGATTTTAATCCATGTTTTTCTTAGTAGTGTGAATTCAAGTCATGTTAATATGTGTTCTCATGTAAACTAGTTTATTTCATGCTTTAAATTTCAATTACACATGTTCTATTCAAGTGATTCCATGTCATATCTTGATGTTATGAATTAAATCATGTGAATATGTTATTTTCTCAAGTTTAACTCATTCCCATGTTCAAGTTCATGTATGTCACTCAATTATTGAAATGTTTCATGTCATAGGTCTTTCAATTATGATTTCATACCACCGTTTTAAGCATTATTATAGTATTTTTGTGATTATTCAGTGCTGGCAGGTTATGAACACCTGATACATATATGTTTTTACATAATTCTGCTTACAAGTAACAAGTCATCAGACCATGATTTTATCATCGCATTTACATTACTATGTCCATGCTGAGCACATATAAGTACAGTACCATATCACGTTGAATGAATAATAATACCAGTGTCATTCAGTTGAGAGTAACACTTAGAATCGAGTGACACAGGGATTTCAGCTCCCCCATTAGTTAGGCAAGAGTCGTTAGTAGTAGTCTCTAAGTTCCAGATCTATAGAACCAGCATAGATTATGAGGGATCAGTTAGGTATGATACCCTCGTCCTTCAGGACATCATCCTTGTGGATCCACATTGTCAGTCATGTGTTGGTACCTCTGGCAAACTACCAACGCCCATACAACTGGGGTTAAAAGTTAGACCCATATAGCACAGATAGGGGCATGTCAGTTATAGCTAGCTCCTACAGTATCGGTTTAGTATTCAGAGTACGTCAGTTCATGTTTGCATGACCAAGTATTCAAACATCAGTTATTCAGATCATGTTTGTACATTATTTGCTTGGTCTTGCAATTGTTTTACATGTTCATGTTTTCATGCTCAGATAGTGCTTTGTTTTTGTCACACAATCCTTTGCTGAAAACTGCAATAGGTCAATTATCTTGAGCCACCAATGCTCCAATACCTCCACTAGATACATCTATTTCTATCACAAATTCCTTTGAAAAATCGGGAATATCCAACATAGGGGCTAAAGTAATGGCTATCTTTTGTGTCTCAAAAGAGGTGGTGGTAGTGGAACTCAAAGCAAAGCTTTCTTTTTTAATAAATAATGCAAGGGTTTAGCAATTACTCCATAATTCTGGATAAATCTCTGGTAGTAGCCGGTTAGGCCTAGGAAACCCCTCAAACTCTTAAGTGTACCAGGTTGTGTCCAATTCAAGACACACTCAACCTTCCATTGATCCATTACCACCCCTAATTCAGAAATCACATGTCCCAAGTAATCTATTTGTGTCATCCCAAAAGAAAATTTGGTTTCCTTTACAAAGAGAACATGAGATCTTAAGATCTGAAAGGTTGTTTCAAGATGCATTAAGTGATTAGATCGGTTTGAGCTATATACCAAAATATCGTCAAAGAACACCAAAATGAACTTCCTCAACTGATCATGAAAAATATGATTCATCAAACTTTGAAAAGTGAAAGGGGTATTTGTCAAACCAAAAGGCATTACTATAAATTCAAGTGACCGTGATGAGTACTAAATGTATTTTTAGGAATATTAGGTTCAAACATTCTAATTTGATGGTACCCTGACTTTATATACAACTTGGAAAGAGTAGTTTTCTCTATGTATTTCATTTAACAGCTCTTCAATCACATGAATGGGAAAATATTCCTTTACTGTATGATGATTAGTTCCCTATAATCCACACAAAGTCTCCATGACCCATCTTTTTTCTTTTACCATCACAATTGATGAAGATTAAGGACTAGTGCTGCTTCTAATGACCCCACTACTAAGCATCTCATTTACCATTTTCTCTATTTTATCTTTCCGAATAGTAGGGTACCTGTATGGCCTAATATTGACTGGAGGCATACCCTTTTTGAGTACAATATACTTTTTTAGAAATATCCATAGAACATAAACTAACTGACATTTCATCCACCATTACACCCAAAAATATCATTCATAATTTAGAGGTTTAAGTCAACAATTTCTCAATACTGTTCCGGTGAATTATCTTAGTCTTTGTTGGTTGTATTCCCCTGGGGGGAATATTATGTCCTATGATGATGAACTCCATTTTCAACTTTTTGAAATTCCATATAATATCACCAAAGGATATTAACCACTGAATATCTAAAACCATGTTACATCCACCAATAGGAAGAACCAACACATCAGAATCAAATGTCATACCCTGCATTTTCTAAGCCAGTTTCCTACAAATATAGTTACTTTGGATCTCCTTACCATCAACTACAGACACTCCAATGGGTGAAATAGTTGTCAACATACATCCCAACCTCCTAGCAGTGTTTGAATCTAAAATATTATGAGTGCTCCCGGTTTCTATCAACACGTGAACAACCTTTCCTTTCACAAAAATTGTCACTCTAATGGTCCTAAACTCATGAATACCATTCATGGCATGGACTGAAACATGAGGGAAAATGGATCCATTTTCATTAGTTTCTAATTCCTGGCTTATCATAGTCAAAAATTCGGCAGGATCCACCATTAATTCTTCTGTTTTCTCAGACTCATCCTCCACTTCTTCTACTTCCATGAAAAAAGCTATTCTTTTTTTTTTTACAAACATTCCCAAATAAGTATTTCTCATCATAGTTAAAGCATAATCCTTTTCTCCTTCTTTCGTCCATTTTAGCAGGGGTTAAAATTTTAGCATTTTTCAGATTTGGTTTGGATATACTGGTAGTTTGTGGTAGCTTAGAAAATTTTGTGTTGGATTTGATACCTGATTAGAAGGTTGTGATAAAGAAAAATAAGGGTTGTTATTGCGGTTATGGAACTTAGGATTGGTTCTAGGAGTCGGCAAAATAGCTAAACCAGTAAAGGATTGCTTCTAGACTAACAAAGTTCGCTCTTGTATCTTAATTAAACTCATTGCTTTAGCTAAAGTTCTTGGGCCTAACATCTTTACAGGAATATGAATCTCTGGTTTTAACCCTCTTATAAAGCAACTGAACACATAATGTTTAGGTGATTCTACCATGGTCAACAATTCATCAAACAGATCTTTGTATTCTTAAACAGAGTTTACCTGGCGTAGGTCTTTGATTTGAAATCCCCATGGGGTCATCAAACAACTCTGTTCCAAATATTACATACAAAAAACTCAAGTATTCAGCCCATCGAGGCCATTCTCTGGATAATATCTGCTTCATATACGATTGATATCATTGAGGTGCTTTGCCTTAAAACTTGCAGGAAGCCAACTTTACCTTGGATCCTTTCGGTGTTTCATCAACTTCAAAGAATTTCTCACATTTATAAAGCCAATCCATCAAACCCTGACCATCAAACATAGGAAATTGCATATGATAACCTCTCGTTGGTAGCTGGTAACCTCCATTTCTGGTCCTTCATACATCGAAGGCTCATTATCTTCCAAATTCAAAAGCCGATAATTTCTCTCATTATTAAGGTTCTGATTCACACTTCCACCCAAAGTTCAGGTTTTGATTCTCATTCCCGAGCAACAACTACTTAATCTCATCCATTGCTTGTACGACTTTCCCATCCATAGCATCACACTTTTTGTCCATGAATTCACTATTCCCTCCATCAATCCCTTCAAACTGTGGACCTCTTGACGTAATTCTTGTATCTCCATTTGGAGGGGGGTGAGGATTAGGCGCGGTAAGTTTACTAGATAATAAATACATATGTATTTATTATTATATTATGTATTTTGTGAATATTATTGATTGGAATAATTTTTATTTTTATCTTCTTGACTTAAGATGTTTTATTAATTCATATTCTAGATTAGACGTTATCGTAATTAAATTATCTAGTGTTTTAGGATCCTCGTTAGTATTATATAACCTTTTGTATTCTAGGTATAAACTATATAGTTGGGTTTCTATTTCTTTTAATGATTTATTCTTTTCGTAAGATGTATCCATTAATTTATGTAATTGTTAAATTCTTTGTAGTAATATTCATTAACTGTTTTTCTTCATTATTGTATTTTTTTATTTTCATATATTTTATTAATATATTCAATTTTACTGATATTCATATTTTGGAGGTGATTAAATGGTAGTTGATTAAATGCTTTGCTATAATATTCTTTATTTTTTTCTCTTAGTTTTTGTAAATCTTCTATATTTTTAAGATATTCTAAATATTCTATATCTTTTGTTTTAAAGTATTCAATTAAATTTGTTTTTATAAGGTTTTCTGTTAATCTTATTTTGTTTTATTTCTTGTTTCCAATATTTTAGATATTCGTAGTTTATTATTTTATTCTAAAGTAAATGTATAATAATCTATTCTATTTGTACTATATTTAATATCTTGTTTGAGGTTATTTATGCTACAAACTATTTCTTCTTGTTCTCTTTTTAATGAATTTTTTAAACTATCTAAACTTTTATCTTTGATTTTTTCTAGATTTTTTAAGGTTTCGTCTATCCATTTTAATTTTTCTATTAGATTTTCCATTATTTCTCTAATTTGTTTTCTATAATCAATTTCTTTATGTAGGTCTTCTTGGTTTTCTCTAATTTTCTTAATATATCTTGACATTTTTAGTCTGTATAATATCCATCTGAATCTAAATAATATTGTTGTTCATAATATATGTGTAAGTTTTCTATACTGTTTAATAATTCTTCCTCTTCATAATCTTGTAATTTTTCCCATATTATTTTCTTTATGTTCATAATTTCTATATCTCTAAGTATATATAAAACAAGTATTTTAATATCTTCTGTCATTTGGGCTTGATTAAATGCTTTTTCATAATATTTTTCAGTTGTTTGTTTTAGTCTAAGTAGTTCTTGCATATTTTCATTAAGGAATTCTATATATTTTACATCTTTAGTTTCCATGTATTTGTCTAAATTTGCTTTTATTCGTTTTTCTACTAATTGTATGTTTCTCATATGTTTTTTCCAAAATTCTAAATATACATAATTTATCATAGTTAGTGTGTGGGTTTGGCATGTAAGTATTTATAAGAGTAGTTCGGTAGGTGTGGTATATAATTAATTCTAGTCATAAAATATCTATCAAATATTTTTTCCAATATGATTTTTCTTATATCCACTATTTCTTTATCCTTAAGCACATATAAAATGAGTATTTTAAATTTATCTACCATTTCGTCAGATAAATAATTATCCATTTTTCATAAAATTGCTATTTTCAAAATACTCACTTCAATTATGCACATAACAAAATATGATCACTTTAGATTGCTATATACTAGATTATTCTTAAATAACATATTTTTCAGTCACTATTAGCATGGTAATCTGGATAATTTTTCCTTAAACAGCGCCTCTACTTTGGTTACTCCTCTATCACGGCTTTCTTGCCTCACCGGTTTCACCTTTAGGATGGCATAGTTCTTAGGAATTTTTCTCCTTTTCCACTTTGCTAATAAACTTCTTAACATGCTATTTTTCGAATAATTCTACTATAAAGCAACTAGCATGAACTTATTTTATCATATCATAATTGTTAGTTTGATAATTCTAAGCTTTGTTCCTCCATAGATTTTTCCATTAAAATATACCTGTATTTTAATAAATAAGCAAAATATTTATTGTGGACAAGAGAGAGTATTTGTGCTTCAACTCATGAAGGCTTGCCTTTCTAATAAGACAAAAGTTATTAATTCCTAGACTAATAATAGTCAAAAACCTATACAAAAGATTCCAATAATTTACATAAAGCAAATTGTGAAAGTTTACATGTCGCTTTCACAATTTAATAACTTGTCTTCTATTATTACTCCATTGATATCTTTTCTTTGTCGTATCTGTTGTTTTTCCATATCTCTATTATTGCTTCTTATATTGTATCTTCCAGTTGGCGTTCTTATCTTCTTGGTTGATTTTTCTTCTGAACTTCTAGGATATCATTATCTCCTCCATTACATTAACATTTATGATCTGGATATTTATGTCCAATTGTCTTGCAATATCTGGTTAATAATTCTTCTGAAATAATTTTTTCTCTGATAGCTCTGGCGATAGGTTCTGTCTCTGGTTTGAGCAACGTCAGAATCCATTGCCTAATAGTTTCCATATTTGTTTCTCGTAATTCCTTTGAATTTGAATATATTAGTACTTGATTTCTTGAATAATAACTCCACATGGGATTTTGGTTGCGGTATGTATTTGCTAGCTCTTGCAAAATTGTAGATAGTCCGATAATCCTCTTATTCGGATAAAATTTTGGTATCTCAATTCTAGGTATTTATGGTTGTGGAATAATATCTTGTGGTATAATCATATCTCGTGTCATTCCTATCTTTACAATTTGTATGGGTTTTTTAACTTCATCATATAATATCTCTCTTGGTGCCGTGTAAATTTTTATAAAAAAATAGGGTACCTTTGGTTATTCCTTTAAAAATGCTAAATGGTTCATATATTTCCGGTATAGTGGATATCTCATTTTTGTCAGAGGTATATACAGTACTGAGTAGTCCATATTCATAACAAGTTTTAACTAGACTTGGTTTGGTTTTAGGTAAAGCAATTAGCTTATTGTATCCGGTCAATCTTTGGGTAATATAGTTTGTATCTGGTTGTTGGATGTTTAAAGCTCTAGGGTTAGTATTTAAAAAGGTTTGTACATTGTAGATATTTTCTATGTATGTTTGGGTTGTGTAGTTGTAGGTGTTTTTGTCTTGGTTTAAACTATCTCGGTATGTGGTAATTTGTGGGGGTATAAACATGGGATCTTTTAATGTATTTGGAATATATGGTTTATCAAATAGCTTGTTTAGGTTCATATTTGTGTTTTTCCTAACTCCTTTGCTTGTACCTGCAATAGTAGATTGATAAACGTTATGGGTTTTGAGGAGTGTCCCAACGTCTCCTTCTAGCTCTGGAATTTTAATGTCTTCCGATCGACATAGCTCTGCGCACTGCTGAGTTATCTGATTTGTAGCTATAGACTTTAGTTTATCTTCATTAGTCTTTAGCTTTTCTATTTCATTACCCATACTGTCCACTTTCATTGAAAACGTTGTTAGGGTTTTGAATATCTTTTCTAAAGCATCATCTTCTATTATATCAGTCTGTGTAGCTTTGTCTTGATATGTAGTCTGCAATAACATTTTTGTTAGTACTAATTACTTCAATTGTAAATGTAAAATTTAATATATTCAATACTAGTCTTCGAATCTCTTTTGTTGTAACTGAATTTTGTATTTTCTTTGTTAGCCACCAATGTACCTATGTATTATCTGTTCGTACAATAAACTTAATATATACAATATATGGCTCAAATTCTAATAAACATTTATATAATGAACATAATTCCTTCCTATTTATTTCCCATTTTATTTTTGTTTCATTGAACGTACCTGAGTAGTATCTACAATGGTGTTCTAATTTTTCTGCTTTATATCTGTATTTAAGTATTCCTCCATAACTACATTCACTAGCATCAACTTCTACTATATATATAAATTTTCTATTTTCATATGGAAATTGTATTTTTGGTAATTCTTTACAAAGTAATTTTATTTTCTGAACTTGTTTTTTATCTTCTTCATTATAGTTATATTCTACATCCTTTTTTTATTTTTTTTGTAATGGTTTTAAGTTTTCTGCTAATTTTGGAATATATTCCCTAACTTGGTTTACTAATCCTAAAAATGATTGTAATTTCCTTTTTTTTGCATCTAATTCTTCTTTCGAATTTATTATTTTTTTCCCTATATGTTGTTGCATTTTTACTCCACTTTTATCTATTTGTATTCCTAAAAATTCTATCTGATTTTTCATAATTTCAGCTTTCTTCTCACTTAAACTTATTCCCGATTTTTTGATTATATCCGAAAATTATTCTAATAATTTTAAATGTTCTTCTTTGGTCTTTGTATATAATAGTATATCATCTATATATACTATACAATTAGGCAATTGTTTAAAATAACTATCCATAAAATGTTGATATCTACCTGGTGCATTTTTATATCCAAATGGTAATACGTTACATTCATAAAATCCTTGTGGTACCGTAAATGCGGTTAATTCCTTAGATTCTTCTTCTAACTTTAAATGGTAAAATCCTGATTTACAATCAAATTTACTAAAATAATTATATCCTTGTATTTGTCTTATTTTTAATATCTTATTTGGTATTGGGTAATTTTAAGTAATGTTTTTGCATTTAAATTTCTATAATCAATAACCATCCTACTTTTTCCTCTTTTTTGTTCACTACGTTTATTTACTATAAATGTTAGGCTATTATGTTTACTATTACTTTTTTGTATATATTGTTTTTCTAATAATTCTTCTATATGCATTTTAAATTCTTTTAAATCATCAAAATTATATGTTATTGGTTTCTGGGTTATTATGCTATTTTTATTTATTAATTCAATTTTTATAGTGGTTTTATGTTTTTCCCATCCTTTTAATGGATCTTCACAATATAATTGTTCTAATTTTTTCTTAATTATTTCTATCTTATTTATTGAAAATATAGTTATTTCCTTTTTATTTATTGAAAATACGACCAGTTCTATTGTATCTTCAGTATTTTTTATATTTTTCAATTTTTGTGTAATATTTTCACTTCCTTTTATCCAATCAGTTTTATTTCTTATTTTATTAGTAACTCTTTTTGCTCTTACTTTCTGTTTACATGGTGTTGTAAACCACCAATCTGTTTTAACTATTATATGTGGGGATAATTTATCTAAAAACGGCATTCCTAAAAGTATATCTTTTGATGTTAGTTCATAATTATAAGTTTCTTTTATTGTTAATATCTTATCCCATAGTTGTATTTTTACATTCCTAGCTTTATAGGTAATTAAGCTTTCTTCTTTATTAAATCCTTTAACTATTGTTGGTGTCTTTAATTTATTCCATTTACTTTTTGGTAAACAATTATATCTACATAAATTAGTCTCTGCTCCTGTATCCATCATAGGCATATAATATCTACTGTAATACCCTTCTACTACTATCTTCATTAATACATATATTTTCATATCACGTTAAAGCTCTTCTTAAGAATTTCTCTCTATTATATGTTATAGTTAATTGTGTATGCTCTATATTACATGGTTTTACTTGTTCTAGCCATTTTATTCCTAATATTATGTCTGTTTTTTGCATTTCTTCCTTTATTTCAAATTTCATTTTTATTTTTCTAATTCCTGTTGTTATTTCTTTTTCTACTATATTTTTAGTGTTTATTAAGCTTCTTGGTAGATCTGGGCATATATTATTGTCAGATTTTATTTCCTCATTTTTTATTAGATATCTTACTATATAATTTTCTTCTTGTCCTGTATTTAAAAGTATTAAATATTCTTTTTTCATTTATTGTTCCTGTTATGTAATATTGTTTTAAATTAGTTGTTGAACTTGTTTCATAACTTGTTCTTTTTTATGAACTTGATGATTCTGGTTTTTTAGAAGCTATTCTTTTTGTTATGCTTATTCTGTCATTTATTATTTCTAAATTTTCTTCTATATCTATGTCTCTATTACTATAATCATTATTATTAATTGTTTTCACAAATTGTTCGGAAGGACTTTCTATTTGTATTTTGTTAATTTTATTTTTTCCCATTATTTTATGTTTTGTTGTTAATACATATAGATTTTTACATCTTGATGTAAATATTTTACTTACTGGGGTTAGTTCTATTCCTGATATTTTTTAATATAATACTAATTATTTTATCTATATTTTTATCTGTTATTGCTACAGAATAATTTGCACTTATTATAAATTTAAATTTTTGGTATATTAAATTTTCTTTTATGGCAGTTATTATACTTTTTCCTATAGGTTTTATAATTCTATCATCTGCTAGGTATAATTCTATTGGTATATCTATTCCTTCTCTGAAACATGCTTTTATTAATATCTCTGTACCTCCTAGGTGTACGTATTTTATTGGGTCTCTAATTTTTATATCGTTTATTTCTTTATTAATTAACCTTTTTGTTATTAGTGGTATACTAGCTTTACCTTTTGCATATCTACAGTCTATTACATGTTCTTTTTGGCTTGCTACGCAGTATTCTTCTTTTCTTTTACTAAATATGTTTTTTATTGTTGGTATTTAAAATATTTTTTTTGCACTTAAATCTAATTCTTTTCCTTTTATTTCATCAAATATGTGACTATCAAATATTATTTTTTGATTTGTTCCTTCTTCACTTAAATTTTCATCCTTTATTATTATTTTTATATCTTCTTCAGTCATTTAATTCATCTAATTCACTATCTATTTCATTATCTGTTTCATTCTCTGAAATTTCATATATATTATCTTCACTTTCTAATTCGTAATCTCTATAATCTATCTGCATATTTTCTGTATTTTCTATTTTTATTTCTGATATTTGTTTATTTTTTTGGTTTTTAAGTAATTTACAATCTCTAGCTAAATGTCCTAATTTTTCGCAATTATAACAAGTACATTCTTTTATAGATTTCTTTTTTCTATATGGTCTTTTATGTTTATAATTTTTTACATAATATCTTTTTCTTGGTTTCTTATATTTATATTTTGATTTTTTTGTATATCTTATATTTCTTATGTCTTTTTCTTTTCTTATAATATCTTTCTTCGCATCCAAATTGAGGTATTATTTTATCTTTGCAACATGCTAAATTTCTTATTAATGTTTATTCCATTTTTATTTCTTCTCTATATTTTTCACATAGGTTTCTATATCATTGTTGTAAAAATTTTATTCTTGCTCCTAAAGTATCTACTATTTTTGCTTCATCCCAATTTTTTATTATTTTTGAACTAAATGGTTCAGGTAATTTATTAAAATATAATTTTCTTATTTCTTTACTTTCTTCTGTATTATATGTTCCATTGTAATAATATTCTTTAAATGCGCAAGTATACTCATCTATGTAACACATATTACATATTACTAATTTTAACATTAAATTCCTATTTGTATCTCTCTTCATTTTGTTCTTCTTCTATTGTTGTCCTGCTGCTAAATTCGTCTTTTATAGTTATTTCATATTTTTTTAATAATCCTATAGGTGTTAATTTAGTTGTAGTTGTTGGTGATGTTCTTTCTATAGGTTTATTAGTTCTTAATACTTTCTTGCTATTTTCAGTTAAATTTGAAAACCATAATTTCACTGTTCCTATTAGTGTTCTTTCTATATATTCTGGTGCATCTATTATGTATTTATTATCTAATAATTGTTTTGTCATATATCCTATTCATAATTGTATTATTTTTTCTGTATCTATTACACAATCTAAGTCTAAAAAGTTATAATTATTATTAACTATTTGTTTTGGTGTCCATTTGTCATATTCATCTTTTAGATTATATCTTTTAAATTTATTCTTATGATATGTAGGTTTTCTTATTTATGATGTTCTAGGTATTATATTTTCATCTTCTTTTTTATTAAGAGTATTTATTTCTGTGTTTCTATTTTCTAAGTTTTCTTCATTAATTACTTCTTGTTTTTCATTGATTTCTAAATTTTTTGTATTTGTTAAAATTTCTGTATATGTTTCACTATCTTCTGAATCATAATTATCCGTTTCTTCAACATCTATTCATTTATTTCTAATTCCCTGGTTTCTATTTCTTTATTGCTTATTTCTAATTTTTCTTTAAATTGATTTATCTCATTTAATAATTTTTGTTCTTTATCTTTTTCTTATTTTTCTTTCTGTCTTTTTTCATACAAATCTTTTAGCATTAGTAGTTCTTTTTCTAATTCAGCAATCCTACTATTTTTAGTTTTTTTTATTTTTCGTATTTTTCTGTAGTTTGTTGTTTTATTTTTTCTATTTTCTTTTTTCTATTTGTTTCTTCATTTTCTTTTTCTATTCTCACCATAGCTGTTAATTTATCTTCTAATTTTAATTCTTCTTTTTCTATCATTAAATATAAATGTTCATCTATTTTCTTATATCTTCTTTCTAGGTTAGAAAATACTATTTTTATTTTTAATCCTTCGTGATTTTCATATATGTTTTCATCTATTATAAATTCTTCTTTGTTCATTTTTTATTTAATTGTTAATAGATCATGTTGGTATGTATATTCTAGACTATCTATTGTCGATTCTAAATTTGATATTTCTTCTTTTTGTGCATTTATTGAGTTTTTACTAACTCCGACAATTATGTTATATTGTAGTCTTTCTATCCTTATTTTTAATTCTTTACATTTTTTAGATATTATCTTGCTTTAATTATAGCTAGTCCAATAAGTTGTTGGTTTGCATAAAAATCAGGTATCTCGATTCTGGGTATCTCTGCCTGCTGTACAATATCTTCTGGTATAATCATATCTCTGGTATATATTCTCTTACTTGATTTACTAATCCTAAAAATGATTGTAAGGATCATCGAAATCGGTCAGAGACTCGATGGCTCTGATAACACTGATACATGACAATTCTGGCAATGTTAAAAATTAATGATTGTCTGGTCATTTGAAGTTCCCAATCAATCATTGAAGCCACCAGAAAACCCTTAACAATAAATTTATTACTCTAAGCGCACATGTCGACTAGGTGTGTGCTTATTCCCCTTTATTATAGAGTATATAGAAATGATAACATATTATTTGTAAAGTACATTAATTGTGGTTATATAATAGCCTATATTGTATTATTGACATTCTGATCAAATATTAATTATTATTTTTAAATGTGGTTTTCATGTTTTATTTTTTAAATTTTTTCTAACCAAATCTCAATATATAGACAGGTCAAATAATAGTTTGCTCAAATCTCAAGACACAGTGTGGCTAAATAATAGTCTGTACTAATTATTTTTGAAATCTCGATGAAATATTAATTATTATTTTTAGATGTGTTTTTTCACGTTTCACTTTTTTAAACTTTTCTGACCAAACTTCAAGATATATTGTGGTTTATAGTCCATATTAATTATTCTTGTACTCTTGAAAGTTTTAGCAAATACTAATTATTGTTTTAAGATAAGCTTTTTCACGTTTTACTTGTTTAAACTTTTCTACCTAAATAGCAAGGTATAGTGAGGTCAAAGAAAAAATATTGTGGTTTAATATTATTTTCATTGAATAAGACATTGATTTCAGTAGTACATTCAATTTTAAAGAAAAAATAATTAATTCAAGAAAAACATTTTTCTTTTGTGAAAAAGCTTTAGAGGAAGAAAAAAGGACTACCCAAGGGAAGTTTAAAAAAGGTAATAACAGTGTGCCTTAAGGACTATAAAGAGAAAATCGATTTTCTATATGAGAAATTTGATGAATTAAAAAATAAAAAAGTGAAAAAGAAGCTTAGAGAAATTGAGCGAGTTGAAGAATAGAGTTTCTCTTTTGATGGAAAATAAGAGAAAAAATGACAAAGGTATTACTATTATGTGAATTTAGGTTGGTTATTTTTATTTGTTTTTGCTTTTTTTTTCTCCTTACAACTTTTTATTTATCGTTTTATAATGTATTTTATTGTTTTGATTATAGTTAATGGTAGATCTTGATTTTACTATATCTGGAAAACCCATTTTAATTATTTGTGGCTTCAAAATTATTTATTAATTGAATGCCATAAATAAGTAAAATAGATTTTGCAGATGTAGAAAAATGAATATCTACCATTAACTATTATCAAAACAATAAAATACATTATGAAATGATACATAACAAGTTGTAAGGAAAAAATAAAAACAATCAAAAATAATTGACCTAAATTCACATAACAACAATACTTTCATCATTTTTTCTGTTATTTTCCACCAAAAGAGAAACTCTATCCTTAAATCTTTGAATCTCTCCTCATAATAAGCCTCTTTTCACTTTTCACCATCTTTAATTCATCAATTCTCTCATATATCATATCATTTTTTCCTTATAGTCCTTGAGGCACTCTTCTGTTATCTTTTTATACTTTTCTTCAATAGTTTCTTTTCTTCCTTCCTCAAAACTTTTTTCACAGTACTTTTAAAATTTCTGCACAAAAAAGAAGTGTTCTTCTTGAATCAATTATTTTTCCTTTAAGATTGAAAGTATTTCAATGAATATATTATCGAAGATGTGACTGTGGAATTTTTGTGAAACAACAAAAAAATTGTGGTACAACTAAAATTGTAAAAAAAATTCAACTTCTTAATTGAAATGATGGTGGAAAAAGTCAAAGTGTATGAGAAAGTTATGTTCAACAAAAATTAACATATCCAATATAATATTATAAATAGAATCGGAAAAGAGTGGTGCACACAACCTTATTCTTATAAAAAGGTAAAGAGACTATTTAGAAGCACAAAAATTTGAAAAGGAAGTCCATAAAAGGGACCCTTTATCTATTAGTATAGCCACTCATTGTATCAGATGTGTAGATATACACTTTCATAAATGATATCCCCATCTATACTACTACTATTTTCTAACTTCTTGTTCATTATACACTATTATATTCCATATATCTTGTTTTAGTTCTTTCCATATATGGAATAAGAAACACATCTCATTCAATCTCTCAAAAAAAAACCACTACATACTCTTATGAAAGTGATGATACCAAACTCCCCAAGAACACAACAACACAAACACCAAAATCAGTCCACTAGTTCAAGAACTATGGACCCTTTTGATGACCTCTCTCATATTCGTAAGAAGAACAAGAAGGGAAGGGATATCAAGAGTAAAACATATTAAAACAACAAAAATACTTGATGAACACTATGCAATAACAACAACACACGGTTACAAGACAAGAACACAAACGGATTACATTAGATATAGACAAACGATTACAAGAAAGTAAAGATAGATAGATAGACAAAGGGATGGTATAATATTAACAACCCTAAATCTTATTCCACTTTTGGACCTTTAATATCACATACAACCTAAACCTATCTCTTACGTGACCTCAAGGGAACCGGAATTCCCAAGAAATATCCATTTCTAAGAAAATGATCAACATAAGGATTCCACCTTGTCCAAGGATTTCGCCTTGCTAAAGACTCTCAAAGAGTCTACAAAATATATTCTCCAAAAATGACCTAATGAGGTTCTATTTATACCTAGGTTAACTTATTACAAATGACTAAAAAACCCTTGCAAAGGGCAGATGAACAGTGAAGAGTTTTGGAGCTTGTGGGACTTGTTCTCTACACTTCAAAGATTGTTCCTTGGATAGGCAGCCCCCCGAGCTTGAGTCTTGACTCATTGGACCCCAATCATGATCTTACCTATATCATCCTCCCGTCCTTAGAAAGGATTCGTCCTCGAATCCGAACCTTGTAAAGTAATAGGAAGGACAAGCAAACAAAAGTTCCTCAAGGTATGAGGGTTAGGATTAGTGTAATCAATCATAGCATCTTACCAAGGTGGCTCAAACTTCCCATATACCCAAACATCCCTCTTACCCAAATATCCTACCAAGGGAGAATCAACTAGTTTATCCAAATAAGTGTGACAAGAAACAAGGAATAAGCGTCACTTATCAAGTGAAAAACATAGACTCTTCTTGGAACAACAATTAGACTTGAAAGCCGAGAGAGGAAAGCCATACATTCCATGCTCATTAAAGTAATTCCAAAAGACATCCTCATTACCACACTTCAAATGATCACCGGAATCAACTGGGTAGAGTATCCATGGGCACGGGTTGGGAATACACTTCCTTACCCCAATACTACTACAATAATGATCAAATGTCCCCTCTATACTATCATGGTCAATAACAAAAACAACTAGAGGGTCATCCTTAGTTATTCGGCCAATATATTCAACATTATAATTTTCAAAGATAAGTTGGTTTTCATGACTTCCATAAGACAATGTACTACCACTTTCCACAATGGCTTCAACACTAGGTGAATCAACTAGTGTATCCACAATGTCAAGTTGTACATTATCCTTACAAAATGAAGGTATATTCGGTTCACTTAAAGACAAACTATTATTCATACTTAGTTGGCTATTATCCTCATTCACTAGAGTAAAAAAGTTAGTTTGATTACCTTGTAGCTCATGTGGAGCATGGCCACTCACGGGAATTTGATTATGAAGTCTTGGATGCTCGATCAATTTATCTATCTTCTTGCACAGAGAGCCTTTCGTCCCTTCCAATCTTCCTTCCATTCTGTCCATTATTCGCCTATCTATGGCATCAAGCCTTGCCATGATGGATTTAACCGAACTAGTTATTCCAGCTTTATTCGCCATTGTACCCATCAAGAGATACTAACAAAACAACACAAAAACAACAAACACATTAAAGTTTAGCAAAAATCAGTCCGCAATTCGTCACAAAACAGTCCATAATGCGTCTCAAAATAGTCCATAATCCCTTACTTTCACACTTTGGATTTTTCACTCTATTGGCCAAGTGTTGATAACTCGCTTATACTCCAAGGAGATTACTTGGTCCCAATTGTGGCTCAAGGTCGGAGTAGATTCTTTTTTGAAATGACTCAAATAAGTAATGTACGAACTTGAACCAAAAAAGATACTACGACTCAAAAATGAGAAAAGCACACAACAAACAACGTTAACACGAAGAACGTACACAAAACTAACTTACAAGCTAGTAGGGTATTACAAGGTTGTCAATTACTGTCAAGCAAATAATCAAAACTAGGAAACAATAAAATAAAACAAAGAAATCTAAAATTTGAACTCAAAAATGTTGTGTGAACAGTACTTTAGTGATATGGCAGTCCACTATTGGCCTCGAGTTTTATCAAAATTTTATTTCCCAATTTCAAGTCTTGATCAATATACAATTTAGAATTGGTGGATTTTGTTAATGGAGGGAAAAGTGGTCTTGGAGCCTTTTTGTTCAAATTTAAAAAGCAAAACTTGACTTCTTTGAACTTTCTCTGTGAAACAAGGTCCTTAAATCAAGAAAAAGTAGATGAAAAGTCTTTGAAGTGATAGGGACAAGTCTTTCACTAACAATTACTAGAAGCTTGTCTTTCACCTTTTTAGATCTAGTTTGCACTTTAGGATTAACAAGATGATGAAAGGGTGAAGAACCTTAAGAACACAACAACAACTACAAGGTAAACAACAATTTCAGTGTCTAACTCCAATACAACAAGACCATCAAATCGTCAAAGGTTTAGGTAACAACAACATCCAACTCGGCCACACCTTGTTCACATCAACAACTTCAACAAGTTCAAGTTCAATCTTAGATTTGGACACTTTTTAGTGTTGTTGAGAAAGAAACCAACACTAGGAACACTCTAAAAAAAACAAAAGACTACAATTTCTAGACACACAACAAACACATCTTGGCCAAGATAACAACAACACAAATTTCGGCCAAGAACACAAAATGGACAGATTTGCACTTTTATGGAATTTCTATTCAGTTTTCAGCTTTTTTTTTTGAATTTTCGTCCAAGAGAGCCCAAGATTGGTAGTGTAGGAACACAACCAGCCTTTCTCTGATATTAAATGATACCAAACTCCCCAATAACACAACAACCCAAACACCAAAATCAGTCCACTAGTTCAAGAACTATGGACCCTTTTGATGACCTCTCTAGGATTCACAAGAAGAACAAGAAGGGAAGTGATTCAAGAGTAAAACACACTAAAACAACAACAACACTCGATGAACAAGATGCAATAACAACAACAAATGGTTACAAGACAAGAACACAATTGGATTACACTAGATATAGACAAACGATTACAAGAAAGTAAAGATAGATAGAAAAAGGGATGGTATAATATTAACAACCCAAAAGTTTATGACACTTTTGGACCTTTAATATCACACACAACCTAAACCTATCTCTTACGTGACCTTAAGGGAACTAGAATTCTCAAGCAATCTCGTTTCTAAGAAAATGATCTCCACAATGATTCCACCTTGTCCAAGGATTCCATCTTGCAAAAGACTCTCAAAGAGGCTACAAAATATATTCTCCAAAAATATCTCAAAAATGAACTAATGAGGTTCTATTTATACCTAGGTTAACTTATTACAAATGACTAAAATATCCTTGCAAAGGGCAGATGAACAGTGAACGCGGATGAATAGTGAACAATTTTGGAGCTTGTGGGACTTGTTCTCTACACTTCAAAGCTTGTTCCTTGGATGGGAAACCTCCCGAGCTCAATTCTTGACACATTGGACCCCGATCATGATCGTTCCAATATCAAGTGACCATAATTTCACCACTTCTTATTCTTCTTCTTCTTTTCCTTCTCTTTCTTCTCCTTCTTCTTCTCCTCCTTCTCCTTCTTCTCCTCCTTCTCATTTTTCTCCTTATTCTCCTTCTTCTTCTTCTTTTTCTCCTTCTTCTCCTTCTTCTTCTCCTCCTTCATCTTCTCCTCCTTCTTCTTCTTCTCCTTCTTCTCCTTCTTCTTCTCCTCCTTCATCTTCTCCTCCTTCTTCTTCTTCTCCTTCTTCTTCTTCTTCTTCTTCTTATTCTTCTTATTCTTCTCCTTCTTTTTCTTCTTTTTCTTCTTCTTCTTCTTCTTCTTCTTCTTCTTCTTCTCCTCTTTCTTCTTCTTCTTATTATCCTTCTCCTTCTTCTTCTTATTCTCCTTCTCCTTTTGCTTCTTCTTCTCCTTCTCTTTTTTCTTCTCCTTCTCCTTCTCCTTCTTCTTCTCCTTCTCCTTCTGCTTCTCCTTCTCCTTCTCCTTCTTCTTCTCCTCCTCCTCCTCCTCCTTCTGCTTCTTCTTCTTATTTTTCTTCTTCTTCTTCTTCTTCTTCTTCTTCTTCTCCTCCTCCTCCTCCTCCTCCTCCTCCTCCTCCCCCTCCTCCTCCTCCTGCTCCTTCTTCTCCTGCTCCTTCTCCTACTCCTTCTCCTTCTTCTTCTTTTCCTTCCCCTTCTGCTTATTCTTCTTCTTCTCCTTCTTCTTCTTCTTCTTCTTCTTCTTCTCCTTCTTCTTATTTTTCTCCTTATCCTTATCCTTATCCTTCTTTTTCTTCTTCTTCTTCTTCTTCTTCTTCTTCTTCTTCTACTTCTTCTTCTTCTTCTCCTCCTCCTCCTCCTCCTCCTCCTCATTCTTTTTCTTCTTCCTCTTCTTCTCCTTCTTCTTCTCCTTCTTGTGTCTTTGTTTTTCCTCTTCCTCTTCTTATTTCGTTGATTGAATGAGAATCTTATATATTAATGAACCAATGTACAATTATTATTATTATTATTATTATTATTATTATTATTTATTTTAAGTATGAGATTACTTTTCACAAAAATTTATTAGCTATCTAATTGGATTGTTAATATACATAATTTCAAAACTGTTTTATGAAATTCTTAAACCCGCTAGACTCTTTTTCCACTCTTCTTCATCTACAAATTTAAAAAATAGTAGATTGTCGTCTTTCACTCTTGGCTTCCTCTAAATACCCTTTTACAATTTAGGTGTGTTTGCAAGCCATGGAAGAAGCTCATTTCTAATCCCAATTTCATCGCCACCCATTACCACCATTCCTGTTCTTTCCATCGTATTTATTCATCCATCATTAGAGTTAGAGTTAGAGAATTAGTAAGACAAGTTTTGATTAGAGTTAGAGAAAAAAATTAAAAAGAATTAGAGCTAATAAAATATGAAAAATAAAAATAAAAATAAATAAATATTTAACACGTGGCAAACTGTAATTGGTGCATGATTGCACTCTCTATCTTGTGACTGAAATTATGATCAAAATGGTGTATTTACAATGGATTAAGTAAGAATTGTGGGGTAATAGATCGGAATTAAAGTTTAAGTGTTTTTTTTGAAAAATTCGGACAACATTAGGGGTACTTTATGTATTTTCTCTAATAACAGTAAATGACTTTATTATTAATACTCTTCTCATTCATGAACTTATTTATTGAGATTTACAATGTCCACGTAGTAATAAATTAGTTTTGATCATTACATCCACTCAAATTATTTATGATGGGAAAAATATTAAAAAGTCTTTGCTAATTATATATTCATTCCTATCGAATTCTATTCATAGGTTACAAAAAAACCTCCATCCATTTGCATTCTCTACTTAAATAATTTGTCTCTTTAACTCCCTTCTTTATGGCTTGACCAACCTATAAATAACAATCATGAAGTTGTTGGATGAACATTCCTTTTTTCTCCTCCTCCTTCTTCTTTTTTCATTTCTTTCCATTATTTTTTTTATAAATTATGTGTTTAATAATTAGAGATGATATACAAAAGATGACATGATAATGTGACCACTACTTTGATGAAGAATAAATGCATACTCTTTAGAATTTCGTGTTGTATCGTTATAGCAAAACACAAGTTCATCAACATGAAAAAAAATAAATTTGATAGTTGTATAGAGAATTCATCAACAAGAGATGGTTAGGTTAGTTTGGTACAATCTCATCAAGATGAAAGCAAAAGAAGCGTGATATAATATCTCTTTTTGAGAATATGGTCATCTTTAACACACAATCCACGATGAATAACCTTCCCTTCTCCTTTTTGTTAGGATATACTATTAATCATGTAATTTGTGTTATTGTATTATATTTTCATCCCATGAAATGAATATTTATTATAATAATAAAACTTTATTTGAATAGATCATTGTGTTAACATGTTGAAAGATTTAGAAGATGGTTGAATTTCAATGTGTATTATTCACATATTGTTTCACTATTTATACAAGAAGGTAAGAGATATTTTACCAAAAATAGAAGATGCTAATTGTTGTAAAATCCTATCAACTTAATTACAAGAATATTACAAGGGATCAAATCATATCAATCACTTGAGAATAGGATGCCTTCCTTATATGCCCCCTCAAGATGGCGGTCGATCAGAAACGCCAATCTTGCACCGAAGATTTGCAAATAGAGAACTAGGGAGTTCTATGAAAGTAAATCCACAAGTTGATCTTTTCCAGAAATATGAGAAACACGAACTGGCCATTTTGAACTATAGTGAGAACAAAATGATAATCAACCTCGAGATGCTTCATCCGCGTATGAAAGACTGGATTGGCAGTGAGATATATGGCACCTAAATTACCGCAGTAGACAACTGGCTACCTTCGTAATGAAATAGAAATCTAACGAAGTAAGTTATGAATCCACTGAATTTCAGCAGTAGCAGATGTAACTGGGCGGTATTCTGCTTTAGTCGATGATCTAACTACACTCCGTTGTTTCTTTGAGCTCCAAGAAACCAGATTTTTACCAAGATATACAAGAAAGGCACTGGTGGAAGAGCGGTTATCCTTAATTCCTACCCTATGTCTGAGAAGGTATAAAGATCAAGCGGAGACTTACGATGCTAAAAGAGACCATAGTTCACCATTCCAACTAAGTAGCGAATCACACGTTTGATTGCAGACCAATGATTTTTAGTTAGACGATGGGAGAATTGTGCTAGCTTATTTATGGAAAAGGCTATATCCGGTCTTGTTAATTCCAAATACTGTAAGATGTCAACTATAGTACGATATAGCTTAAAATCATCAAGATGTGCGCTGTCTTCCAAGCCTAATAAATGTCAAGTAGACATAGGAGTATTGACTACTTTTGCAGGCATCTCGAACCATCAAGGCCCAAGACAACTGTATAACTACCCAACCCACTAGTGATATTGTTCGTTTTGGGCCCAGGCCCGCGCGGTTTTAAAATGCGTCACTAGGGAGTAAGACTTTCTTACTTATAAACCAAGCATCCCTCCTATGTTTTGCCAATATGGGACTCCTTCCTTAGTTGGGGTGTTACATAGATCAAAGCCCACTCTAGATACCTAGGACAGATCAAAGCCAAACCATTTTAGGCATGAACCTAAGATGACCCAATACCTGAAAGGGTATTGGACCAATTAGAAAAACTCACCTTATGTCTATTGACCAGGAGTCAATAACAGAAAATCATCCTTCATGTGTTTTAATTGAAGGATGTAATGTTGATTTCTATGGACCATTGTCCTTTGGGACATATTTAGTATCAATGGAACGCCTTACAAGCAGCACGTATATCCTTCAAACATTAGTCTTACCTTTTGTTTGAAAGGTCCCATGTATGCTAGGACGCGTGATAATTGTTTATGTGCCAAAGTGTTTTATTGTTTTTCTTTGTCTATATTTTCTTGATCTGTATGTTTAAATAACATATCTTTGGCTTTAAACAAGACTAGTCCATTATTTTATTTCAAAACTTAGAGCATTAATAAGCATATAAGACTCAAAATTTGAACCCTTCCAAAATACACTTAAAAGTCCATCAATTTTATTCCTTCCAATTTAACCCACAGTTTATTCACAATTATATTAGGTCATTGTCCAATTCACAGTGACCACGCTACTCTTACAATTCATTTCTCTTGCGCTCAATTATAGTTAGAACTACCTAGATGTTCTATTAGAAAGACTATGTTGTCTTCAAAAGAGCTTTTCAAATAAACCTTTTAGAATGTTTATTCGTAAACACCGACTTCTCCAAATCAATTTTTGTATTCTTCTTCAAAATCCATAAAGTGGTCAAAGTTCTGATCATTCAATCACTCTTCTCAAAGCATCCTATTCTTCGAGTTCTGCTCTAGTCGGTTTCAAACGAAATATATGTCATTTGTTTTATATATTATTTTGATTAGTTATTTTGGTCACAAACTAATATTTTTACCTTTAGAATGTTTTTATTTTTGTTTAAAGAGTGGCTGATTTGTGTTGGTAGTCAAATTTGCTCATTTCACAAAGACAAGAAATAATCACCGGTAGAACATCAGTATTTCACACGATCTAAGGTCAAGAAATCAACGACAGATTCATCATTTCTTTCTTTGGATAATACAAAGACTCGTTCAACTAAGGATCCTAATTTGATTGACGCAAATAATTCATCTTAGTCAATTCTTACCTTCTCTGTCGCTATGGATCTATGTGGCTCGATAGGAAGAGAAATAACCTCAGAGCTCATTGCGGTTTGTATCAACAAATTGCTGAGCTAAAGATCATGGTGATGCAAAGTAGAACACCTTCTCAGACTCCTCCAAACATGACTATGCATACTGATGCTCGACAAAAGGGACCTATGTTTCCAATGTTAGAAGTAGTGGATCAGGAAGGTCATTTTTCTCATACTTCTTAAAATGCCCCTTTTGTGTACACATTTGATCATCTGAAGGTTCAGAACATATCATTGTCACACCAAGCTCTACCAGTTTAAATGTATTCTACCACTCCACAAATGAAACAAACTCAAGGGTTATACTACTTATATGTTAATCATTATGTTGAAATAAAGAATGATCCAAGAGTATACACTAATGAAATAATGAATAGATAGCTCAATGTCTTAAAAAATATAATAATAAGCCTTTGGTGACTTGGGAGTAACTAAAGTGTGAAGTATGAAGAGTTGTGTGGATTTCCCGATATCGAGTTGACTCTTGGTTACAGGATTCCAAAATTTGAAATGTGTGATGGGTCCAAAAATCCCTTTTTTCATTTGAAGACTTATTGCAAAAAGTTGATTGGCATGGACAAAAATGAAGGAATATGGGTCAAGCTATTCTGTCAAAGTTTGAATGGAAAGGCTTTAAAATGGTATGCTTAACAAGATGTAAATAAATTGCGCACTTGGGATGACCAGGCAATTCTTTTGTAGATCACTACAAGTTTTTTGTCGATAATGTCTATCACAAAGCTAAGTTTAAAATCAAATAAGAGTTATCGTAAATATCCCATATGTCGGAGAGAAGAAGAGACCGGGTTACATCCACCTATAGAAGAAGCTAAAATGATCAATTACATCATCCATGCACTAAATTAAGAATATTTCAATCGCATGGTAATAATGGCTAAAAAAACATTTACTGAAATTATCTAGACTAGGGAAATGATTGAGTATGGCCTCAATATAAGAAGGATAATAAATTTGACTAAACTGCAATCCATCCATAAGAACTTCCAGACTAGCTCTTTCGGAAATAAAAAGAAAAAAAAGAAGGAAGTAATGGGAGTGATGACTCAAGAAAGTTCTTCCAACTACAAGCAACCTCCTCGATACCAACCCAATGCTTAACATGATCACTATCCGGTATTCAATACAAAAGCAACATACCATGCTCAACCTCCACCACAAAACTAAAAAAATAATGCTCCTCGTGCCAATCATGAAAGGAAGCCCCCCCGAATTTTCACGTCATTGGAAGAATCTCTTACTCAGCCTTTTGAAAGGTTGACAGAAGGGAAACTACTTCATCCAGTGGAAGCAAAGCCTGTGAAAAATTCCACTCTAGAGTTGTTGTACATGATACAGATACATTTATAACCCTCAAGCACAAAATTCAGGATCTAATTGATACCAAGGTGATAATGCTTAAAGAATCTCCAGCTAATGTTAACAGAAATCCATTTCCCAATCACAAGAAGTGGTAATTGGAATCATGAATCAAAAAAAGCATGAACTTTCCTCAAAAGGCGAAGTTTTCGGATCCTTCTATCCTGCATAGGGAAGTTAGTGTTTTCTTTCCTTGTAGTTATACTTTCTTATTTTACTTTCTTGTATCTGCATTTTGTGGCTTTATTTCTTTGTAATCATACTTTATGGTTTGATTTCCTTTTAATCGTACTTTATGGTTTGATTTTCTTGTAATTGCACCCTTTTAGTTGTAATGAACTACATTCAACTTGGTTTACTTTGTGAAATACATAGGCGTCATGTGTTGGCTTCAGTCACGTTATCAAAAGTATCAAATATCCCTTTTGTATGTATGGACTATGTTTGACAAAATTCCCAATAATGGGATACATAGGTGGCCTATGTCTGCTACTGTCAATCCCTTAGAAGATTTATCTTTCCATTATATATTGAAATTACTTTTCCTACCTCAACTGAATGCGTAGGTATCACACTAGCTCGGTCATATCTCCTGTAACATTTTCATAGATACTATTATTTTTTTTTTTAGAAGATCTCAAAAATTCATCAAAGGATCCTTTCCCAAGTTAAATGAAGATGGCATTGAAGCATGTAATCGGGGCAGAATTTTTTTAGAAGGTCTCAAAATTCTTACAAAACTTGACATCTGCTACAAAGTTGAAAATCAGATTTTGCTGAAGCTGATATAAGGGAATAATATTTGAAGTTCTCTATGCTTAAGTATTCCATGTCAGAAACAACTCAAGTACTTCACATTTTAGATAGGGGTAGAATTTTTGAGAAAATCTAAAAAAATCCATACTAAGAAATGTCTGGAGTTATTAGAAATATCAGGAGTTATGTGTTATAAATCGGGGCAGAATTTTTGTGGAAGATCCTAAAAAATTCCACAAATGTTGTACTTCATGATAAGAAAGTTCGTAAATCAATAGTCAATAAGGTACATCAGGAGAGCCAGGCAATACTGACATAGTTAGTCTCTCAAAACTAATAATTTTTCTTAGGATGTGGGAACAGTGAAGTCACAAAGTTTACAACGTTAAGAATGACAAAGGGAATTATCAGACCCGTTGTGGCCTTGCCATAATAATCCAGACTACTTCTGTTCCTTATTTTCCTCTTGATTTATGTTTCTATTACTTTGTTATGATTTCTGACACTTTCTTTATAGGGCATAACGATGAAGATATGGAGATATTTTCTGAACTACCATCTTTAAATCATCATGAGTCAAACAACTTCATCTTTATCTTTAAACTCTATCTTCTATTACACTCCTGACTTAGTTATGACAAATTATTGTATTATTAATGAGCATTGTTTAATTTATATAGGTGACATTATGCAAGATTGCCTCTAAGAAATAATGCAAAGGTATCCTCTCGAAGTTGGAGGATTCAATCCAGAAGCTTAGGACATGAACATGTCCTTCAGAGGACTCCTGATTCAAAGGATTAAGTTTAATAAATCAACTTCTATATTTTCTTATCTTAGTTGGGTCATCCACCCTTTATAAGGACATACCTTTTTTGGGTCATCCACCTTTCAAGAGGACATACCGAATTGTTACTTCATCCTAGATGACATATATTGGTATATTTGGGCCATCCACCCTTTCAAAAGGACACATCTTATTATTTTTGGTTTTCACCTTTAAAGAGGATACATTGGGCCGTCACCGCATTTAAAGGAGTACGTTGTATTCAAGATAGGTTGTCTGCCTTTCACTGAGACATATCGGGCCTTCATCCCCATTTAAAGTTATATGTTATACTTAAGATAGGTTGTCCGCCTTTCAATGAGACATGTTGGAACAGTGGCACGTTGCATTCAAGATAGGTCGTCCACCTTCCTATGAGACACATTAGACTGTTATCTCCGTTTAAAGTGGCATGTTACATTTAAGATAGGTTATCCGCCTTTCAATTAGACAAGTTGGGACATCACTCCATTTAAAGTGGCACTCTACATTCAATATAGGTCGTCCGCCTTACAACGAGACATGTTGGGCCATCACCCCATTCAAAGTGACATATTGCATTTAAGATAGCTCGTCCTCCTTTCAATGAGACACGTTGGATCTTTACTTCGTTCAAAATGATCTGTTGTATTCAAGATAGGTCATCCACCTTTTAATGAGATATATTAGATCATCACTCCATTCAGAGTGTCATGTTACATTCAAGATAGGTCCTCTGCCTTTTAATGAGACACATTTCGTCGTTACCCCATTAAAAGTGACATGTTACATCCAAAATAGGCCATCCATCTTTCAATGAGACACGTTGGATCGTCACTCCATTCAAAATGGCATATTACATTCAAAATAGGTCTTCTACCTTTCAATAAGATACATTGGATCATCACTCCATTCAAAGTGGCATGTTACATTTAAATTAGTCGTTTGCCTTTCACTAAGACACGTTGGACTGTCACTCCATTCAAAGTGGTATATTAAATTCAAAATAGGCTATCCACCTTTCAATGAGACATACTGGACCATCACTCCCTTCAAAGTGGAATGTTACATTCAAATAGGTGGTCCTCCTTTCAATGAGACATGTTGAACCGTAACTCTATTCGAAGTGGTATACTATATTCAAAATGGGTCATCCGCCTTTCAATGAGAAATGTTGGACTGTCACTCCATTCAAGGTTGTGCAAATTGGTTCATCAACTATCTCAGCACAATATGTTCAAACAGATTTGCACCAATATACGTTAGTATAATGCTATATTTGCAACTAACTATTCTGTTTGAGATGTTGTCGAGAGAATCCGAAAGGATGAAATTCTCAATTCAAAATCACTGGTATGGACGACTCCAAAAAGGACACAGCACAACATGAAACTTTTTCTTAGCAGCGAACAAGGACATAGTTCGAAGAGGAATATCAAACTCTTTGGATACGAACTAAAGGACGACTTCCACCACCATCAAATCACACTCCTATTAGAAGGCATATGGGATATTTTGGGATACGCTGATTTTTATTTCACTTCCAGGATACTTCTAAACTCACACTGGAAGTAACCTTTCCTTTCTATCAAATTTAAGTGATAATGCACTTAGATTTTTGAAAATTATGTCCAGATAAATTCTAGCCTATGGATGTGAAGGATCCCACATTCTTGGTTATGAGGTTACAAGACACTTTTTTCATAAGCTCAAATAAATTATCACTCATTCCAAACCAAAGGTTGTCTTAAATAAGAAACTATCTTTTCCACCGATCGAGTCAAACCACAAGCAGTCTGATTCCCTCAGTCTCGAGGATATGTAGGCTGAACTCTATGTTGAAAACTTAATTGCATTCAACCTCCCCCAAATTCTCTTATTCCCATCTTTTCAGTTTCACCAAAATTTGAAAATCGAGATAGCTTGTGAATTTTTTAATCGTACTTAAAATCAAGTTTTATGAACTACAAACTTAATTATAATTCCAATATGGATTGAATTAATTACGATTAATGCAAAACTATTTCCTTAATAATCATCATTGATGTAGAATATAAAAATGACATTGTTATACCCTTTTCTTTTTTAATGAAAATTAGAATCTTTCATACTGTTGTAAATATTGATTACTTGAATTGGGACTGTTAAGGAGATTCTAAAGTAGTAGATTATCTAAAGTTGCAATAAGATCAATCGTGTATTGCATATGGAAGCATGATATATATTTATTTATTCTAATAAGTACATTGATTTTACTGAAATAAGGATTCAATTCAGACACGTTGTATAGACTTTCATGAATAATTTTTGTCATACAATGTTGCTTTACATGGCAATCAAATAATAGAAAAGATAATAATTTATGAAGAAAAGCAAAAATGCACCCAACTTTCTTCCTTCAATATTATATGATGATGATGCAACTATATCTAAGGATTGGAGCTGCAAATGATTTAACTATTTTATCAAATGATTACTTGATAAATCGGATCACAAAGGTATTGCAAAATTCAACATATGATAATTATCATTTTTAAAATTATGTGATGCTTTAATTGGGAGAAGTAAAATATTATACTTTTTTTCCTTAATCATTATTTTGTAACATCAAATCTTTCTGTAAAAGTTTTAGTGAGACATCTAAAATTGCATATTACTAGTTACATGCATCTTTTCTTCTCTATACTAGGAAATTTTTCCACTGAAATTTTTTCTATAAAGATTGTAATGAGTCAAATTATCTACTAATAAAAATATGAGAGGGTGTTATAGATACACTGTATTATGAATATCCATTTAATATACATTTATTATATAAACTTGCTATTTAATTATCTTGCAATTAAGTAAACATGCAATCAAATAAAGTTTCAATCAGATAATATTACAATGAGATAAGATTTCAATCCGTAAACTTCCAATCACGAAGTCACCAAGTAACTTATACAACTACTTATATTCTTCTCTAGGTAGGATGCCAATGCAGTGTATTTGTAGGTGCAAATGATTTAACTATTTTATCAAATGAAGACTTGACAAATCTGATCACAAAGGCATCGCAAAATTCAACATATGATAATTATCATTTGCATAATTATGTGATGCTTTAATTTGTGTAGAAGTAAAAAATATATTAACTCTTTTTTCCTTAATTGATATTTGTCACATCAAATTTTTCTATAAAATATTTAAAGAGGCATCTAACAATGCACATTACTAGATACATGCACCTTTTTCTTTTCTATACTAGGAGCTTTTTTTGCTGAATTTTTCATATTAAGATTGTAAGGAGCCATATAAGCTATTAATATAATAAAAATATAAGAGGGTGTTATAGATATATTGTATTATGAATATCCTTTTAATATACAATTCTTATATAGACTTGCAATTAAATGGGCTTGAAATCAAATAAGATTGGAATCAGATAAGATTTCAATGAGATAAGACTGCAATCGGATAAGCTTTCAATTAAGATGACACCAAGTAACTTATACAACTACTTATGTTCTTCTATAAGTAGGATTTCAATGCTGGGTATTTGTACATTAGTTTGAAGAAAAATAGAATCTCTCCTTCTCTCGATTTCTTGGATTATATCTCTTATTACCTTGATATTTATTATTAATTCATACATAAGATATTAAACCCCAAGGCCAAAGGTCAAATTTAATTCCTTATTTCTTCTTTATTTCATTCAGCTAAAAAATGTTACTTGTTTATTTCATCCTATTAGTTTTTCTACAACTTAGTTCAAATTTCGCCGCTAATGAGAATTTTGAAAATTATGTTGGTTGCGACATGCCCAAATCAGATGTGGACCTAGTAGAATTTCCATTGAATTTGGAGTACTTGGAAGCTGAATTTTTCTTGTGGGGTTCTTTGGGATATGGTTTGGATAAATTGGCACCTGAACTTGCTGATAGTGGGCCGCCACCTATTGGTGCTCAAATTGCAAAACTTAGCCCTCTCGTAAGAGATGTGATAACCCAGTTTGGATTTCAAGAAGTCGGACATCTCAGGTTCTTTTCCATCTCATAATCTTATATTGGTTCTTATATTTTTGTATTTAATATGAATAAGTAAAAAATAGTCATTGACATTCTACAAGGGATGTCTTTGAATTTATGAAGCTCTATAGTTGATCTATAATGTCACTGATCTTAACACTACCTCTGATAATGATAATGCAGATCCTATGACTAACTCTGAAAGATCGAGAGGATATTTCCAAGACATTTTTGCTCCGAATGTCTAAATCTTATTATTTAGTTCTAGATGGTAACAACCATAAGCTAATCTTTAAATGTTTCAATTCCAGAGCAAGGAGATGTTTAAAATGGTTGCAAAACTTAACATAATAAAATTTGGCAGATACAAGTTCCATTATTGGGCATTACAAGTTAATTTTCTTTCTTCTCGTAACCAATATTCCACCCCCACCCCTCCCCTTCACTCGTTACCAACTCCCACCCTCTCACACCTCGACCACGTCCATATAAATGTCTGATAATGTTTTACTTATATTATATATAAATGCGTTTGGGATAATAAATATTGAAATATGGTAAGAATGCCACTTAATTTTAGCTCACATATCTCATACATCATTTTCAAGTCATAGGTGTAGTTCACTTTCATCTCCTAATCTAGTCTATATCTTATGTCGTACTACTTTTGTTTCATTCTATATGAAGGTATTTCATCATCACAAACTTTTAGATTTTTTAATTATTATTTTGATCTACAGTGTATTCAATTTTTGTAACTATTAAATTACATAATTGAGGTTGGAATGGAAAGGTTACATTAAATTCATAATTTCTAGAACATATAATTAAAAAGAATAATGTAAAAATTGATGCAGGGCAATCAAAGATACAATAACAGGATTCCCGAGGCTACTACTAAATCTAAGCAGAGAATCATTTGCGACAGTGATGGATGATGCATTTGGACATCCATTAAAACCACCTTTTGATGCTTATGCTAATGACATCAACTATCTCCTTGCCTCCTATGTAATACCTTATGTTGGACTCACCGGATATGTTGGCGCTAATCCTAAACTCCAAAGCTCTACTGCCAAAAGAGTAAGACTACATACTTAGATCTATCTTGTTTTTCATGCAAAATGGATTACTTATCTTTAAACAAGGTAGTATTAAAATTACTACTATATGCATCCATATGATTTTCTTATTTAATTGAATTATATATGTTAAATAATATTTTGATGAAAGGGTCATTTTTATCAATAGTTGGAGGTAATATTTGTTATATTATTATGGTTGTAAAGGCCACATTTTAAGAAAACTTACCTGTAGTGGCCATGTATGAAACTTAAAACTCTTTTTTTGTTGAGTTTAAATTATATACACAGGCAATGTAACTATTATTTGTATGCTATCAGTGAAGTTTAACATATACTAGCAGGTTTGTTATAACATCCTTACCATATATCTAATTAACTCTTGCCAAAAAATTTATGGATAATCATCTAATAAATGATCTTCTTGGGTAATTTGAATGGCAGCTAGTTGCAGGATTACTCGGAGTCGAATCAGGTCAAGACGCTGTTCTGAGAGCATTGCTTTATGAGCGAGGAAGAGAGAAGGTAGAACCCTATGGGATTACAGTAGCAGTGTTCACAAACCGAATATCAAAGCTGAGGAACAAACTGGGACGCCATGGAATTAAAGATGAAGGACTTAATGTGAAACCGAAAGTAGGTGCTGAAGGGAGGATAAGGGGGAATGTACTTGCAGGTAGTGGCCAAATAAATATTTTGATTTAGAATATTCTCTACATATATACATAAACTAATATTGATTTATACACACAAAATAGATTTTTAGTTAAAAGTGCTCAACTGAAAACATTTTTGTCTATGTGGTTATGCCACTATTTGCAGGGGACAAGTACTCGATGGCCTATGAAAGAACGCCGAAGGAAATATTAAGAATAGTTTACGGAAGTGGAAAAGAGAATAAACCTGGTGGATTTTATCCAAAGGGAGCGGAAGGGCGGATAGCAAAATCATATCTTAGGCATGGGGACTAGCTATTTAGAAAAATACAAAATTATTATTTACTTCCTGCAAAGTAAATAAAAATAAGTGAGTTATAAAGTGGGTAATAAAAATGATGTTGGGATATTATATTTGTGCTTAAATATTAATTTATCTAATGAATCGTATCATTAGATTATATCATATTATACTAAAAGGGGAAAGATCCTATCCCTAATGTTGTATCTCGTGTTTTTTCCCCTGTTCTAAACCAAAATGTTACATTAAACATTTGATTAAATTAACATATTAAATATAAATAGACTAAAATAAATAAATAAAATCATTAATTGAGCGGATTAGTTTGTTTTACCAAACAATAATTATTGTAGGTTACACTTTTATAATTTCTTTAATTATATAAGTATAAACTTCGCACATTTCAATTTTTTCACCCCTAAAGCTTTTACGAGTTACATTGTGACAATAATATTTATATAGAGCTTCTCCAAAAAAATTGGCATCGTTAAGAGGCCTAAACACGAAAGATAAGCATGTATCTTTATGTCATGATTATACCCAATAATATTTATATATATGTCACATCCCAGATTATTGACTCGCGTGGGCACCTACTCTATTCTAACTAGATCAGTGAACTCTTACAATCCAATAATAGTACATAGTTAAATCTTGATACCAATGATATTATCAATATTTGAAGTGTTTACAAGAAATAACTTATCAAAATGAACAATTCTCAAAATCCAGTTTGACATGTACAAAAGCTTCTAAAAAGATCATGGATAAAAGAAAAGACACAGCTTCCGCTGCGGAAGAGAGATTCAGAAGCTGATGATGAATAACCATCAAAACATATAAGAGTCTTATTCAACCTGAAATGCAACCTCCATCCACAACAGGAGATATGCAACAGTAGTATTAGTAAAACACATATAATGGTATCAGACAACATCATATAAAAACCACAAAATAATACATGACCACTCCACATGATACTTCAATACTAGAGTTCACATTCCACACTACATCTTTGGTTTCATTGAAGCTTTCAATTGTGCTTTATTTGCTTAATTAACCAATTCTATTACAACTCACGATCCTATTTTTTACAAGGAAATTCTAGTGTCTGTTAACTCTGTGAATATTATCTAGCCCGCGGCTCTTATAATTCAACTCAAGGATTAACAGATAGATTTTAATATCTACACAAGGTATATACAATAAAAACTAATAGTAAAGTTAATCCAACAAACATATAATAGATACAATGTCCCCATATACTTAACAATAGTCCATCCATCCTTTCAAAAATTTAACAACAACCTCAAAAATTACAATCAAGATGCATATGCTACACAGTCTAAAGATTTCTCATCTAGCAGATAAGAAATCCAACTATTGATTTGCACAACAAACAGTCTTGCAATCACCCCAACAGCCAAACCATTTGCAATAAGGGCACTTATGTCAGGACAAATATCATAATAATTTCAACTCCACAGTTACGTCAGTCACATCACAACATCAATTAGAAATACAATAGACAAATCAATCTTCACAGGTCACCATAGACCCTACAAACATAGTCACCAATCATAATGTGAACCCAAATTCAAATAATTAACTTGACTACATATGTAATATCTCTCTCTCGTTCTCTCTCTATATATATTTTGTGTGTGTGTTTATATAGTATATCATCTCTATTTTGTCACTTCATAATTTCAAGACAAATTCTAAGAGTCTTGTTTTTACCTAATAGTCATGACCTATAGGGGACAACCTAAGTCTATGTCATGTATTAACGTAAGACTTGATCCTTCATAATAATAATAATAATAATAACAAGAATAATAATAATAATAATAATAATGATAATGATAATAATGATAATGATAATAATGATAATGATAATGAAAATAATAACGATAACAATAATAACAATAATGATAATAATAATAATAATAATAACAGTAGTAGTAGTAATAGTAATAATGATGATAATAATAATAATAATAATAATAATAACAACAATAATAATAGTGATAATAATAATAATAGTGATAATAATAATAATAATAATAATAGTGATAATAATAATAACAATAATAGTGATAATAATAATAATAATAATAGTGATAGTAATACTAATACTAATAATAATAATAATAATAATAATAATAATAATAATAATAATAGCAATAGTAATATAACTACCCGTATGACGTGGTACCCAATTCTTCCATACTAAAAATGATATAAGAAAACATAATCATACCAGAGTGATATTTGATCCACCATAACCATATTTTTGTATTTTATCTATCATACTATCTATTGGTATATAACATAGTGTGCTACATTTGCACTTTAGTGTGTTACATTTGCACTTATACTTACAATTATCACATTATGATTATGTTTGATATCAAAAATTTATTCTAACAAGTATCAACAACCAAACTGTCAACAAATTATATAACATGTTTGAAGACTGTTGACACCTAATTTTTGCCCTCCACATTCCAAATTAGTTTTTGAATTTCTCAATTTTAAATAGTTTTAAAATATTTATTTTAAGTTATTTTGAAATAAATTTCAACCTTACCTTTTGAATTTAGGTGAAATCAATATATTTAGTGTTTAATTATACAGGATTATATAACTATCAGTTAAAGAAAATGCTTTAGAGTTTATTCAGAGTGAAAAGTTTGACTGAAAATTGCAAATATTCTACTTTTCTCAAGATCGATTGAAAATAAGAAATTAATGACACAATTAGTTTCTTAATGTTAATTTTATTATTATTGAAAAAAAATTATGTTTTATTGAATATTTATTGTGAGATTATTGAATTTTGAGAGACTCGTCAAATTAATTAAAAGTTAATTTCTTCTCAATTTTGTCCAATTAATTCTATCGTGGTCATTTTTATTAATATAAAATGGTTAAAAGTTTTAATTGGACTCCCTTGATTAACCTAATCTTCCATATTAACCCCAATACCCAACACAACAGCCTAAAATTCCTCCCAAATTAATCAACCTAATTACACCACCCCAACGACCCACAACCTTCACCCCTTATATCCTCTTCTAACAACCCACCAATAACAACATCCCAATTTCCTTACCCCTCAATAACAACAGACCAGCGGCCCAATTTACTCACCGATCCGACCTAGCTCCAATTCTCTTTCCCCTTTGCCTATCAGCAACGTTCCAATAACATACCAAAAAACAACAACAACAACAACAAATAACATTATCGACAACAACAACAAGAACCACTCCAACATTAATGTTGTAATATCAACAAAGAAAAACAGCTTCAACTCGTCACTCAACCTAGCCATTTCCAATTTCTTACCCTTTTACCTCTCCACACAGCCAAGAATGGCTAAGAATTTCATTAACTTTTCCCTTTCTCAGATTATGTTCATCTATTTTTGATAAGAAACCAATGGATACAAGAAATTCAAATTTGAAATCCAAGTTTTCAAATTCGAAACCCTCAATTTTTTCCTTCTAAATTCCCGTATAAATAGAGGTTGAATGACAGAGGAAAGGGGGAGGATTTTTAAGGAAAAATTTTGAGGATTGGGAGGTGCGTACTTTTAACCTCACGCAACTAGAAATTCTCGACGAACTCACTCCAAAAATCAGATTCCAAACCACCTTGCCCACTTCAATAGCCCACACTAGGTCGCTCCCCAACTTGCCTGGGGTAGCCCTGTCGAGTTTTGGCACAAATCACGCTCGGCTCCTAAGCCCACCCTAAAATCCGTGGACTACACACCTGTTTGGCCCAAAAATGACCATTTCGCTGCGTTTGGCATGTTTGACCACCCAAACTACCCCGCTCTACCCCAATGAACCACACTAGGCTGCTCCCCAGCCTACCTATGATAGATCATTGGGTTTTTAACCAAAATCATGCCCTCCCCCTAATCCTCCCCCCTACAGTAAAAATCGTGGGCAATAGCACACCGATTTAGCTGAAAAATACCTTGTTCTCGCTATTTTTCCCGTTTGACCACCAAAACCGCCATTCCCACCCCAATGCCCCACACTAAGACACTCCCAATCTTCATGAGGTAGACCGATCAATTTTTAACCAAAATCACGCCTTGCCCTTGGGCGTAATTCAAAAACTGTGGGCTATAGCACATCGATTTGTCACAAAAATGCCCCATTTTTGCTGTTTTGCCTGTTTGACCATCCAAATCAGTCCGCTCACCATAATGGCCCACAATAGGCTGCTCCCCAGCCTGCCTGGGTCATCCTGGTCGATTTTAAGGAAAAATCACATTCGCCTCCTAGGTCCACCCTGGAAAATGTGGGCTATAGCACACCAATTTAGCCCAGAAATGGCTCATTGGCACCATTTCGCCCGTTTGACCACCTAAACTACCCCGCCCACCCTAATGGCTCACACTAGGCCGCTCCCTAGCCTTCCTAGGTCTCTCAATCAATTTTTGGCCAAAATCACCGCCTGCTCTAGGGCCAAACCCAAACACCATGGGCTATAGGACACCTATTTTGCCTAAAAATGGCTCATTCGCGCCATTTTTCCCGTTTGACCACCAAAACTGCCCTGCTCACCCCAATGGACCATACTAGGACATTCCCTAGCCTTCCTAGTGTAGCTCAATCGATTTTTGGTTAAAACCTCACCCGTCCCCTAGGTCCACCCCAAAGACTATAGGTTATAGCACACTGATTTGGCCCCCAAATGGCCCATTTGCTCCTTTTTGCCCGTTTTACAATCCAAATCTCCCCACCCACCCTAATCACCCACACTAAGCCGTTCTCCAGACTGCCTAGGGCATCCCGGTCAATTTTTGGCAAAAAAAACGCTTGGACACCAAGCCCACCCTGAAAATCGTGGGCAATAGCTCACTGATTTTGCCCATAAATGGCTAGTTTGCGCTGTTTCGCCCGCTTGACCACCCAAACTTCCTTTCCCACCCTACTGGCCCATACTAGGCCTCTCCATAACCTTCCTAGGCTATCCCAGTCAATTTTTGGCAAAAATCATACTTGAACCTTAGGCCTACCACAAAAACCGTGGGATATAGTACACCTATTTAGCCCAAAAATGGCTCGTTAGCTCTGTTTTATCCGTTTGACCACACAAACTACCCTTCCCATCCCAATGGCCTACACTAGGTCATTCCTCAGCCTTCCTGGGATAAATTGGTCAATTTTTGGAAGAAATCATACTTGATCCCATGCCCACCCCAAAAATTGTGGGCTATAGTATACAGATTTGGTCTGAAATAGCCTGCTCCCACTATTTCGCTCGTTTGACGCCCAAAACCATCCCACCCATCCTAATGTCCCATACTAGGCCTCTTCCCAGCCTACCTCAGGCAGTCCAATCAATTTTTAGCCAAAATCAAGCCCAGCCCTCGGGTCTACTCTAAAAACTGCAGGCTATAGCACACTAATTTGGCCCAAAAATGGTCCATTCGCGCCGTTTCATGCTTTTGACCATCCAAACTGCCCTTCTACCCTAATTTCCCACACTAGGCCACTCCCCAGCTTTCTTAGGGTATCCTGGTCTATTTTTGACCAAAATCATGCTTGGCCCTGGGCCCACCACAAAAACCATGGGCTATATAACACACCGATTTATCCCGAAAATGGCTTATTCTTGCTGTTTTTCCTATTTAACCACCCAATGGCCCATACTAGGACACTCCACAGCTTTCCTGGAGTAGCCCGATCAATTTTTAGCCAAATTCACACCTGGGTCCACCCCAAAAACCGTGGGATAGAACAAATTGATTTGGCCCAAAAATGGCCCGTTCGTGCTATTTCGTACGTTTGACCATCCAAACCTCTCTCCCACCCTAATGAGCTACACTAGGACACTCCCCATCCTACCCGGGATAGCCCGATCGATTTTTGACTAAAATCACACTCGGCCCCCTCACCCACCCTAATGGCACATATTTGGCCGCTCCCAAACCTACCTAGGGTATTTCGGTTGATTTTTTGCCAAAATCACACCCGGACCCTGAGCCCACCTTGAAAGCCCTAAGCTATAACATATTGATTATAATTCCCCACAAAAGACGGGCATGTGTTAGCACCTAGTAGTATGCAAATAGAGTGGAATACTAGAAATTTTTTCTAAGCGTCAAGGAGACTTAGTCTCATTTTGAACCCCCAATCTTCGATAATTTTTTTTTGACCTTTTCGACCCTCTATAGTTGGTATGTTATCTAGTTCATGATTCGGGAGGTCAATAGGTATCCCCGGACAAGTTTTGGAATTACTGGCCCACGTTTAGACCTTGTTTAGTGTTCAAAAATAGTGGACCAACGTGATATTGGAGCGCAAAGTCGCCCTTCGCGTTGGTCAAAATTTGTGCAGGAACTACCAGGAAAAAAGTACTGAGGCTTGGCACGATTAAGAGACAATGCATCGACCTTAGCATCGATGGCATCGACGCGCCGCTTCGCCAATCATGTCGATGGCCAGATATTTTCAGCTTTTAAAAAACTGCATCTTAAAGGGCAATTGGGTAATTTTACCTTATTCTAATTCACCCAAACATGGGATTATACTCCCAAAACACCACTTTACTAATACTTTTCTCTAAATTCACCAAGAACATCTCATTAGGGTTTTAACCAAAAATTTAAATAACTCAAGACTCAACCGTGGGCTTTAGACATTGATTGAAGATTCGGAATCCCCAAATCGTAGGCTTCAAGAAACACCCATTGAATTTCAAAAATTGAGGTACGTGGGGTTTATCCTAAAAACTACATGGACTTGAAAACATTAGGGCATGATTTTCAGATTTTTAAGCATAAATTTTAAAGGGGTTTTGAAATCTATAATTGAAACTACGTATTCTGAATGTTTCAATGTTACTATTTCTTTGACCTTGTTGTATTTACCCCTTAAATTGATTTACATGTATATGCATATGTATGAGAAATTAAGATTTAAGATTGTTGAGAGCACAAATTATGAAATCCCTCTTTTGTATTGAATTGAAGTCTATGGTTTTGTCGGAAGAGAGTTGAAATGCATGTTTAATGATTTGGAAGTAGTTTTCTCAAATGTCATAGAATTTGAATGTGATTTAGAGATAATGAGAGGGCATTTCTTGATACAATTATGTTCTTGTTATTAAAAGAAAGTATAGCATGAAATTGAGAATTTGACATTGACCACCTTTTTGTTATCGAATTATTGATAAAGGGAGTTGTTTGCATGGTTTTACTTGAGTTTAAAAGAATAAGTTGCTTGAAAAGAATTGTCGATATGGTGGCCCTGAATTCCATTCTTTGATAACAGATATATAATTTCTATAAATGGCACAGAGAATGTGACTTGCAAGTCAATGGCATGATGATACCATGTAAATTTATGCCATAACAAAACTAGAGTCATTAGAGTTTGATTTCAGAGAAGACATGTTTTAAAGAGTTAAAATTGGGCTTAAAGAGGGATAGGTGGTTACCCGAAGAGGGCACGAGTCAATCAACTCATATCCTAAAATTGTGTTTTGTCGATACAGGTATGTTTCTTTTGGACGCTGGCGACGGTCCTATGGTGTAGTAGAGATTTAGAGACTTCGACCCTTGCAGAAAACTTGGGTTGGTGGATTTGCTGCCGAGTTAAGGGTAGATTCAATATAGCCCATAGAAATACAGAATTCTAGGATTATCACCTAGAACAGAAGTAAGACAGAGAGTGTCACAGAGTTCAGATGGTTTTTACAGAGTTTTTATAAATATGCCCATGTGATTTTTACCTCATGATATATTATGAACTGTTTTCAAATTGCTCTCATATATGTTGAATATAAATTTTTATTTTAGATTTGCTCTGTGTTACAGTATATTTGTATTGACCTCCCTCCCCTACCTCTCAGGTTCTGAGATTTAGTCTAGGGGTCCTGATAAGCGCTAGATACTTCGAACAGTAGAGCAGAGTTCAGTGGTGAGCCTTCTATATTTCAAAAGGCCTAGTTTACTTCAGTCACTTATCATTATTATGTTTTGGTCTACTGGGACCTTGTCTTAGTTTTCAGACAGCTTTTCTTTATATATGATAGAAATTCTGCAGACTGAGCCAGATACCATTATGATGATTTGAATTGCAGTTTTCATTATGATTTGAATTCAGAGTTAATGACCTTGATTCCATTTTATTATGTATTTCTGCATTATTTTTTAGATATGAAAAGTGTGTGTGATTATAAGTCAGAAAGGCATCCGGGCCTTCATGGTTCGGGATGCTCGTCATGGCTAGGACCCCAGTTCGGGTTGTCACAAACTTGGTATCAGAGCATGGTTCATGGTCCTAGGATGTCTGCAAAATTGCGTCGGGTAGAGTCTTATTTATGGGTGTGTAGCACGCCACACTTATAAGCAGGGAGCTACTAGACTTTGAGGAATGTTTCTCCTCTTTGTCATTTAGTTTGTGATTTAGAGTCTTATCTGTCCTCTAATCAATGATTTCTTGTATTTCAGAAAATAGCCATTTCTCCACATAATGTTATCGATCAAAATGCCCAGGCTTATGAGGTCCTTCCCACTTATGGAATGCAGATCTGTAATAGAGCTCATAACCCAGAACCTATCCTAAATCTAAGAGTACCTCCAGTCCTGACTATTCCCCCTAGGTCCCCAAGGATAAATGATAATCATCCCTAGTCTTCTCAGAGGGACATCTCGAATGCAGAATTTAGATAGTTCATTCATATGCTTGCACAGCTGGTGGCCACTCAGTCAATGGTCGAAATATATTGGGTCTACATCTATTATATCTAAGGCTACGAGGATGGGTTAGTTCAGGAGAATGAACCCACCCAAGTTTACTGGCATCAAAGTAGAGAAGGATCCACAAGAGTTTATTGATGAGATGGAGAAGATTTTTAAGGTGATGCATATACATAAGGTGGAATTGGTTTAATTAGTAGCTTATCATCTTAAAGAAGATGCAAATCAACAGTATAGTGAGTGGGAGAATTCTAAGGGTAAGAGTGATGAACCCACGGTATGGGGTGAGTTCGTGGAAGCCTTCCTAGATCGATTCGTTCCTCTAGAGTTAATGGAGGAAAAGGCAGAGAAGTTTATGAATCTAAAGCAAGGAAAGGTGAGTGTGAAGGAGTACACTCTGAAGTTCAGCCAACTAGCCCGATATGCTCCGTAGATGGCTAGGAATATGAGAGCCCGAATGAAGAAATTTGTATTCGGCCTTTCTGATGACTTAGTGCTTGAATGTAAGGAGGAAATGCTAAATAGGGATATAGATTTCTCTAGGATGGCAGTCCATACGTAGCAGGTAGAGGAGCAGAAGCAGAGAATCGTGGAATAAAAGGACAGGTAGGCAAAAAAAGACAAGACAACTGATCAAGGCCACAGTCATCATCAGAGTGGTAATTGGAGTAACAGATGGAAAAAGAGAAAGAATTGGGGTAATGCACAGTCCACAACTAGTGCTTCAGTTCCCAGACCTCTAGCTGATCAGCGACACAAATTTTTTTAGGCTAGTTAGGGGCCAAAAGTGCAGGGTGCACAGTCTCAGGAAAGTATTGCTAAAACCTCTCAGTCATACCCGTGCTGTGGGAGATATGGGAGGAATCATCCGAGAAGATGCCAGTTTGGCACCATGGTGTGTTATTCATATGGCCAACCAGGCCATATCCAGAGAGATTATCTGGAAGCGAAGGGTAACGTTGGGGGAGCCAAGTCACAAGCTAATTCTTCTGCACCACCATTGCCTCAGAAGTGTTGAACTTCAGTCGTTGGGAGCAGTTGTAACCGGTTGTATGCCCTGTCGAACTACCAGGAGGCAAAATCCTCGCCAGATGTGGTCACGTGTACATCACAGATTTTCTCTCGTGATGTGTATGTATTTCTTGATCCCGAGTCTACCCTGTCTTATGTGATCCCTTATGGGCTGAACACCCATCCCATTTCTATTTTGCCATATAGAATGGCTCTTGCGGAGTTGAAAGAGTTGGAAGAGTAACTAGCAGATCTTCTACATAAAGGTTTTATCAATCCTAGTATTTCTCCCTGGGGTGTACCCGTACTCTTCGTGCGTAAAAAATATGGTTCCCTCCGTATGTGTATAGATTATCATCAGCTAAATAATGTTACTATAAAAAATAAGTATCCTCATCCTAGAATTGATAAACTTTTTGACCATCTTCAGGGTGCTAGATATTTTTCAAAGATAGACCTTCATTCGAGATATCATCAGTTGAAGTTTAGGGAAGTAGATATTCCCAAAATAGCCTTCCGAACCCACTATGGTCATTATGAGTTATTAGTCATATCCTTTACATTGACTAACGCCCCTGCAGCTTTCATGGACTTAATAAATAGAGTGTTTCATAAGTTTATGGATTTGTTTGTCATAGTTTTCATTGATGATATTTTGGTATTTTCTAAGAGTGAGGAGTACCATTCCAATCATCTCCGAATCATCTTTTAGACTCTAAAAGATCATAAGTTGTATGCAAAATTTTCTAAGTGTGAATTATGGCTTAATATTATTGATTTTTTGGGACATATTGTGTCTACTGAGGGAATTAAGGTTGATCCCCAAAAGGTTGAGGTAGTGAGAAAATGACCCATACCTATGAATCCAACTGATATTCGGATCTTCTTGGTTTGGCAGGGTATTGTAGAAGGTTCGTAGAGAGTCTCTCCTCCATAGCTGTACCACTTACTAAGTTAACTCCGAAAAAGGTGAAGTTAGTGTGATTTGACTCTTATGAGAATAGTTTTGAGAAGTTGAAAGACAAGTTGATAACTACTCCTATTTTGACTCTTTTGGATGTACAAAAAGTTTTATTGTGTACTGTGATGCGTCCCGTGTGGGACTTGGGTGTGTACTTATGCAGCATGGTAAGGTGGTGGCTTATGCATCAACACAGTTGTAAGTGCATGAGTGTAATTACCCTACACATGACTTAGAGTTAGCGGCAGTGGTGTTTGTTCTTAGAATCTAGTGGAATTATCTTTATGGAGTACATGTTGATATTATTAATGACCACAAGACTTTATAGTATGTTTTCTCATAGAAATAATTAAACCTCAAGCAAATGCGCTGGATGGTCTTGTTAAAGGATTACGACATGAGCCTGCACAATCATCCGAGCAAGGCAAATGTGGTGGCCGACGCCCTCAGCAGGTTGTCTATGGGAAGCCTTTCTTATGTTAAGGAAGGAAAGAGAGAGATAGTGAAGGATATTCACTGCCTTGAGAATCTTGGCGTGCAACTTTGGATTCCAAAGATGGAGGAGTGGTTGTTCATGAAATAGAAAAGTCATCTTTTTGTGCAGAAGTTAAAGAGAAACAGGTTGAAGATCCCATCTTGATGCTGATCAAGAAAGATGTGGGTCAACAGAAAGTGATGTCCTTTGAAATTTGTAGTGATGGTATTCTGAGAAATCAGGATAGATTATGTGGGCCAAATGTAGATGGTCTGTAGAAAAGAATCCTTGATGAAGCTCATACTTTGAGGTATGTTGTACACCCAGGATCTACTAAGATGTACCATGATTTAAAATCTATATATTGGTGGAATAACATGAAGCATGATGTGGCTAACTATGTCTCAAGTGTCTGAATTACCAACAAGTTAAAGTAGAACATTTGAGGCCAGGAGGTACTTCCTAGGGGATAGATTTACCTTTATAGAAGTGGGAGATGATCAATATAGATTTCATTACGGGGTTTTGAGGTCCCCGAACTAGTATGATTGTATTTGGGTGTTTGTTGATAAGCTGACCAAGTCAGCTCATTTTCTGCCTGTGAGGACTAATTATTCGGGAGATGACTATGCAAAGATTTACATTAGGGAGATATTCCTTTTCCATTGATCACCTATGTCCATCATATCTTATCGAGGTACGCAATTCCCTTCATAATTTTGGAGATCCTTTCAGAGAGGGTTAGGTACCCAAGTGAACCGGAGTACGGCTTTCCACCCTCAGTTCGATGGGAAAGTTGAACGTACTATTTAGACCCTTGAAGATATGTTGAGGTCTTATGTGATTGATTTCAAAGGTAGTTAGGTAGATCACTTTACATTGATAGTGTTTGCGTATAATAACTGCTACCATGCCAGTATTAAGATGTCTTGTTTTGAGGCATTATATGGAAGAAGGTGTATGTCGCTAATAGGGTGGTATGAAGTAGGAAAAACATAGTTGTTTGGGCTTGATCTTGTTCACCTGGCAATGGAGGACGTGAAAATCATTAGAGAATGACTTAAAACAGCTCAGAGTAGACAGAAATCCTATGGCGGTGTTAGAAGAAGGGAGTTAATATTTGAGGTTGGTGATTTGTTATTTCTCAAAGTCTCCCCTATGAAGTGAGTCATGCGTTTTGGGGAGAAAGGGAAGTTGAGTCCTCACTATATAGGGCCATACCAGATTGTGAGAAAAATAGGTGAAGTAGCATATGCATTAGAGTTGCCTGTAAGTTTGGGCTCTGTTCATCCAATATTTTATGTGTCCATGTTGAAAAAATTTCATTGGAGATCATTCCCTAGTGTTACCTGTAGAAGAGATCAGAGTGTCAGACTCCTTATCCTATGAAGAAGAGCCTAATGCAATCTTAGATCATCAAGTTTCAAAGTTGATAAGAAAAGAGATAGTTTTGGTTAATGTCTTATGGAGGAATCAAAAAGTGGAAGAAGCTACTTGGGAGCCAGAAGATGATATGCGTGCAAGATATAGAAACCTATTTGATCCGGTGAATAATGAGACAGAAGGTACAATCTTTACTTATTCTTTCCATGTCCTTGGTATGTTTCAAATCGTGCTTGTCTGTATTTCTATATCATCATTCGGGGATGAATGATCCCAAGAAGGGATAATGTAATGCCTCACAAAAAAAAGACATGTGTTAGCACCTAGTAGTGTGCACATAAAGTGGAAAACTAGAAATTTTTTCTAAGTGTCAAGGAGACTTAGTCTCATTTTGAACCCCCAATCTTTGATAAATTTTTCTTTTGACCTTTCTAACCCTCTATAGTTGGTATGTTATCCAGTTCATGATTCGGGAGGTCAATAGGTGTCCCCAGACAAGTTTTGGAATTACCGGGCCACGTTTAGACCTTGTTTAGTGTACAAAAACAATGGAACAATCCGATATTAGAGCGCCGCATCGCCCATCGCATTGGTCAAAATTTGTGAATGAACTACCAGGCAAAAAGTACTGAAGCTTGGCGCTATTAAGACACGACACGTCGGGTTTAGCGTCGATGGCATCGACGCGCCGCGTCGCCAATCACGTCGATGACCAGTTATTTTCATCTTTTAAAAAACCCATCTTAAAGGGCAATTAGGTAATTTTCCCTTATTCTAATACGCCCAAACATGGGATTATACTCCCAAAACACCACTTTACTGATACGTTTCTCAAAATTCACAAAGAACATCTCATTAGGGTTTTAACCCAAAATTTAAATAACTCAAGATTCAACCGTGGGTTTCAAAGATTGATTGAAGATTCAGAATCCTCAAACTGTAGGCTTCAAGAAACACCCATTGAATTCCTAAATCGAGGTACATGGGGTTTATCCTAAAAACCACAAGGGCTTGAAAACATTAGAGCATGATTTTTAGATTTTTAAGCATGAATTTTAAAGGGGTTTTGGAATCTATAATTGAAATTATGTAGTCCGAATGTTTCAATGTTACTATTTCTTTGACCTTATGGTCTTTCCCCCTTAAATTGATTTACATGTATATGCATATGTATGAGAAATTGAGATTTAAGATTGTTGAGAGCACAAATTATGAAATCCATCTTTTGTATTGAATCAAAGTCTATGGTTTTGTCGGATGAGAGTTGAAATGCATGTTTCATGATTTGGAAGTAGTTTTCTCAAATGTCATAGAATTTGAATGTGATTTAGAGATAATGAGAGGGAATTTCTTGATACAATTATGTTCTTATGATTAAAAGAAAGTATAGCATGAAATTGAGAATTTGACATTTACCACCTTTTTGTTATCGAATTATTGATGAAGGGAGTTGTTTGCATAGTTTTACTTGAGTTTCAAAAAATAAGTTGCTTGAAAATAATTGTCGATATGGTGGCCCCGAATTCCATGTTTTGATAACAGAGATATAATTGCTACAAATGGCTCAGAGAATGTGAATTACAAGTCAATGGTATGACGATACCATGTAAATTTATGCCATAATAGAACTAGAGTCATCAGAGTTTGATTTTAGAGAATACATGTTTTAAAGATTTAAAATTGCGCTTAAAGAGGGCTAGGTAGGTACCCGAAGAGGGAACGAGTCAATCGACTATAGCCTAAAATTGTGTTTTGTCGATACGAGTATGTTACTTTTGTACACTGGCGATGGCCCTGTGGCGTAGTAGAGATTCAGAGACTACGAACCTTGCGACAAACATGGGTTGGGGGCTTGGATGCGAGCTAAGGGTAGATTCCATATAGCCTGTGGAATTATAGAATTATTGGGTATACCACCTAGCACAAAGTAAGACAAAGAGTGTCACAGAGTTCAGATGGTTTTTACAAAGTTCTTATAAATATGCCTATGAGATTTTTACCTCATGATATATTTATGAACTGTTTTCAAATTGATCTCATATATGTTGAATATAAATTATTGTTTTGGATTTGATCTACATACCAGTGCATTTGTATTTACCCTCCTCCCCTACCTCTCTGGTTATGAGGCTTAGTCTAGGGGTTTTGATAAGCAGTAGATACTTAGGACAGCAGAGCAGAGTTCAGTGGTGAACCATCTATCTTTTAGAAGGCCTAGTATACTTCAGCCACTTATCATTATTATGTTTTGGTCAACTGGGGCCCTTGTCCCAGTTTTCAGACAGTTTTGCTTCATATGTAGTAGACATTTCACAGATTGAGTCAAATACCATTCTGATGTTTTGAATTGCAGTTTTAATTATGATTTGAATTCAGATTTAATAACCATGATTCTGTTTCATTATGTATTTCCGCATTATTTTATAGATATGAATAATGTGTGTGGTGACAAGTTAGACGGGCATCCGTCCTTCATGGTTCCGGATGCTCATCGTTGCTAGGGCCCCGGTTCGTGTCCTGACAATGATTTAGCCCAAAAATGGCCCGTTCACTCCATTTCGCCCATTTGACCACCCAAACTGCCCCGCCCACCCTAATGGCCCATACTAGGTTTCTCTTTAGCTTGCCTGGGGCAACTCGATCTATTTTCTGCAAAAGTCACGCCCAGACCCCAGGCTCACCCTAAAAATTGTGGGCTATAGCACACTGATTTGGGCTAAAAATGTCTCGTTCGCATCGTTTTGCTAGTTTGACCACCCAAATCGCCTTGTCCACCCTAATGGCCTACACTAGGCTGCTCCCTAGACTGTCTAGTGAAGTTTCATCATTTTTTGGCTGAAATAACGCCCTTATCTCAGGCCCACACTAAAAACCATGGGATATAGCACACTGATTTGGCCCAAAAATAGCCCGTTCGCACTGTTTTAAAAGTTTGACCACCTAAACCGCCCCGCCAACCCCAATGGACCATAATAGGCCACTCTCCAGCCTGCCTGGAGCATCCCAATTGATTTTTAGCAAAAATTACACCCGACCCTCGGCCCACCACAAAAACTGTGGACTATAGCACACCAATTTAGCTCAAAAATGGCCTGTTCACATCATTTTGCCCGTTTAACCAGCCAAACGGCCCCGCATACCTGAATGCCCCATACTAGGTTGCTCCCCAGCCATCCTAGGACATCCCAATCAAATTTTCACCAAAATCACACCTGGACCCCGGCCCACCCCGAAAACCATGGGCTATATAGCACACTGATTTGACCTAAAATGGCTCATTTGTATTGTTTTGCCCGTTTGACCACCCAATGACCTGCACTAGGCAACTTCCCATCCTTCCCAGGGCAGCTTGGTTGATTTTTGGCAAAAATAATTCTCAGCCCCTGAACATACCTTAAAAACCGTGGGTTATAGCACATCAATTTGGCCCAAAAATGGACCGTTCGTGTCGTTTCGCCCATTTGACCACCCAAATTTCCCTGACCACCCCAATTTCCCACACTAGGTTGCTGTTTAGCTTGCCTGTGGCAGACCGATTGATTTTTTGCTAAAATCAAACCTGGTCCCTAGGCCTACCCCAAAAACTGTGGACTATAGCACATCGATTTGGCCCAAAAATAGCTCATTCATGCTGTTTTGCTCATTTGACCACCCAAACTGCCCTTCCCACCCTAATGTCCCACACTAGGCTGCTCCCTAGCCTACTTGGGGAAGCCCGATCAATTTTCTACCAAAATCACTCCCGGCCCCTAGGCCCACCCCAAAAACCGTAGGGTATAGCACACCGATTTAGCCCGAAAATGGCACATTCGCGCTGTTTTGCCGATTTGACCACCTAAACCGCCCAGAACTCCCTAATGGCCTTACTATTTGATAGGTTTTGAGCTAAAAAATTCTATATATATCAAAATTATACACGTTCAAAGTTGACCCTTGTAGAATCGATTACCAAACTTTGGATGAATCTTAGGCTCCAAGATCAACTTTGTTCTAAGTGATTCTTATAATTATTTTTCACCTCAAAATCACATAAAACACGAGGATAAAGATCGTAAAACCTGTATTCACAGAGGAATCATTTGGATTATAACTTATACATTTAGGAATACAGGTAGGAACAATGGGTCAAAGACTAGCCCAAAAATGCGGGGTCTTACGTAAATTGGCGGGTGTCATCTCATAATCTTATGCTGGCTAAGTAGTTTTGGAACTTAGGGACTACTACTAAAGACCAAATCCTAACTGATGCGTGAGCCCCCATCCATAGGTTTCCTCGGTTCTAAATCCTACTCCCAACTGAATTGACACGGATTACTGGACTGAGCTAAGCTTAACTGAACAAATAATTGATCATAAATAACTGACTAAGTAACAATGCTCATAGTTTATCTAAAATTATTCTAAAGATACTAAAATTATGTAAACAATTAGGTATCGGGTGTTCATAACCTACAAACACTGATTGTAAATAACAATGATGACATATAAAGCTTTAAAACCATAGTAGGGGATCATTGCTCAAAACCACATTTCATCAAACGCATGAGAGTTATGAATTTAAGCATGGAAATGGGTAAATCATGCAAGAATAACATCACTACAATACTAAAACCATGAATTAGGGATTTCGATATGAAGGTTTCAATATTCAAAACATGTAATGGCTCATCTCTACGAAAACACTTGTAAACTTAACTCAAAATCAAAATCAATATTAGCTTCCTGGAGATAATTCAACTTGAACCTATAAAAACTCATAATTTTAAAATATAAAAGAATTTTTAGACTCCATGAGTGAAAAGGGCCCATGGATGAACATCACACATACCTTTAGCTCTTAAGCTTGAAAGGAAAATACCAATCTTGAAACTTTCTTGAAGGTTCTTGGATTTGGGAACTTGAATTCTTGGTTTCCTTAGAGAAAAAGTAATGGAATTCGATGATCTTTGGGGATTATTAGGGTTTCTTTGAGACGAGAATTAAAGAATATGGGCAAATAATGCCTTAACTGATGATATAATTCTTGATTTGATGAATTGGGTTGAGGGGAAAAGACATAATTGCCCCTCAGGCAGTTTAATTCATAACTAGAATACAGTGTATAGGGTCATCACGATGCGATGACCCTATAAACTTCTCCGAGACATGCTTATTACACTCCCTGAATATTAATTAACTTAAAAACCAACGTCTTAGGGTCGGGAAGGCAAATTTAATCCAAAACTTCTCCGAGACATGCTTATTACACTCCCTGAATCTTAATTAACTCAAAAACCAATGTCTTAGGGCCGGGAAGGCAAATTTAAAAATCCTTGAAGTTAAGAGGCCTTAAAAATGACTAAGTCCCTAACTCTTAGTGAAATTTTCAAGTTTTAAGCCTCTTCTGCTTGCAACTAAGAGCTGAACTGAGCTAACAATAATATGGTGTATTACACCATTTCACGCTTTCATAGATACAACTACAATATACAACTCGTATGTTGTGTACATAATTTAAGGAAAGGAGTCATATGTTGCACAGTGATCTTGAAACGTGGGGTATTACAGCAAATTAATTAATCTATGTAAATTTCCTAAGATATTGTCATTTTATTTTATCTTAGTTTTCTTTTACTTAATTCATAATTTTCCAGCTAATATATATTTTTTAAGGCGGATTGAATTGGTTCCTTCGATTTTCTCCTTAAAATAAGCCTTTTAAAGATTAAGTATGTTATTTGTCTGGTTTAGATAACTAGTAGTTTGTTTTAGATCAAATTAATTTTTTTCAAATCTAAAAAACTAATTTATTTTGAAGATCAACTTTTCAAAAAATAGCAAAGAACTTTTAACACTCTCTTAGCATTTCTTCCAAAGGCATTTTCTACAACAAAATTAACTATACAATCTTCTTCTTTTCCATAAAAACAAAAATTATTTTCCTCTTGAAATTCAAAGAAAAATTGCAACTTAGTTTGATTCAAATAGAATGTTTCTCCTTTGAGAAAATAAATGTCATTCTAAATTTTTAGAAAAATAATTTTAAGGTTTTCTATAAAATCAAGTCTTTGCAAAAATAAACCATTTTTAGTTAATCAAGTTAGTTCTTTTAGGTAAACCGTTTTAAATGGACGCTCTTAAGTGCCTTAAAAACCTTCTTAGGGTGTTAATTAGACCCTTACTCATTTTCTCTAGTTTTAAAGGTTTATTTCTATATTTGAAATTCTTTTAAGTTTCTCTTGATTTTTTCTATAAAAATCAAGTGGCAACTCTATGAATTTCTTAAAAATAATTTCAAAATTTTCTTGAATCTTTTGAAATAGTTTTAAAGAGGCCAAAACCATTTTTTTAAAAAAATGAAATCCAAAAAGGATAAAACAAAAATGGCTACTCTGTCGACGATTGAACTAGGTTCTAACAAAATTTTGAACTAACTTATTTGACTAACTATTTGGGTCTGTACTATTTAAATGTTTGTTTGCTTATGTATTTAAATTTTTTCAAAATTTAAATAGTTGCATTTCATGGCATACTTCCATTTGAATATATAAACTATTTGGGGTTTCAAGGATGTATCGTCCCCTATGTATAATTCCAAATGAAGTGTTGGAAGTAAGAAAGTTTATTGGCACGTTAGGCATCTGATGGTTATTCGTATTTTCAATCTTGAGTTGTCCACTTGGGAACCTGATTGTAATATTCCGATAATCCCAATAGATAGTAGAACCATGCTTCAAGCTCATGAAAAATAAATTTTAGTGATTTGGTAGTCTTATGATCAAGTTTTATGTGTATTAAAGCCTCAAATAGTCCTAACTATTCGATGAATCAAAACATCCTTTACCGATTAAATTCTTGAGAAGGATATTGCTATAATCAACTTAATACAAGCATATATTTCGTTATACTATGAATTTTTGAGCTCATGATCCACTAACAGATAGATAATTGAATTATATTTCCAACGATACCAATTTCTACAAAATTTGATGTCGAGGTAAAAAGTTATACCCGTTTTATAGTAAGCTCTCTAAACTGCCAAAGTGCGACGAGAAGGCCAATGGACCATCGCGCCAATGACGAACAGTATCCCAAACCATCGCAACTCGGCAGTAAGCCCGTTTTGTGGCCATAAAGTGATGGTTTGAGGGATGGTCAATCCTCAGGGTGACGGTTCGTCGCCCAAACCGTCCCGCACCTCCATTTAGCGATTTAAAGCCATTTTTAAAGGACTTTTTGGGTCTTTTTCCACCCTTTTTAACACCTAATTAAATCAAATCAAAGAACATAAATTCATATTTATCTATAGCTTAAAAATTAGGGTTCCTCTACCAAGAACAAGATTCAAGCTCTTCTTTAAGAAAACTCAAGAATCAAAGCGTCACCATTCAAGAACCTTCAAGAATAGTTACCCTATTTCAAGATTCAAGCTTGTAAGGTATGTTAGATGTTCATCCATGGATCCTTTTCATTCATGGAGTCGAAGAATCCATCTTTTATGTTTAAGATCATGAAATTTCACCTTTATAATGATTTGTCTCTATAAAGCTTTTATGATTTTGTTTATACATGATCTTTACAATCTATTTTCATTGAAATTAGCCCTTATTACAAATTTCATGAATTATGTCCATGAACTTACATGAATTTTGAATCTTTATCACGTTTCCATGAAATTGTAGGTGATATTAAACCTTACATGTTTAAATGGTGTTGTTTGTTGAATTTAAAACCTAATTGGTGATCTTAGAAGTGAAATCATGCTATTACTACCAGTTTTTAAAAACTATTCAAATGCTTAGTTTAAACCATGAACTATAAGTGTTTGATAAAATACCTAAATGAACGGGTTTTGAACAATGACTACTTATTATATGCTTACAAGTTAAAATTTTGGAATTTGTTTTCAAGTGGAATACATTATAGTATGTTTTAAATATTATGGTTTCCATATTATGTTTATGAGAATTTCGAATAAATCCTCAGTTTATGATTTTATCATGTGATCTTGGTACCTCATCATGTCTAGAGATATCCTCTTGTTAAAGTCTTGGTCCCCATATATTTGATGAATACTTAAGTGAATAATTGTGAACAATAATTTTCTTCCATGGTTTCAAAGCTTTCATGTCACCCCGTTGTTATTGCTATTGAGTCCTGGAGGTTATGAATACCCAAAATTTAGAGGTTTACTTAGTCTCAGTAGTTTTAGAATAGTTTCAGACGCATATGAGCATATTCAGCCAGTTAGCCATCATGATTAGTTACTTGTCCAGTTAATCTTAGCACAGTCCTGTAATCAGTGCCAGTTCACTTGGGAGTAGGATTCATCACCGAGCGAGCCTAAGAATGAGGGCTCACCCGTTAGTTAGGACTGGGTCCTTATAAGCAAGCCCTAAGTTCCAGAACTACGTATCTACCATAGGTTATGAGATGTCACCCGTTAGTTAGGTCTGACACTCTCAGGGATCAACCGCTAGTTAGGACTGATCTCAGGGGTCACCCAATAGTTAGGACTGACTCCATAACCATATTTAGTACCCGTGGCACTGTACTAGCACTCTTCCAACTGGGGTTACAGGTTGGAACCCAAACAGTTCTGAGTAGGGCATGTCGGTTAGATGATACCTCCCACAGTTTCAGTTACAGTCTCAGCCCAGTAATTTGTTCAGTAATTTAGTTTTAGTTTTCTTGACCATAGCATACATATATTAGACATTCAGTTATCAGATTTCATTATTTCTGTATTTATAGATTTTATATATGTTATATATTCTTGGTCATACATCCTTAGTACTTACAGATTTCATGTACTCTATTTATGATTACACGTTACATATACTTACATACATACATTCAAACAGTTATTATTCATATTCATGAAACCATGCATATCAGCCTACCTCATTTAGCATACCAGTACATTCAAAGTATTGATCATATACTCTTTTCTTGCGCTATGATGTCTCATATCATAGGTTCGGACGCTTAGGTTCCCGACTGTACCTAGTTATCCTAGCTCACCAGTAGCAGCAGCAGTAATGAGTCCTCATGTTTTGAGGAGCGATTATATTTATTTCAATTTCTCATTTTAGTAGACAGGCAGAGTTAGTTGGGGGCTTGTCCTATCAACTCCTTAGTTATTCAGTTGGAGGCTTTCAGACTAGTACAGATAGTTAGTCAATTTTTTTTATGTTTCAGTGGTCATTATCAGTTTTGTTTTCAAGACTTGTCAGATTTATTACTTAAAACATTATGGTATTCTTCAGTTTATTTCTGCATATGATCTTTTGATATCAGTTTTACTTAGTACTCATAGCAGGTACCAGCTTATGGGTTAGTTTGTGGTCCCTTGGGACTGTAAGCACTGTGTAGAGCCCAGGGTGTACTCTAGGGGCGTTACAAACTTGATTCTATCACGAACCAATCTGGTTCCCTAGCCGCAACAAGTATCCCGAACCATCAAGGCCTGAGAGACCCCTGTAACTCTCCCAACCCACTAGTTATATTATCTATTTTAGGGCCAGACCCACATGGCATTAAAATACATCACTAGGGAGTAAGGCTTTCTTACTTATAAACCCAACATCCCTCATGTATTTTGCCAATGTGGGACTCCTTCCTAAGTTGGGGTGTTACATACACCCCTTATGGACTCAACATCCTCGCTGAGGTTTGTCCCGCCGAATGGGATTTTCCTATACTCAAGATTGAGGTTTGCCCTACTTTGCTATGAGTCACATTAGACTGTCATCCCATTTTAAAGTGGCATATTACATTTAATATAGGTTGTCCTCCTTTCAATGAGACGATTTAGACCATCACTCCATTTAAAGTGTCACGCTACATTCAAAATAGGTCATCTGTCTTACAACGAGACATGTTGGGCAATCAGCCCATTCAAAGTGACATGTTACATTCAAGATAGGTCTTCCTCCTTTTAATGAGACACATTGGATCTTCACTCCATTCAAAGTGATATGTTGTATTCAAGATAGGTCATCCACCTTTTTAATGAGACACATTGGATTATCACTCTATTTAGAGTGTCATGTTACATTCAAGATAGGTCGTCTGCTTTTCAGCGAGACACATTGGGTCATTACCCCATTAAAAGTGACATATTACATCCAAAATAGGTCGTCCATCTTTCAATAAGACACGTTGGATCATCACTACATTCAAAGTGGCATATTACATTTAAAATAGGTCTTCCACATTTCAATGAGACATGTTGGATCATCACTCCATTCAAAGTGGCATGCTACATTTAAATTAGCCGCCCGCCTTTTACTGAGACACGTTGGACCGTCACTCCATTCAAAGTGACATATTAAATTCAAAATAGGTCATCTACCTTTCAATGAGACATGTTGGACCGTCACTACCTTCAAAGTGGAAAGTTACATTCAAATAGGTCGCCCACCTTTCAATGCGACACGTTGAACTGACACTCTATTCAAAGTGGTATATTATAATCAAAATGGGTCATCCGCCTTTCAATAAGACATGTTGGACTGCCACTCCATTCAAGGTTGTGCAAATTGGATCATCAACTATCTCAACAATACATGTTCAAACAGATTTTCACCAATTTACGTTAGTGTAATGCTACATTTGCAACCAACTATTCTATTTGAGATATTGTCGAGAGCATCCGAAATGATGAAATTCTCAATTCAAAATCACTGGTATGGATGACTCCAAAAAGGACACAGCACAACATGAAACTTTTTCTTAGCAGCGAACTTGGACATATTCCGAAGAGGAATATCAAACTCTTTGGATGCGAACTAAATGACGACTTCCACCACCATCAAACCACACCCTTATTAGAAGGCGTATGGGATATTTTGGGATATTCTGGTTTCTGTTTCACTTTCAGGATACTTCTAAACTCATACTTGAAGTAATCTTCCCTTTCCATCAAATCCAAGTGATAATGCACTCAGAGTTTTGGAAATTATGTCCAGATAAATTCTTGCCGATGGATGTGAAGGATCCCACATTCTTGGTTAAGAGGTTACAAGCCTCTTTTCCATAATCTCAAATAAATTATCACTCATTCTGAACCAAAGGTTGTATTAAATAAGAGACTATCTTTTCCACCGATCAAGTCGAACCACAAGTAGTTTGATTTCCTGAGTCTCGAGGATATGTAGGCTGAACTCTATGTTGAAAACTTAACTGCATTCAACCTACCCCTAATTATCTTATTCCCATCTTTTTGGTTTTACGAAAATTTGAAAATCGAGATAGCTGTGAATTTTTTAATCTTACTTAAAATAAAGCTTTATGAACTACAAACTTATTTATAATTCCAATATGGATTGAATTAATTACGATTAATGCAAAACTATTTCCTTAATAATCATCATTGAAGTAGAATATAAAAATGACATTGTTATACCCTTTTCTTTTTTAATGAAAATTAGAAGCTTTCATACTGTTGTAAATATTGATTACCAGAATTGGGATTGTTAAAGAGATTTTAAAGTAGTAGATTATCTAAAGTTGCAATAAGATCAATCGTGCATTGCATATGGAAGCTTGATATATATTTATTTATTCTAATAAGTACATTCATTTAACTGAAATAAGGATTCAATTCAGACACGTTGTATAGATGAAGAATTTTTGTCATACAATGTTTCTTTACATAGCAATCAAATAATACAAAAGATAATAATTTATGAAGCAAACCATAAATGTACCCAACTTTCTTCCTTCAATATTATATGATGATGATGATGCAACTACATCTAAGGATTGGAGTTGCAAATGATTTAACTATTTTATCAAATGATGACTTGACAAATCGGATCACAAAGGTATTGAAAAATCCAACATATGATAATTATCATTTTTAAAATTATGTGATGCTTTAATTGGGAGAAGTAAAATATTATACTTTTTTTCCTTAATCATTATTTTGTAACATCAAATCTTTCTGTAAAAATTTTAATGAGACATCTAAAATTGCATATTACTAGTTACATGCATCTTTTCTTCTCTATACTAGGAAATTTTTCCACTGAAATTTTTTCTATTAAGATTGTAATGAGTCATATTATCTACTAATAAATATATAAGAGGGTGTTATAGATACATTGTATTATGCATATCCATTTAATATACAATTCTTATATAGACTTGCTATTGAATGAGCTTGCAATTAAATTAACATGCAATCAAATAAAGTTTCAATTAGATAATATTACAATGAGATAAGATTGCAATCAGTAAACTTCCAATCACGAAGGCACTAGTAACTTATACAACTACTTATATTATTCTATAAGTAGGATGCCAATGCAGTGTATTTGTAGGAGAAAATGATTTACCTATTTTATCAAATGAAGACTAGACAAATCTGATCACAAAAGCATCGCAAAATCAAACATATTATAATTATCATTTACATCATTATGTAATGCTTTAATTGGTGGAGAAGTAAAAAATATATTAACTTTTTTTTTCCTTAATTGATATTTGTCACATCAAATTTTTCTATAAAATCTTTAATGAGGCACCTAACAATGCATATTACTAGATACATGCACCTCTTTCTTTCTATACTAGGAGCTTTATTTGCTGAATTTTTCATATTAAGATTGTAAGGAGCCATATTAGCTATTAATATAATAAAAATATAAGAGGGTGTTATTGATACATTGAATTATGAATAACCTTTTAATATACAATTCTTATATAGACTTGCAATTAAATGAGCTTGAAATCGAATAAGATTGCAATCATATAAGATTTCAATGATATAAGATTGCAATTGGATAAGCTTTCAATTAAGATGAAACCAAGTAACTTATACAACTACTTATGTTCTTCTATAAGTAGGATGTCAATGCAGGGTATTTGTACATTAGTTTGAAGAAAAATAAAGTCTCTCCTTCTCTCGATTTTGTGATTATATCTCTTGTTACCTTGATATTTAGTATTAATTCATACAATAAGAATTTCTTCTTATTTCATTCAGCTAAAAAATGATACTTGTTTATTTCATCCTATTAGTTTTTCTACAACTTAGTTCAAATTTCGCCGCTAATGAGAATTTTGAAAATTATGTTGGTTGCGACATGCCCAAATCAGATGTGGACTTAGTAGAATTTCCATTGAATTTGGAGTACTTGGAAGCTGAATTTTTCTTGTGGGGTTCTTTGGGATATGGTTTGGATAAATTGGCACCTGAACTTGCTGATAGTGGGCCTCCACCTATTGGTGCTCAAATTGCAAAACTTAGCCCTCTCGTAAGAGATGTGATAACCCAGTTTGGATTTCAAGAAGTCGGACATCTCAGGTTCTTTTCCATCTCATAATCTTATATTGGTTCTTATATTTTCTTATTTAATATGAATAAGTAAAAAATAGTCATCGACATTCTATAAGGGATATCTTCGAATTTATGAAGCTCTATAGTCGATCTATAATGTCACTGATCTTACCACTACCTCTGATAATGAAAATGCAGATCCTACGATTAACTCGAAAAGATTGAGAGGATATTTCCAAGACCTTTATGCTCCGAATGTCTAAATCTTATTATTTAGTTCTAGATGGTAACAAATGTAAGCTAATCTTTGGCAGATACAAGTTCCATTATTGGGCATTACAAGTTAATTTTCTTTCTTCCTGTAACCAATATTCCACCCGCACCCTCCCCTTCACTTCATATCAACTCCCACCCTCTCACACCTCGCCCACGTCGATATAAATGTCTGATAATGTTTTGCTTATATTATATATAAATGCATTTGGGATAATAAATATTGAAATATGGTAAGAATGCCACTTATTTGTAGCTCACATATCTCATACATCATTTTCAAGTCATGGGTGTAGTTCACTTTCATCTCCTAATCTAGTCTATATCTTATGCTGTACTACTTTTGTTTCATTCTATATGAAGGTATTACATCATCACAAACTTTAAGAATTTTTAATTATTATTTTGATCTACAATGTATTCAATTTTTGTAACTATTAAATTACATAACTGAGGTTTGAATGGAAAGGTTACATTAAATTCATTATTTGTAGAACATATAATTAAAAATAATAATGTAAAAGTTGATGCAGGGCAATCAAAGATACAATAACAGGATTCCCGAGGCTACTACTAAATCTAAGCAGAGAATCATTTGCAACAGTGATGGATGATGCATTTGGACATCCATTAAAACCACCTTTTGATGCTTATGCTAATGACATTAACTATCTCCTTGCCTCCTATGTAATACCTTATGTTGGACTCACCGGATATGTTGGCGCTAATCCTAAACTCCAAAGCTCTACTGCCAAAAGAGTAAGACTACATACTTAGACCTATCTTGTTTTTCAGTATGTGAAATAGATTACTTGTCTTTACACAAGGTAGTATTAAAATTACTAGTATATACATCCATATGATTTTCTTATTTAATTGAATTATATATATTAAATAATATTTTGATGAAAGGGTCATTTTTATCAATAGTTGGAGGTAATATTTATTACGTGATTATGATTGTAAAGACCACATTTTAAGAAAACTTACCTGTAGTGGCCATGTATGAAACTTAAAACACTTTTTTCGTTGAGTTTAAATTATATACACAGACAATTTAAATATTATTTGTACACTATCAGTGAAGTTTAACATATACTAGCAGGTTTGTTATAATATCCTTACCAGATATCTAATTAACTCTTGCCAAAAAATCTATGGATAATCATCTAATAAATGATCTTACTGGTTAATTTGGATGGCAGCTAGTTGCAGGATTACTTGGAGTCGAATCAGGTCAAGACGCTGTTCTGAGAGCATTGCTTTATGAGCGAGGAAGAGAGAAGGTAGAACCCTACGGGATTACAGTAGAAGAGTTCACAAACCGAATATCAAAGCTGAGGAACAAATTGGGACGCCATGGAATTAAAGATGAAGGACTTAATGTGGAACCGAAAGTAGGTGCTGAAGGGAGGATAAGGGGGAATGTACTTGCAGGTAGTGGCCAAATAAATATTTTGATTTAGAATATTCTCTCTCTATATATACATAAACTAATATTGATTTATACGCACAAAATAGATTTTTAGTTAAAAGTGCTCAACTGAAAACTTTTTTGTCCATGTGGTTATGCCGCTATTTGCAGGGGACAAGTACTCAATGGCCTACGATAGAACGCCGAAGGAAATATTAAGAATAGTGTACGGAAGTGGAAAAGAGAATAAACCTGGTGGATTTTATCCAAAGGGAGCGGAAGGACGGATAGCAAAATCATATCTTAGGCATGGGGACTAGCTATTTAGAAAAATACAAAATTATTTTTTACTTCCTGCAAAGTAAATAAAAATAAGTGAGTTATAAAGTGGGTAATAAAATTTATGTTGAGATATTATATTTGTGCTTAAATATTAATTTATCTAATGAGTCGTATCATTAGATCATGTCATATTATACTAAAAGGGAAAGATCCTATCCCTAATGTTGTATCTCGTGTTTTTGCCCTTGTTGTAAACCAAAATGTTATTAAAGATCTGACTAAATTAACATATTAAATATATATAGACTAAAATAATAAATAAAATCATTCACTGAGCGGATGAGTTTGTTTTACCAAACAATAATTATTGTAGGTTACACTTTTATAATTTATTTAATTATATAGGTATAAACTTTGCACATTTCAATTGTTTCACCCCTAAAGCTTTTACGAGTTACATTGTGACAATAATATTTATACAGAACTTCTCCAAAAAAATTGGCACCGTTAAGAGGCCTAAACATGAAAGATAAGCATGTATCTTTATGTCATGATTATACCCAATAATAATTATATATATATCACATCCCAGATTATTGACTTGAGTGGGCCCCACTCTATTCTAACTATATCAGTGAACTCTTACCATCCAATAAGTTATTATGTGAAATCTAATTAACAAACTATAAAACTTTTACGATCCAATAAATTATTATGTGAAATCTAATTAACAACCTATATTAACAACCTATAAAACTCTTACCATCCAATAAATTATTATGTGAAATCTAATTAACAACCTATAACTAGTAAACAGTTAAATCTTGATACCAATGATATTATCAATATTTGAAACATTTACAAGAAATAACTTATCAAAATGAACAACTCTCAAAATCCAGTTTGACATGTACAAAAGCTTCTAAAAATATCATGGATAAAGGAAAAGACAACTTCCACTACGGAAGAGAGATTCAGAAGTTGATGATTAATAACCATCAAAACACATAAGAGATTGCTAGTCAACCTGCAATGCAACCTCCATCCACAATAGGAGATGCAACAATAGTATTAATAAAACACATATAGTGGTATCACATAACATCATATAAAAACCACAAAATAATACATGACAACTCCACTTGATACTTCAATACTAGAGTTCACATTCCACACTGTATCTTTGGTTTCATAGAAGCTTTCAATTGTGCTTTAATTGCTTAATTAACCAAATTTGTTTCAACTTACAATCCTATTTTTCACAAGAAAATTCTAATGTTTGTTAACTCTGTAAATATTATCTAGCCTGCAGTTCTTACAATTCAACTCAAGGATTAACAGATAGATTTCAATATCTACACAAGGTATATACAATAAAAATTAATAGCAAAATTAACCCAACAAACATATAATAGATACAATGTCCCCATATACTTAACAATAGTCCATCTATCCTTTCAAAAACTTAACAACAACCTCAAAATTACAATCAAGATGCATATGCTACACATTCTAAAGATATCTCATCTAGCAAATAAGTAATCAACCTATCGATTTGCACAACAAACAGTCTTGCAATCACCCCAATAGCCAAACCATTTGCAATAAGGGCATGTATGTCACGAAAAATATCATAATAATTCCAACTCTACAATTACGTCAGTCACATTACAACATCAATTAGAAATACAACAGACAAATCAATCTTCATAGGTCACCATAGACCCTACAAACATAGTCACCCATCATAATGTGAACCCAATTGAAAATAATTACCTTGAATACATTTGCAATATCTCTCTCTCATTGTCTCTCTCTCTCTCTATGTGTGTGTTTATATAATTTCAAGGCACATGCTAAGAGTCTTGTTTTTGCCTAATAGTCATGACCCATAGGGGACAACCTAAGTCCATGTCATGTATTAATGTGATACTTGATCCTCCATAATAATAATAATAATAATAACAAAAACAACAACAACAAAAACAACAACAACAACAACAATAACAATAACAATAACAATAACAATAACAAGAACAAGAACAATAACAACAACAATAACAACAACAACAACAACAACAATAAGAATAAGAATAAGAATAAGAATAATAGTGATAGTAACAATAACAATAACAATAACAATAACAATAACAACAACAACAACAACAACAACAACAACAATAAGAATAAGAATAAGAATAAGAATAAGAATAATAGTGATAGTAACAATAACAATAACAATAACAACAACAACAACAACAACAACAACAACAACAACAACAACAACAAAAACAACAACGACAACAACAACAACAATAATAATAATAAAAAGAAGAAGAATAGTGATAGTAATATAACTACCGGTATGACGTGGTACCCGATTCTTCCATAATAAAAATGATATAAGAAAACATAATCATAGCAGCATGGTATTTGATCCACCATAACCATATTTTTGTATTTTATCTATCATACTATCTATTGGTATATAACATAGTCTGCTACATTTGCACTTATACTTACAATCATCACATTCTGATTAAGTTTGATAATCATCAATTTATTCTAACAAGTATCAACAACCAATCTGTCAATAAATTATATAACATGTTTGAAGATTGTTGAAACCTAACTTTTGCCCTCCACATTTCAAATTAGTTTTTAAATTTCTCAAGTTTAAATAGTTTTAAAATATTTTAAGTTATTTTGAAATAAATTTCAACCCTACCTTTTGAATTTAGGTGAAATTAATATATTTAGTGTTTAATTATACATGATTATAAAATTGTTAGTTAAAGAAAATGATTTAGAATTTATTTAGAGTGAAAAGTTTGATTAAAAATTGCAAATATTCTACTATTCTCAATATCAATTGAAAATAAGAAATTAATAACATAATTAGTTTCTTAATTTTAATTTTATTATTCTTATTACTATTGAAAAAATAAAAAAATTGTGTTTTATTGAATATTTATTTTGAAATTATTGAATTTTGAAAGACTCGTCAAATTAATTAAAAGTTAATTTCATCTTAATTTTGTCCAATTAATTCTATCGTGGTAATTTTTTATTAATATAAAATGGTTAAAATATTTAATTGAACTCCCTTGATTAACCAAATATTCCATATTAACCCCAATAGCCAACCCACCAGGGGCCTTGGGCTCTAGGTGACAAAAGAGTTTTAAAATGAAGTGTGGGTGACACAAGTCTTAAAAATTGAGTGGAGGTGACAATTATTTTATTAAGGATTAAGAAAACAAGAAAAATTTAAAAATAACCCACAAGTTTTTTAATTTACACTTTGATCCAATGTAAAACCTAATATAACTGGAAATGGAAGAGAAAAAAGACACATTTTTCTCTCTTCTCATTTATCGGAGTTTTCTCCCTCTTCTTGATTTTTGTTGTTCATTGTTGTTTTTGCTTTATTCATTATCTTCTTCTTCATTATCATCATCTTGTTCTTCATTATCATCTCTTCTTGTTCATCATCATCATCATGTTGTTGTTGAACATTGTTGTTACCGCTACTATTGCTACTTGATCAAATTTTTTAGGTCAAATTTTATTTGTATATCACTTGAAAATTACTTACATGTGATTTTAGTAAATAAAATTATAATTTTTAGTTGAATTTCTCATCTGGTTGTATCTGCTACTGCTGGTTTTTCAATAGTAGATAAAACATGTAACGTGAATCCAACAGATGAGTAATCTGTTGCACAGATGAGTAACCTGTTGCAACATATTGACTAATCTATTGCAACATATGAGTAATCTGTTGCAATATATATGACTAATCTATTGCAACAGATTACTCATCTGTTGGATTTGTATTATAGTGTTGTAACATAAATCCAACATATAGGTTATCTATTGCAACAAATTAGTCATATGTTGCAACAGATTACTCACTTGTGGCAATAAATGACTCAGATATTGGTTTCATGTTGCAGGTTCTATCCATTGTTGCGGTAGCAAATATACCAAATAAAAATTCAACGAAAATCATAATTATACTTAAAAAATCACCTATGAAGTAATTTTCAAGTGATATACGAACAAAATTTGACCTCAAAAAATTCTAAAAAATTCAACAAGGGCACAACGAAGAAGTGAAACACGTGAAAAATTTCATGAAATAGGTAAAGAAGAAAAAAAAAGTGTATCATACATCAAATGCAAAAGGATCGAGGGGATAAATGTTTGAATTCTCCTAAAAAAATTTAAGTTCCCTAGTATTTTAATTTCTTTCTAATGGATAACTCATCTATTATAACAGATTTTCTATCTGTTTGATAATTTCCAATAGATGAATCATCTGTTGTAACATATCATTCATTTGTTGATTCAAATTAAGTAATTATTAGTAATAACTAAATTGATTTAGCTAAAATTAAAGACAATGGGACAAACAATTGAGTTCTCCTAAAAATGTTTGAGTTCCCTAGTATTTTGATTATTTTCCAGCAGATCACCTATTTGTTGTAATAAGTTAGTCATCTGTTGCAATAAATGCTTATAACAGGTTAGTCATTTATTGATTCAACTTAAGCAATTATTAATAATAATTAAATTGATTTAACTAAAATTGAAGACAAGACCTTAGACAAGGGGGAAAACATTTGAGTTCTCCTAAAAAATATTTGAGCTTTAGTATTTTAAATTGCTTTTCAACACATATTTTGTCTATTTAGTAATTTCCAATACATGAGTCATATGTTGCAACAACTTAGTCATCTGTTGCAACAGATGTCTATATCTATTTGATAATTTTCAATAGATGAATTAGTTATTGCAACAAGTGAAACATTTGTTGCAACAGATGTCTATATTTGTTTGGTCATTTTCAACAGATGTTTTTATTTGTTTGATCATTTCCAACAGATTACTCATTTGTTGTAACATATTTGTCATCTATTGATTCACATTGAGTTATTATTAGTAATAAATAAATTGATTACTAAAATAAAATATGAATTAATAAGTTCAATTATAGTTTCAATTAATATCATGGTAATTACACGATCAACTAAGTATGTTCGTCCTGAGTAGAGTAATCAATTGACTAATTTTATTTGCAATGATTCAAACTAAGTCATCATTAGAAATAACTATATTTATTTAACTAAAACTAAAGATGAATTAGTAAATTCAATTACGATTTAAATTAATTTCATAGTAATTACATGATTAATTAAGTGTTTCGTACTAAGTAGAATGATTAATTGATAAATTTTATGTGGAATAATTCAAATTAAACTATTATTAGAAATAACTACACTGATTTAACTAAAATTAAAGATGAATTAGTAAGTTCAATTATGATTTCAATTAATCTCAATAATTAAATGATCAATTAAGTGTTTCATCCTTAGTAGAATAATTAATTGACCAATTTTATTTTAAATGATTCAAATTAAGTCATTATTAGTAATAACTATGTTGATTTAACTAAAATTAAACATGAATTAATGAGTTCACTTACACTTTCAATTAATCTCATCATAATTACATGATTAACTAAGTGTATTCGTCCCGAGTAGAGTGATCAATCGACCAATTTTATTTGAAATAATTCAAATTAAGATATTATTATTAATAAATAAATTGATTTAACTAAAATTAAAGATAAACTTACAATTTCAATTAATCTCATATTAATTAAATTATCAACTAAGTGTATCCGTCATGATTAGAGTGATCAACTGACCAAATTTATTTGAAATGAATCAAATTAAGTCATTATTCGTAATAACTAAATTGATTTAACTAAAATTAAAGATAAACTTACAATTTCAATTAATCTCATAGTAATTAAATTATCAACTAAGTGTATTTGTCATAATTAGAGTGATCAACTGACCAATTTTATTTGAAATGAATCAAATTAAGTCATTATTCGTAATAACTAAATTGATAAAATAAAATTAAAGATGAATTGATAAGTTCACTTACAATTTCAATTAATCTCATAGTAATTACATGATCAACTATGTGTATTCATCTCGAGGAGAGTGATCAATCGACCAATTTTATTTCAAATGATTCAAATTAAGTCATTATTAGTAATAAATAAATTGATTTTGACTAAATTAAAGATGAATTGACAAGTCCACTTACAATTTCATTTAATGTATTCGTCCTTAATAGAATGATCAATTGAAATTTTTTATTTAAAATGATTCAAATTAAGCAACTATTAGTAATAACTAAATTGATTTAACCAAAATTAAAGATAAGAACTTAGACAAGGGGACAAACATTTGAGTTCTCTTAAAAACATCTGAGCTTTACTATTTTAAATTATTTTCCAATATATATCCTATATGTTTGATAATTTTCAGCAGATGAGTCATCTGTTGCAACAACTTAGTCATCTGTTGCAACAAATGTCTATATTTGTTTGATAATTTTCAATAGATGAGTCATTTATTACAACAGATTAGTCATCTGTTACAACATATGTCTATATTTGATTGGTCATTTCCAACAGATGTCTTTATCTGTTTGGTCATTTCCAACAGATGTCTTTATCTGTTTAGTCATTTTCAACAGATTACTAATCTTTTGCAACATGTTAGTCATTTATTGATTCATATTAAGCTATTATATTAGTAATAACTAAATTTATTTAACTAGAATTAAACATGAATTAATAAGTTACCAATTTTATTTGAAATGATTAAAACCAAACCATAATTAGAAATAACTATATTGATTTAACTAAAATTAAAGATGAATTAGTAAGTTGACTTACATTTAAATTAATTTTATAGTAATTACATGATCAACTAAGTGTTTCGTCTTAAGTAGAATGATCAATTGACCAATTTTATTTGAAAAAATTAAAATCAAGAAATTATTAGTAATAATTAAATTAATTTAACTAAAATTAAAGATGAATTGATAATTTTAATTATGATTTCAATTAATCTCATAGTTAGTAATTACATGATCATATAAGTATATTCGTCTTGGATAAAGTGTTAATTGACCAATTTTATTTGAAATGATTCAAATTAAGATATTATTAGTAATAACTACATTGATATAACTAAAATTAAAGATGAATTGATAAGTTCAATTACTATTTCAATTATTCTCATATTAATTACATGATCATCATAGTGTGTTCGTACTGAGTAGAGTGATCAATTGACTAATTTTATTTGAAATGATTCAAATTAAGTCATTATTACTAATAGCCAAGTTGGTTTAATAATTACAATTTCAATGAATCTCAAAGTAATTACATGATTATTTAAGTGTATAACCTATTGTACCAGATTTAATCTGTTGCAACAGATGAGTCATTTGTTGAAAATTATCAAACAGATATATACATATGTTGCAATAGATTAGTCATCTGTTGTAACAAATGTCTTTATTTGTTGGTCATTTACAATAGATGACCAATCTGTTGCAACATATGACTTTATCTGTTTGTTATTTCCAACAGATTACGAATCTGTTGCAATAGGTGACTAATCTGTTGCAACAGATGTCTTTATCGGTTTGGTCATTTTCAACAGATTACTCATCTTTTGCAACATCTTAGTCATCTATTGATTTATATTAAACCATTATATTAGTAATAACTAAATTGATTTAACTAGTATTAATAAGTTCAATTACTATTTCAATTAATCTCATGGTAATTACATAATCAACTAAGTGTGTTCGTCCTGAGTAGAGTGATCAATTGACCAATTTATTTGAAATTATTCAAACCAAGACATAATTAGAAATAACTATATTGATTTAACTAAAATTAAAGATGAATTAGTAAGTTCACTTACAATTTCAATTAATTTTATAGTAATTACATGATCAACTATATGTTTTGTCTTAAGTAGAATGATCAATTGACCAATTTGATTTGAAATAATTAAAATTAAGTAATTATTAGTAATAACTAAATTGATTTAACTAAAATTAAAGATGAATTGATAATTTTATTATGATTTCAATTAATCTCATAGTAATTACATGATCATCTAAGCGTATTCGTTTTGAGTAAAGTGTTAATTGACCAGTTTTATTTAAAATAATTCAAATTAAGACATTATTAGTAATAACAACAGTGATTTAACTAAAATTAAAGATGAATTGATAAGTTCAATTACGATTTCAATTAACATGTTGCAATAGAGGAGTAATCTGTTGTAAAAGACCAAACAGTTAAAGACATTTGTTGAAAATGACCAAACATATATAGACATCTGTTGCAATAGATGACAAACCTGTTGCAATAGCTAACTCATCTATTGAAAATTATCCAACAAATATAGACATCTATTGCAACAAATGACTAAATTATTGCAACATATAACTCATCTATTGGAAATTATTAAATAGATAAGATATATGTGAACTCAGAACCAAAATGAGCCACAAAATTTAAAAAGTGACCAAAATAGGTCACCTATTTAAAAAGTTACCAAAATAGGTTAAACGTAATAATTTATTACGTTTTCTATTTTTATTCTTAACGATAAATTAACGGAGTTGACTTTTACAATTTCTTACGTTTTACATTTTTTTTTGTAAAACGTAAAAATTTCTTACGTTTTATAACAAAAATATAAAACGTAAGAATTTCTTACATTTTACACGATGATCGAGGAAAAAATGCAGTGAATTATCAAATCAATTAAAAAGATACTAAAAAATGAGTTGTTCAAGATAACAAAAAGTTATGTTCTTAACTTTTTTATAGCAGTGGTCCCCCACCCATAATTCTTTTTTCCACAAATGTCCCATCACTTCTACTTTTTCCTCTTTTTACATATAATAATTATGAATTTTTTGATTAGTTAAATTTATTTATATTTTACATGTAGTTCAAATAATTTATTTTTTTTCTCTATGTAATAAATTTTTACATTTTACATATAAAATTTAAAAAATAGAAGTATCAATTACCTCATTAACTTAACAATTTTCTTATATTTATTCAATATAAAAAACTAATCACTTCTATCCTTAATTATCCGATTTCTCTCTAAAAAATAATTATACTTTTGAGTTTTCCTCTACTCTAAAATAGTGAAATGTTGAATTATCGTCGATCAAATATGCTACTATGTACAATAATTATATTTTTTTGGTGTGTTAAAAATATGAAATTAATTTTTCGGATAGTGATTCATTGTAGTTTTTTATTAGTGTTTCGATTAGGATATTGAGGAGACTCACATGCACAAATACGTTTCATATTAAATTAATAGAGTAAAAAATCACAATTTAATTTAGGAACAATCCTAAATTAATATAAGAAAATATATTTTTTTAGAAACACTCTTAAAAAAAATATAATTCTTGTATATAGTAGCATATTTGATCAACGATAATTCAACATTTCACTATTTTGGAGTAGAGGAAAACTCAAAAGTATAATTTTTTCTTACAGAGAAATCGCATAATTAAGGATAGAAGTAATTATTTTTTGATATAGAATAAATATAAGAAAATTGTTAAGTTAATGAGGTAATTGATACTTTTTTAAAAATTTTTTTTTTTTTATGTAAAACGTAAAAATTTATTAGAAAAGAGGACAAAGTAGAGGTGATGAGACATTTGTGGAAAAAGGAATTGTGGGTGGGGGACCACTGCTATAAAAAAGTTAAGAGCGTAACTTTTTGTTACGTTGAAAAACTCTTTTTTTAGTACCTTTTTAATTGATTTGACAGTTCATTGTATTTTTTTTCTCGGTTATCGTGTAAAATGTAAGAATTTCTTACGTTTTTGTAAAAGTCAACTTGGTTAATTGACCGTTAAGAAAAAAGTAAAAAACGTAATAAGTTATTAGGTTTAGCCTATTTTGGTAACTTTTAAATAGGTGGCCTATTTTGATCACTTTTTTAATTCCGTGGCTCATTTTGATTCCGAGTTCAAAATATGTTGAAAAGCAATTTAAAATACTAAAGCTCAAATATTTTTAGGAGAACTCAAACATTTGTCCCCTTGTCTAAGGTCTTGTATTAAAGATTTGTCTTCAATTTTAATTAAATTAATTTAGTTATTATTAATAATTGCTTAATTTGAATAAACAAATGACTAATCTATTATAAACATCTATTGCAATAGATGACTAACTTGTTGCAACAAATAGATAATCTGTTGGAAAATAATTAAAATACTAGGAAACTCAAATATTTTTAGGAGAACACAAATGCTTGTCCCATTGTCGTAGAGACGTCTTTAATTTTACCTAAATCAATTTAGTTATTACTAATAATTGCTTAATTTGAATCAACAGATGACTAGCATGTTTCATCAGATGATTCATCTGTTGGAAATTATCAAACAGATAGAAAATTTGTTGTAACAGATGGGTCAACTATTAGAAAGCAATTAAAATATTAGGGAACTTAAACATTTTTAGGAGAACTCAAATGTTTGTACCTTGATCCTTTTGCATTTGACGTATGGCATATTATTTTTGTCTTCTTTACCTGTTTCATGAAATTTTTCATGTGTTTTACTTATTCGTTGTGCCCTTATTGAAATTTTTTTAAAAAAAATTAGGTCAAAATTTGTTCGTATATCACTTGGACATTACTTCATAGCTTATTTTGTAAGTAAAATTATAATTTTTGTTGAATTGTAAAATTATAATTTTTGTTGAATTTCTTATTTGGTTTATCTACTACTGCTACAATGGATAGAACCTGCAACATGAATCCAACATATGAGTCATCTATTGCAACAAATAAGTAATCTGTTGCAATATATGACTAATCTGTTGCAACAGATGACCCATATGATGGATTCATATTACAACACTATAAAACGAACCCAACAGATGAGTAATCTGTTGCAATAGATTAGTCATATATGTTGCAACAAATTACTCATTTATTGCAACAGATTACTCATTTGTTGTAACAACTTAGTCATATAAGTTGCAATAGATTAGTTATATATGTTGCAACAGATTAGTCATATATGTTGCAACAGATTACTAATCTGCGCAACATATTAGTCATATATGCGGTAACAAATTTCTAATTTGTGCAACAGATTAGTCATATATGTTGCAACAAATACTCATCAATTGGATTTACGTTACATATTTTATCCATTATTAAAAAACAGCAGTAGTAGATATATCCAGATGAGAAATTTAACTAAAAAATAACAAACATTAAAAAAAAACAAAAAACATAAAACATAAAAAAATAACAAACACCAATAAATCAAGTTCCTCATTTTCGTCATAACTTAAAATCCCTAATTTTTTACTTGTGAAAATCAAAAAGAAACGATGAAGAACTAGAAGTTGTTGTCACCGGAGAATGTTGTCACGTCAACTGATGGTTGAAAATAAAAAAGGAATGGGCAAGAACTCAAAACTATTTGTTGCCAGAGGTTGAAGTTGCACAAGATTGAAGGGAGAAATTTGAAAAGTTGTTGGTTGGGAGAAGTTAGAGGAAGAAACTATCGAGAGAAAGAGAGAAGAGAGAGAGATTGATTTGCAGAGGGAGGGAAGTTTTGTGGGTGTGGGTTAATTTGTATTTTTGAAAAGATTAAAACGTTTAGAAAATATTAATCAAGTCCACAATTAACCTAATCAAGTTGTTTAATTATGTTTGACCCTTTAAATTGATCAATGTCACCAATCCTTTATTCAAGTCTTAAAAGACACCTTTCATTCAGTTTTCTCAACCCATCAGCCCCAAATTCCTCCCAAATTAATCGACCTCATTAGACCACCCCAACGACTCACAACCTTCACCCCTTATATCCTCTTCTAACAACCAACCAACAACAACAGCGCAATTTCCTTACCCCTCAACAACAACAGACCAGCAGCCCAATTCACTCACCAATCCGACCTAGCTCCAATTCCCTTTCCCCTTTACCTATCAGCAACACTCCAACAATATACCAAAAAAAACCAACAACAGTACTAAACAACATTATCAATAATAACAATGAGAACCGCTCCAACATTAATGTTGTAATATCAACAAAGAACAACGACTTCAACTCGTCACCAACCGTATTCAACCTAGCCATTTCCAATTTCTTACCCTTTTACCTCTCCATATAGCCAAGAATGGCTAAGAATTTCATTAACTTTTCCCTATCTCAGATTATGTTCATCTATTTTTGATAAGAAACCAATGGATACAAGAAATTTGGATTTGAAATCCAACTTTTCAAATCCGAAACCCTAAATTTTTTCCTCCAAAATTCCCCTATAAATAGAGGTAGAATGACAGAGGAAAGGGGGAGGATTTTTGGGGAAAAATTTTGAGGTTTGGGAGGCGCGTGCTTTTAACTTCACGCAACCAGAAAATCTCGACTAACTCACTCCAAAAAACAGATTCCAGTAAAATTGTTGAACACTGGCAAGGCTAATCGAAACTTTGATGGTTAAAGTCCATTTGATTAAGTCTTTTCATCCCATTTATTGTTCAGAAAAAGGTAAACCCATCTTTCTCTTTTAATTTCTTTATTATTTATTCTTATCATTCTTCGTGTTAGTAATTTTCGTTCGTAAGCATATTGATGGTGGGATTATTTATTGTATAAGGCTTGGAAGGAGATAGGTTTCGTATGATGAAATTATGTGTTTTCTTTGTCATCTTATAGTGATTGAATTGATTCATGGATTTTGTCATTTTGGTAGCATTTAGTTTGCAGTGTTGTTTTCTGTTTCTTTTTTTCACAATTGATATGGGAATCTTGAATTCTTATTATTTTTGCTTTTATGCTCGCGGGATGGATATTGCTCAACATTACTTCAAATTTCTAAGAATAAAGATTGTGTTCTAATTCAATTATTGGTGCATTTTGTTGATAAGATTCAAGCTTTACTAAGTTTATGCGGATGCTTGTTGTCATTGTGAATCAGCAGCTTTATCATATATATGAAAGGTGTTCGCACTCCTAAAAGATTTGTGTAAGACAATTATTGAGTATTTGTCATTGTTGTGTATAGCTTGGCACTTTTGAAATGTTTATCTCATTGGTGTTTAAGTGTGTTGATGGATTCAATGTTTGTGTCTTTACCAGTTAAGAAAATGATAGAACTCAAGTTGTTGCTTTTATTTTTATTTCTTTTCCCTACAGCTTAGCCATGGCTGTATAGTATTTGTAGTATTTAAAGATGTTTTGTTACCATTTCCTGTTAAATGTTGATTGTGTCTTCATAATTGGATAGAGTTTGACGTTATGTTTAAAATAATTTGAGTTGGAGGGTTGTTTTAGTGTCCCTATTTGACTCTTATCTTCATTTTTTAATCAATTGAGAATTTTGATATATGTTTTATGAAAATGAGAGGCAGTATCTTAGTGAAATTTATTTGATCATGAGTAAAAAGTGAACCTTTTTTCTTAAATACATTTCGGCTATATGATTACTAAATGTGTGCTTGTTGGATTCATGTTTCAACACCCAATCCCCAATGGAGTAGTTCCTGTCAGCCCTTTTACCATTAACAATAGTCTTCATCCTAGCTTGAGCTTTAGGAAAATTTGCTTTAAGGACTCGCATGGTAGCTTCCCTAGACTGCAAACTTCGATCAACTGCATCAATGTGAGAGTCAAAATCCATGCAAGGCAATAGAGGAGAGGTTTCTGTCCATAGAACCCCTCATAAGGTGTCAGCTTCAGTGCTGAGTGGAAAGAGGTATTATACCACCATTCTGCTAGTGGAAGCCAATGAGTCCAAGCTTAGGTTCGTTCAAAGATCATGCACTGGAGGTAGCATTCCAAACATCTATTGACAACTTCAGTTTTCCCATCTATTTAGGGGTGGTAAGCTGTGGAAGTCAAAGGAGATACCTTTTGTAGTTTAAAGTGTTCCCGCCAAAACTTGCTTGTAAATACTGTAACCTTATCAGAAATAATTGATCTGGGCATGCCATGGAGTTTAGAAACTCCATCTATAAATAATTGAGCTACCTCCAATGTTGTATAAGGCTGCTTAAGAGACATAAAGTGTGCGACTTTGCTCAGCCTTTCCACAACCACAAAGATGATATCCTTACCAGTAACTCTTGCTAGGACCTCTATAAAATCCTTTGAGATATCTTGCCACACCCCGATATGAATAGGAAGGGGTTGCATCAATACAGGACAAGCCACAGTCTCACCCTTGCATTTTTTACATAATTCACAGTGCCTTACAACATTGTAGAGAGAAGTCTCTCAGAGATCATAGTTTTCAAAAACTCTCAGCGTAATACTTTGGTCTTTTTCAAATTGTGGCTACAGTTGGCAAGGTTTCTTACACACTAGATCTCTCTGCACCCTAAAAAATCCACCCCGTTTTTCATATTTTCTAGTTGAAGAAGAAGTTAGGTTCTAACACTGCCTTTGTTACATTGCTTGTGGTGCATACTGACTCGGGTTCTATTTTGTGAGTTCTTGAGGCTATTCTTGATAGACGTTTATCTCCCAAAAATGGTCAAGCCATTGTACAGATTCTCATCAAATGGATGAATGTAGCTGATGAGGATAGCACCTAGGAGGATTTGGACTTTGTCAGAGTCGAGTATCCCCACCTGGATCATTGAGGATAATGATGATTTGAAGAGGGAGTATTTGATATGATCCATTTGTAATGATTTTTCATAATTGAGTATTATTTCCATTTTTAGATTTAGGTTTGTAATTACTTGTTAAAATTAGTCAGTCACATGAGCTGCACGTGGTCCCACTAGCTGTTAAGATTGTTAGGGTCTGTTATGGTCGGTTACTACTAGAGTTAGTTATAACTAACTTTTGGAACCCCTGTTTCACTCTTTTCATCTCTTTTCCTCATTAAATAGTCACAGTATTGAAGGGTTGTAATCATTAGAACATTGACTGAAGAGCAATAAACAAGTTTCTCTCTTTTCTCTTTCCATAACAACTCAATTGAGTTCTGGTAAGCTGTTCAAGAGCAATTCTTCCTAATTTGCTCTTTAGGCTACTCCAATTCCTTCCTAAATTGTAATATCATTTCAGTAGTGTATCATATCATGAAGAAAATCATACCTTTCCTCTATGTATTATTCGCCTTTTTCTCAACCGACAACAAATAAAAGTATCCGAATACAAATACCCTTTAACTAGCATATGCTAAAAGGAGCAAATAAATATTCTTCTCGTGCTTAACTCTATTTGTAACAACTTATATAATATTAATAACGTAAAAAAATTATACTGTTAAATTCTTCAAAAATAAATGCACATAAAATTAGTACAACATGGCTACATATGTACTCCTAAAACATGAGGAATATAGCCCTATATATTTCCCGAGGTTATATGTAAGTAAGATGTTGCTTTCGTACTTATATATATCATTAGATACCAAAGTGTCCATGCTAGTACGGGCCAAATATACGTTATTTTCTTTTATTCATTAATAGTTGTCCATGATTAACTTGGTACAGAAGTTAAGAAATTATAAATGATAGGATAATGTTACCATATCATTTTTCTGAATAGGATAAGTTTAATGCTTTAAAATATATTGGATAATTAGTCGTGTTTAATATTAATAGTTAAATATATAGAAAGGGATAAATTATCCATTGATTTTCCAAATTGGCCAAGTATTGTTGGACATGTTTTTTTTTTTTTTTGTAAAGTAAACAAGTAAAAACAGACAGAGGGATTGTCCCCATTTATGGTGACATTTGGAATTAACTAAATTTTCTACCATATGTTTTTAAAAAATGTTTAAATTGTTAATCATTGTAATTTATAATTATTTTTAAAAATATATTAATATATGTTATTCTTTCAATCCCCCTTTTCACGACAAAACTGAAGGTTTATCATATGTAATTTGTAGATATCCAACTTTAAAAGAAATGTCGCTCAAATAATAGTATCAAATTAAGAGAGATAATGTTTTTTTTTTTAGATTAACTTTCGACAGGGCCCATTTTATCTATAATATATTTATAATTATATATAATCTATATCTATAATTTATAATCTATAATATATTAAAAGAGTAAAGACCCTTAGAAAAGTAATCCGAACTTTTTGCCCTTCATTAAAAGTTTTTGCAATAGATAAAATCGTCTTTTCATTTATTTCTTTCAATTAATATATAATTAATTTTTATAATACTTTAAGAACTCCAAAAATATATAGGTAAAGATTTCTTTAAAGTCCTTATTTATGGAAGGTAAAAATTTGAATAGAAATCATATTTCTTTTTTCTAAAAATAAAACTTTAAGCAAATATGATTAACAACGTTATTAGTATAAAAGGAATCTTGCTCTTTTTTTAAAGCCAGGATACTCCTTTTTTTTTCTTTGTCTAGCCTGCTTTCTTTTGGTAGAAGAATACAAAAATAGTTTTATTTAAATATTATCTCTTATTTTTGGTTCATAAATAAATACGATCAATTGATTTATTCTAAATATGTTTTAATGCAGTTTTTCATGCTCATAACGTTTATGGCATCTACAATTGAAAATTTATAGTTGAATAAACTTTATGAAGGACAACGGAGATGATATTGTTTGTAGACAAATCATAGTTAGGATTTGTTATTTATCATGCGTTAAAGTTTGATTAGAAGATTATATTATGAATCAATAACTGATAATAGATTCTCTCCTTTTGATATATAATTTTGCGTGTTTTTCTTTTAATTAAAAATTTTGATAGAAAAATTGACAGAAACAAGCATGTTGCCGCCTAACCAAGTAGCCAAAAAAATCAATGTTTTATCTCATTCCCTTTTTTTCGTTGGGATTTTTGTAGGAGTTTTTGACTAAGCTCTCTCTTCTATTCTCTTCTCTTCGTCTTCAAAGGATAGGTTTATTATTCTGTATACATAAAAATCAAAGGAGTTCTAATTGTCTTTGCTAAGTGATCTTGCGTTTGAATTATGGTGTATTCTTTGTTTTTATATATATATTCGATTCGATTTGAATTGATTCATTGGATAATTATACTGCTACCTTGTTGTTATGTAAATTATTTTCAGGTTATAAGTATGATCAATACCTATTGTGCTTTGGTGCGACGATGAGGAACTTGAAATCAGCAGGTTGATTAGTTAAAATATGAATTTGTTCATTTTATGTGGAAGTTAGATTAAATTTTGTAATTTAAATAAACTGCTACGGATTATTATTTGAGTCTTAAGATATAATATCCCTCTTAAACTTCGCTTATGTGATTACATCAAATATGTTGTTGTAGTTGATGCTATAGATTTTATTTGATATAATGAAACTGTTTTAAATTTATGAAGCCACTTGACATATGTAGGCTACAGTTTGATGTTAGTTGAAATATGATAAAACATAGGCCGAAGTTTGATATTAGAGAATATATAATATTTAAATATTAAAATTTTTCTCTAAGTATATTAAGATTTAAATTCAATAAATGTATTTAATTGATTTTTATGCTTCACAACAAAACAAAATCTATTATATTAGTTGTTGGACTCCTTTAATCCTTCATAATTGATTTCTCTTATTGTTAGTTAACCTTTAATGTAATCTTTAATATTTTAGTCATATCACTTCTCTTGGCAGTTATATTTGCTGTTTGCAATTATAATTCAGACTCCTCTTCATATGAGTATGATACTCTATAACTAAAGTATTATTAGTAAATTTCATAATAAATTTATCAAATTTATGGTGATTTTCAATTGCTTAGAGTTGGACGTTCCATTGAGAGAGGTTAGTTTTAGTAATTTTTATTTGTTGTGTTTATATTTTTTATTGAGTTATAGTACTTATTGCTAAAACTATATAAAATTTGAGAGGATATATATGGTCAGTCATGTGCTGATAACAACACTGTGGTAGAGGAACTTATTGACTTTGTTATTGATGTTGTTAGGAAGGAATTTGAGAATTGTGATTGTTAACAAGGTAGTGGAGTCAATTTCTTGATCTAGAAATTTCTCTATTTAATTTTTTTTTCTTGCTATTGAAGTTATACATATTTTAGTCGTTGTAATTTGTGGGTCCTCTTTGAAGTTATGGCATTTGAGTTTAAATTTTAATTGAATGATTCTCCAAAGGTTTACCGAAAATAACTTCTAGATCTACCAGAGTCACTTTGTGAAAAGGTCAAAACTTGTAGCAATATAGGATCCTAGTTGAAGATTGATGGAGTTTTGCTATTGTTTTACTATTGTATACAAGTCAAGAGTGATACTGCTGGATCACTGTATTGTGGAGGGTCAAAACTTGGAGCACTATAGGATCCATGTTGAAAAGTTTAAGGTCTCGGAGAAAATTTGGAGCAACTTAGGATCCAAGTTGAAGAGTTTAAGGTTGTGAGAAAAGCTTGGAGCAATATGAGGTCCAAGTTGAAGAGCTTAAGATCGCGAAGAAAGAGTGAAAGATGAATAGAAAAAGAGATTCAGATTGATGGATACAACGCGAGCCATGTTGTTAAGACCAGATAGTCATCCAAGTAAATATGGGCATTGGCAAAATAAGAATGTGGTAAGTGATTATGTGTGTTGGTGCTTGCCAGGTCCTATTGATTCTTGGGCGGATTTATTGTTTCATATGCTCAAGATGGAGAGCATTAAATCCTTGGGGAAAAACTTCGATGAGAGCAAACCTATACAATGTACTCTGATTTTTTTTAGTTGCTTAATTTATTTTTAGGATTCACGTTGTTGTAATGTAAAGAGGAACTCTATTTATTCGATAGCTATGTAAACCTGAAGATGTCCAATGTTGGAAGCTGAATGAAGAAAGGATAGCTAAAACGGAAAAGAAAAGAAAAACATCGTAATTTTGACTTTTGAAATTAATAACAAAATTTTGTTCACTATAATTAGTTTTGTTCCATAATCAACTAGTGTATTTCTATATGTTTCCACTAATATAGGCCATTACAAATTGATATTCATCTACTTCTTTATTTATTTGACCTTTTTGTTGGTTTTTTATAATTTATTAATTTTGTTTTTGAGGTATTTTTGCGGTTTTTTGAACTATTTTAAATTTTAAATAGATATACTATTTATTTTAACGTTAATTTCTATTTTTGAATATTTTTGTATTTTTGCATATAATTTATTGATTGATGATAGATACATGTGCAAAGCACGTATATTAGACTAATTAATAAAAAAAGATTGGACAAAAAAAACTCAATTAAGCCCAAAAAGGAAAATCAAACACAAAAAAATCAAGATTTTGTGGGTTAAGACTCGGCCTATCTTAACCCTCTATAAATATGACCTAAAGTAGGATTTTTAGCATGAGAATCATCCAGCAACATCCACAAATGGCGCCGCTGGAAGCTCATTTCAATACCAGCTGTTTTTTGCTCCAGCTTTGGGTTATTAATCTTGTCGGAGATTGATTTAGTGATGAGCTCCTCTTGATCAGCTCACAAAGACAACTTAATTGATAAGCAATTACTTTATAAATAATAGATTTGTCTGAGACCAATACACTGAGAATAGTAAATAAACTTTAATGTTTTTCCTTATATTTTAGCAACAATCTTTTTTATTACTAAATTAAAATCACCAAAAAATAAAATACCCTCTCTTTGTAAAATCAAATAGTTGAACATGTAAGTTATAACAAAGTAGCTCTTGGTAAATGAATAATGAGATGGTGTGAATGAGGATGATGATTGATGATATAAACAAGAGGGTAAATTGGTACAAACATGTAAAAGTTTAACATGAAAGCTGCAATAAAATTCTTGGTTGCCAATAATATTGTATTATTATTGACTGTTTTATAAAAATATCCTTATTGGGTTATGTTGTTTAAGGTATGACAATTCTGGCAATGTTACAAAATTAACGATTTTTTGGTCATTTGAAGTTCCCAATCAATTATTGAAGCCACCAGAAAATCCTTAACAATAAATTTATTACTCTAAGTGCACATGTCGACTAGGTGTGTGCTTATTCCCCTTTATTATAGAGTATATAGAAATGATAACATATTATTTGTAAAGCACATTAATTGTGGTTATATAATTGCCTATATTGTATTATTGACATTCTGATCAAATATTAATTATTAACTTTATATGTGGTTTTCACGTTTTATTTTAAAAAAATTTTCTAACCAAATCTCAATATATAGTCTGGTCAAATAATAGTTTTCTCAAATCTCAAGACATAATGTGGCTAAATAATAGTCTGTACTAATTATTTTTGAAATTTTGATCAAATATTAATTATTATTTTTAGATGTGTTTTTTCACATTTCACTTTTTTAAACTTTTCTGACCAAACTTCAAGATATATTGTGGTTTATAGTCCATAGTAATTCTTCTTGTATTCTTGAAAGTTTGAGAAAATACTAATTATTGTTTTTAGATAAGTTTTTGCACGTTTTACTTGTTTAAACTTTTCTACCTAAATAGCAAGGTATAGTGCGGTCAAATAAAACATATACTAATTGTTCTTGTATTCTTGAGATCTTGACCAAATACTAGGATATATATAGATTTTCCCTTGAAAATAAATTAGCAATAACCCTCCCTATGTATTTTTATGCTTCACAAAATTCTCACATGAAAAAAGCTTCACACCATCATTTTTACTAGTAAGTTTAATTTTTTTTTTCTAGTTTTAATTGCACCACATTTTTTTGTTGTTTCAAAAAAATCTCCTACCACATCTTTAATATTATTTTCATTGAATAAGACATTGATTTTAGTAGTACTTTCAATTTTAAGGAAAAAATAATTAATTCAAGAAAAACGTTTTTCTTTTGTGCAAAAAATTTTGATCGATTGTGAAAAACTTTTAAGGAAGAAAAAAGGACTACCCAAGAGAAGTATAAAAAAGGTAATAACAGTGTGCCTTAAGGACTATAAAGAGAAAACCGAGTTGCTATATGAGAAATTTGATGAATTAAAAAATGCAAAAGTGAAAAAGAAGCTTACTATAAGGAGAAATTGAGCGAGTTTAAGAATAGAGTTTCTCTTTTGATGAAAAATAAGAGAAAAAATGATGAAGGTATTACTGTTATGTGAATTTAGGTTGATTAATTTTGTTTGTTTTTGCTTTTATTTTCTCCTTACAACTTTTTATTTATCGTTTTATAATGTATTTTATTGTTTTGATTATAGTTAATGGTAGATTTTGATTTTACTATTTCTGGAAAACCCATTTTAATTATTTGTGGCTTCAAACTTATTTATTAATTGAATTCCATAAATAACTAAAATAGATTTTGCAGATGTAGAAAAATGAATATCTACCATTAACTATTATCAAAACAATAAAATACATTATGAAACGATACATAACAAGTTGTAAGGAAAAAATAAAAACAAACAAAAATAATTGACCTAAATTCACATAACAACAATACTTTCATCATTTTTTCTCTTATTTTCCACCAAAAAAGAAACTCTATCCTTAACTCTTTGAATCTCTCCTCATAATAAGCCTCTTTTCACTTTTCACCATCTTTAATTCATCAATTCTCTCATATATCATATTGTTTTTTCCTTATAGTCCTTGAGGCACTCTTCTGTTATCTTTTTATACTTTTCTTCAATAGTTTTTTTTTCCTTCCTCAAAACTTTTTTCACAAATCATTAAAAATTTCTGCACAAAAAAGAAGTGTTCTTCTTGAATCAATTATTTTTCCTTTATGATTGAAAGTACTTCAATGAATACATTATCGAAGATGTGACTGTGGAATTTTTGTGAAACAACAAAGAAATTGTGGTACAACTAAAATTGTGAAAAAAATTGAACTTCTTAATTGAAATGATGGTGGAAAAAGTCAAAGTGTATGAGAAATTTATGTTCAACAAAAATTAACATATCCAATATAATATTACAAATAGAATCGGAAAAGAGTGGTGTACACAACCTTATTCTTATAAAAAGGTAAAGAGACTATTTAGATGCACAAAAATTTGAAAAGGAAGTCCTTACAAGGGACCCTTTATCTATTAGTATAGCCACTCATTGTATCCGATGTGTAGATATACACTTTCATAAATGATATCCCCATCTATGCTACTACTATTTTCTAACTTCTTGTTCATTATACACTATCATATTCCATATATCTTGTTTTAGTTCATTCCATATATGGAAGAAAAAACACATCTCACTCAACCTCTCAAACAAAAAACCACTACATACTCGTATGAAAGTGATGATACCAAACTCCCTAAGAACATAACAACACAAACACCAAAATCAGTCCACTAGTTCAAGAACTATGGACCCTTTTGATGACCTCTCTCGGATTCGCAAGAAGAACAAGAAGGGAAGTTATATCAAGAGTAAAACACAGTAAAACAACAACACTTGATGAACAAGATGCAATAACAACAACACATGGCTACAAGACAAGAACACAAATGGATTACATTAGATATAGACAAACGATTACAAGAAAGTAAAGATAGATAGCTACAAAGGGATGGTATAATATTAACAACCCAAAATCTTATCTACTTTTGGACCTTTAATATCACATACAACCTAAACCTATCTCTTACGTGACCTCAAGGGAACTGGAATTCCCAAGCAATCTCCATTTCTATGCAAATGATCAACACAAGGATTCCACCTTGTCCAAGGATTCCGCCTTGCTAAAGACTCTCAAAGAGGCTACAAAATATATTCTCCAAAAATCTCCCAAAAATGACTTAATGAGGTTCTATTTATACCTATGTTAACTTATTACAAATGACTAAAAAACCCTTACAAAGGGCAGATGAACAGTGAAGAGTTTTGGAGCTTGTAGGACATGTTCTCTACACTTCAAAGCTTGTTCCTTGGATGGGCATCCCCCCAAGCTCGAGTCTTGACTCATCGGACCCCAATCATGATCGTACCTGTATCATCCTCCCCTCCTTAGAAAGGATTCGTCCTCGAATCCGAACCTTGCAAAGCAATAGGAAGGACAAGCAAACAAAAGTTCCTCAAGGTATGAGGGTTAGGATTAGTGTAATCAATCATAGCATCTTGCCAAGGTGGATCAAACTTCACATATACCCAAAATCCCTCTTACCCGAATATCCTACCAAGGGAGAATCAACTAGTTTATCCAAATAAGTGTGACAAGAAACAAGGAATAAGCATCACTTATCAAGTGGAAAACATAGACTCTTCTTGGAACAACAATTAAACTTGAAAGACGAGAGAGGAAAGCCATACATTCCATGTAAATTCAAGTTATTCCAAAAGACATCCTCATCACCACACTTCAAATGAATCAAATGGGTAGAGTGTCCATGGGAACAGGTTGGGAATACACTTCCTTACCCCAATACTACTACAATAATGATCAAATGTCCCCTCTATACTATCATGGTCAATAACAAAAACATCTAGAGGGTCATCCTTAGTCATTCGGCCAACATATTCAACATCATCATTTTCACACATAAGTTGGTTTTCATGACTTCCATAAGACAATGTACTACCACTTTCCATAATGGCTTCAACACTTGGTGAATAAACTAGTGTATCCACAATCTCAAGTTGTACATTATCATTACAAAATGAAGGTATATTCGGTTCACTTAAAGACGAACTATCACTCATACTTAGTTGGCCATTATCCTCATTCACTAGAGTAAAAAAGTTAGTTTGATTACTTTGTAGCTCATGTGGAGCATGGCCACTCACGGGAATTTGATTAGGAAGGCTTGGATGCTCGATCAATTTATCTAAATTCTTGTACAGAGAGCCTTCTGTCCCTTCCAATCTTCCTTCCATTTTGTCCATTATTTTCCTATATATGACATCAAGCCTTGCCATGATGGATTTAACCCAACTAGGCATTTCAGCTTTATTCGCCATTGTAACCATCAAGAGATCTAAGAAAACAACACGAAAACAACAAACACATTAAAGATTAGCAAAAATCAGTCCACAATTCGTCACAAAACAGTCCACAATGCGTCTCAAAATAGTCCACAATCCCTCACTTTCACACTTTGGATTTTTCACTCTATTGGCCTTACAAGTGTTGATAACTCGCTTATACTCCAAGGAGATTACTTGGTCCCAATTGTGGCTCGAGGTCGGAGTAGATTATTTTTTGAAACAACTCAAATAAGTAATGTACGAACTTGAACCAAAAAAGATACTACGACTCAAAAACGAGAAAAGCACACAACAAACAATGTTAACACGAAGAACGTACACAAAACTAACTTAAAAGCTAGTAGGGTATTACTAGGTTGTCAATTAGTGTCAAGCAAATAGACAAAACTAGGAAACAATAAAATGAAACAAAGAAATCTAAAATTTGAGCTCAAAAATGTTACGTGAACAGTACTTTAGTGATGAGGAATTCCACTATTGGCCTCGAGTTTTATCAAAATTTTATTTCCCAATTTCAAGTCTTCATCAATATATAATTTGGAATTGGTGGATTTGGTTAATGGAGGGAAAAGTGGTCTTGGAGTCTTTTTGTTCAAATTTCAAAAGGAAAACTTGACTTCTTTGAACTTTTTCCTTGAAACAAGGTCCTTAAATCAAGAAAAAGTAGATGAAAAGTCATTGAAGTGATAGGGACAAGTCTTTCACTAACAACTACTACAAGCTTGTCTTTCACCTTTTTAGATCTAGTTTGCACCTTAAGGATTAACAAGATGATGAAAGGGTGAAGAACCTTAAGAACACAACAACAACTCCAAGGAAACCAACAATTTCAGTTTCTAACTCCACTACAACAAGACCATCAAATCGGCCAAGGTTTAGGTAACAACAACATCCAACTCGGCCACACCTTGTTCACATCAACAACTTTAACAAGTTCAAATTCAATCTTATATTTGGACACTTTTTAGTGTTGATAAGAAAGAAACCAACACTAGAAACACTCTAAAAAAATACTAAAATTTATAGAAACATAACAAACACATCTTGGCCAAGATAACAACAACACAATTTTGGGCCAAGAACACAAAATGGACAGATTTGCACTTTTTGTGGAATTTCTTTTTAGTTTTCAGCTTTTTTTTTGAATTTTCATCCAATAGAACCCAAGATTGGTAGTGTAGGAATGAAACCAGCCTTTCTATGATACCAAATTCCCCAAGAACACAACAACCCAAAAACCAAAATCAGTCCACTAGTTCAAGAACTATGGACCCTTTTGATGACCTCTCTCGGATTCACAAGAAGAACAAGAAGGGAAGTGATTCAAGAGTAAAACATACTAAAACAACAACAACACTTGATGAAAAAGATGCAATGACAATAGCAAATGGTTACAAGACAAGAACACAAACAGATTACACTAGATATAGACAAACGATTACAAGAAAGTAAAGATAGATAGATAGAAAAAGGGATGGTATGATATTAACAACCCAACAGTTTATTCCACTTTTGGACCTTTAATATCACACACAACCTAAACCTATCTCTTACGTGACCTCAAGGGAACCGGAATTCTCAAGCAATCTCCGTTTCTATGAAAATGATCTACACAAGGATTCCACCTTGTCCAAGGATTCCATCTTGCTAAAGAATCTCAAAGAGGCTATAAAATATATTCTCCAAAAATCTCTCAAAAATGAACTAATGAGGTTATATTTATACCTAGGTTAACTTATTACAAATGACTAAAAAATCCTTGGAAAGGGCGGATGAACAATGAACGCGGATGAACAGTGAACAGTTTTGGAGCTTGTGGGACTTGTTCTCTACACTTCAAAGCTTGTTCCTTGGATGGGCAACCTCCCGAGCTCAAGTATTGACGCATTGAACCCCGATCATGATCGTACCCAGATCAAGTGACCACAATTTTATCACTTTAAATATATATATAACATAAAGAAGATCATAGACAAGCTGATGTGACACCTCTTTATGACTTTCATTTATATTTATCTTTTTTCTTCTTTATGTTATATCCTATTTTTATTTAATTATTTTTATAATAATAACAAGATAAAATACATAAAGTGAGCCCTGATGTTGTCCGACCTTTTTTTTAAAAAGATACTTAAACATTACTTCCGATCTATTACTCCATGAATCTTATCTAAACCATTGTAAATACGCCATTTTGACCAAAATTTTTACTCTGCATGTAGACACGCCCACGAATCGAGTGAATGGAAAAAAAATTTGATGAACCAACAAATTAAAATATGCCACGTGTAATAAGGATCCATTTTTTTTAATTTTGTATTTTAGTATTTTTTTTCTTCATTGTGCAGCTTCTTCTCCTCCTTCTCCTTCTCCTCCTCCTCCTCCTCCTCCTCCTCCTCCTCCTCCTCCTCCTCCTCCTCCTCCTCCTCCTCCTTCTTCTTCTTCTTCTTCTTCTTCTTCTTCTTCTTCTCCATTCATAGTGTCTTTGTTTTTCCCTCTTCCTCTTCTTATTTTGTTGATTGAATGAGAATCTTATATATTAATGAACCAATCTACAATTATTATTATTATTATTATTTTTCATTTTAAGTATGAGATTACTTTTCACAAAAAGTTATTAGCTATCTAATTGGATTGTTAATATACATAATTTCAAAATTGTTTTTTGAAATTGTTAAACCCGCTAGACTTTTTTTCCACTCTTCTTCATCTACGAATTTAAAAAATAGTAGATCGTCATCTTTCACTCTTGGCTTCCTCTGAAGACCCTTTTACAATTTAGGTGTGTTTACAATCCATGGAAGAAGCTCATTTCTAAGCCCGATTTCATCGCCACCGATTACCACCATTCCTCTTCTTTCCATCGTATTGATTCATCCATCGTTAGAGTTAGAGTTAGAGAATTATTAAGGAAAGTTTTGATTAGAGTTAGAGAAAAAAATTAAAAAGAATTAGAGCTAATAAAATAAGAAAAATAAAAATAAAAATAAATAAATATTTAACACGTGGCAAACTGTAATTGCTGCATGATTGCACTCTCTATCTTGTGACTGAAATTATGATCAAAATGGTGTATTTACAATAGATTAAGTAAGAATTGTGGGGTAATAGATCAGAATTAAAGTTTAAGTGTCTTTTTGAAAAATTCGAACAACATCAGGGGTACTTTCTGTATTTTCTCTAATAACAATAAATGACTTTATTATTAGTACTCTTCTCATTCATGAACTTATTTATTGAGATTTACAATGTCCACGTACTAATAAAATAATTTTTATCATTACATCCACTCAAATTATTTATGATGGGAAAAAAAATTTAAAACTATTTGCTTATTATATATTCATTCCTATTTATTTGTTTTGATATTTTTTTCTTCATTCTTTACTTAATCAATTTGTTTAATAATTTTAAAAAATTTATCATAATTATTATATCGAATTATATTCATAGGTTACAAAAAAACCTCCATCCATTTACATTCTCTACTTAAATAATTTGTCTCTTTAACTCCCTTCCTTATGGCTTGACCAACCTACAAATAACAATCATGAAGTTGTTGGATGCACATTCCTTTTTTCTCCTCCTCCTTCTTCTTCTTTTTTGATTTCTTTCCATTATTTTTTTTTTATAATTATGTGTTTAGTAATTAGAGATGATATACAAAAGATGACATGACAATGTGACCACTACTTTGATGAAGAATAGATACGTATTCTTTAGAATTTCGTGTTGTATCGTTATAGAAAAACACAAGTTCATCAACATGAAAATAAATAAATTTGATAGTTGTATAGAGAATTCATCAACAAGAAATGGTTAGATTAGTTTGGTACAAGCTCATCAAGATGAAAGCAAAAGAAGCCTGATGTAATATCTCTTTTTGAGAATATGGTCATCTTTAACACACAATGCACGATGAATAACCTTCCCTTTTCCTTTTTGTTAGGATATACTATTAATCATGTAATTTGTGTTATAGTGTTATATTTTCATCCCATGAAATGACTATTTATTATATTAATAAAACTTTATTTGAATAGATCATTGTGTTAACATGTTGAAAGATTTAGAAGATGGTTGAATTTCAATGTGTATTATTCACATATTGTTTCACTATTTATACAAGAAGGTAAGAGATATTTTACCAAAAATAGAAGATTCTAATTGTAGTAAAATCCTATCAACTTAATTACAAGAATATTACAAGGGATCAAATCATATCAATCACTTGAGAATACGATGCCTTCCTTATATACCCCCTCAAGATGGCAGAAATGCCAATCTTGCACCGACGATTTGCAAATAGACAACTAGGGAGTTCTTTGAAAATAAATCGACAAGTTGATATTTTCCAGAAATATGAGAAACACGAACTGGCCATTTTGAACCATAGTGAGAACAAGATGATAATCAACCTCGAGATGCTTCATCCGCGTATGAAAGACTGGATTGGCAGCGAGATATATGGCACCTAAATTACCGTAGTAGACAACTGGCTACCTTCATAATGAAATAGCAATCTAACGAAGTAAGTTCTAAATCCATTGAATTTCAGCAGTAGTAGATGCAACTAGGCGGTATTCTACTTTAGTCGATGATCTAACTACACTCCGTTGTTTCTTTGAGCTCCAAGAAACCAGATTTTTACCAAGATATACAAGAAAGACACCGGTGGAAGAGCGGTCATCCTTAATTCCTACCCTATGTTTGAGAAGGAATAAAGATCAAGCGGAGACTTACGATGCAAAAAGAGACCATAGTTCACTATTCCAACTAAGTAGCGAACCACACGTTTGATTCCAAACCAATGATTTTCAATCAGACGATTGGAGAATTGTGCTAGCTTATTTATGGAAAAGGCTATATCCGGTCTTGTTAATTCCAAATACTGTAAGATGTCAACTATAGTACGATAAAGCTTAAAATCATGAAGATGTGCACTGTCCTCCAAGCATAATAAATTTCTAGTAGACATGGGAGTATTGACTACTTTTGCACCAGCCATTTGTGTCTTGTCAATTATGTTATTAATATACTTTTTTTGAGATAGAAAGATTCCATCAGATGTTCTCACAACTTAAACACCAAGAAAATAATTAAGAGAGCCCAAATCTTTGATAGAGAAGTGTTGCCCAAGTCTTAAAATAAACTTATCGACAATATTAGGATTACTCCTAGTAATAATCAAGTCATCAGCATAGACGACCAAGTAAATAGTGATGCCCATCTGATTGTAAATGAAGAGACAATGATTAGTATGAGAAACCTAAAAATCCAAAGTTAGAAGATAGCTCCGTAGTTTTGAGTACAAAGCTCGTTGTGCCTATTTAAGCCCATAAATTGCCTTCTTGAGTTTGCAGACATGTTTAGGCCTTGTTTGGTCAACAAAACCTTTAGGTTGAGCCATATAAACCTCTTCCATTAGTTGAAAATTCAAGAAATAATTATTAACATCTAATTGTCGCAAAGTCCAATCATTGGTAATGGCTACCGTTAAAATAACTCGAATTGCAGTGTGCTTAGCAACTGGAGAAAAGTTCTTAATATAATCAATGCCCAGTCATTGTGTAAATTCTTGAGCAATAAAACACACTTTATATTTATTTAATGTCCCAGCAGAATTTAGCTTGACTCGAAAAATCCATTTCGAGAAAACTAACTTTTGCTTTGCAGTAGATGGAATGAGCTCCCATATGACTTGTTTCTGTAATGCATGAATTTATTCTTACCTTGATGCCTTCCAGTTAGGATCATTTAGTGCTCTTGACAAAGAATTTGGCTCAGATTTGATACTAGATGTATTGACAAGGACTTTAGATGGCGTGCCATTGGCTTGGATGAGAGAGTTGTCTTTCATTCCAGAAAGAGTGGTGCGCATGCATAGCTTTTGTGTAGGCTTATGAATATTATTCTTTGCTCGAGTGATCACGGGATGAGTGTTTCTTGGTAAGTCCCTGTCATGATTAGAAGATAATAAAGTAGGAGATGAATAAGGTGAGGAGCTCATACCTGAAACATTTACTGAGGATCTCAATGACTCATCTAATGATAGGATACTGACATTTGAAGCCACTGGAGTGGTTGGACCGGCAGAAGGACATTCACGGTCGACTAAATTTGTTTTAGAAGACAAGGATTATCCAGTAGTCGGAGAGGAATAAGTTGGGTTAGAAAGAGATGAGTGTGGAACAATAAAATGAGGAGTCTAATGGCCAATAGGATGGTTTTAAAAGGAAACTTATGCTCCACAAAATCTACATGTCATGAAATAAAATGTTTTGAGGTGACTGGATCAAAGCCTTATATGGACTTTGATTTAAAGAATACCCAAGGAAGACATATGGAGATGAACGAGGTTTTAGTTTATTTTGTGCATATGCTTTCAACCAAGGATAATAAAAACAACAAAAAACACGAACCTTCTTATAATTTTGAAGAGATCCAAAAATTTGAAGATATGGTAAATCATTATTCAATAAAGGAGTGGGCATTTTATTTATCAAATATGCATCAGTTTGAAAAGCATATGACCAAAATGAAAATGGAAGATTAGAAATGTGAAGAAGAGTGATACCTATTTCAACAATTTGCCTATGTCGTCTTTCGGTTGTGCCATTGTGTTCAGGAGTGTGGGGAGGAGTTAAAAAATAAGACATTCCATTAAAAGAAAAGAAATCCTTCAAACTGATAAATTTACCACCATTGTCTGAGTAAAATGAGACTATAGAATGATTAATGAATTTCTCTACAATAGCTTTAAATTTTGGAAAAATATGCGCTTTAGATTTTCTTTTCATAGGATAGAGCCAAACAAATTTTGTATAATGATACACAAAAATGAGAAAATATTTAAAGCCATCGACAGAAACTAAAGGCGAAGATCCCCATAAATTAGAATAAATAAATTCCAAAGGACGCATTGATTTTATTGAATAAACTTGAAAAGGAGTCTTGTGCATTTTATTGCACTTACAAAAGTTGCAAAAAAACATAGAGGGATTTATTTGAATAGGCATATTAATCAGTTGTAGAGTGCGACACAGTATAAGAGAGGAAGGGTGACCAAGACAACAATGCCATTGTAAAACTGTGGAGAGTTCCATGGAATTGACAGTTGGTATAGAAGAAGTAGATTTTGCAGGGAGAAATCATGGCCACTCGCAAACACCTTCCTTAGGCTTTCCTATTACCAGAGGCTTCCTCGTGTAGTAATCCTTCACAACAAATAAGAAAGGTGAGAATTTAACAATAGCATTATTCGATGAGAATAATTGATAAATACAAATAAGATTCTTTTTTCATTCAAGGGACACAAAGAACATTATTAAGGTATAAAGGCCTTGAACGAGAAGGTAAGGAAGGAGAACCAGAATGTGTCACATCAAAGTTCTTACCATCACCCAACATCACATCTTCACTACCACCATAGTCGAAATGAATTGACATATTTTAAAGATCTACAATCATATGGTGAAATGAACCAGAGTTGTCACAACCCGAGCCGATGCCCTAAACGCGACGGGCATCCCGAACCATCAAGGCCTTGGATACCTCAGAACTCCTCAACCCACAAATGATATAATTTGCTATGAGCCCAGGCCCTCATGGATTTAAAATGTGTCACTAGGGAGTAAGGCTTGCTTACTTATATACCAAGCATCTCTTCTGTATTTTGCCCATGTAGGACTCTTTCTCCTAAGTTAAGGTGTCACATAAACCCCCTTATAGACTCAGCGTCCTCACTGAAGTTTTCCCTACCGAATGATATTTGTCTAGACTTAGGTATGAGGTTTGCCCCGCCTTACTGGGATTTGTCTACACTTAGTTTGAAGTCTGGCCCACATCGATAGGGATGACACAAAAGTGTCTTTGATACCATTCAATCATGACCTAATTTGGGGCCCTGGCCATTATGGGCAACCCGAACTATCAAGGCCCAAGATACCCCTGAACTTCTCAACCCACTAGTGATATTATCCGCTCTGGGCACAGGCCCTCACGACTTTAAAATGTGTCACTAGGAAGTAAGACTTATTTACTTATATACCCAACATATTTTTTGTGTTTTTCTGATGTGGGACTCCTTCTCCTAAGTTGGGGTGTCACAAAAGTCTACCAACCAATTAGGATTATTTTGGTTGGTGGTTTGAACAAAAATTGCTCTTAGAGGAGCCTTTGTGTTTGCAGTAGTTGAGGAATTTGAGCCATAAATAGAATATGGCTTAGAAAAAGGAAATAACTTCCAACATTGCTTCACTGTATGTCTAGCCTTGTCATAATATTAGTAGATCACACTAGAACAATCTCTATGATTCTTTGATAGGGCAAAATGATTTTGCCTCGAATTTAGGTTAGGTTGGACTTTGGAAGCAGAGAAATGATTTGTGCGATTGGTGTGTCTATTTGATCCACCATTGTGAGAAGTATAAGTTTTTGTTATTGGATAAAAATGGCTAAAGATTCATGAGCAACACTACTCTCATGATCACAAAGCTTTCCATGGAGTTCATCAAAAGAGAGAGGAGTTTCTCACGCATGAATTGTAGTAGATAGCATCTTATAATCAAAGGGGAGTCCATTAAGAACATGAATGGTAACATTATCCATTGTTAGATTCACTTCAATAGAATTCAAAGCTGTCACAAGTTGCTTCACTTGCTAAAGGTACAACGCTATAGATTTAGTACCTTTGTTCACTCATATCAAAGACTCCTTGAGTTTAAGGAGATGAGCACGCGAGCATCGGGCATACAGATTGTGGAGAGTCATCTACACATCATAAAAAGTTGTATCTAAAAGGACATACACTGCCACTGCTAAAGTGTGAGAGGCTACAGGTGCACTTCAGAGCAATTGATCCTGTTGGACCCAAAATAAAGAGTTTAGTTGCAGTTTGATAGGAGGAGAAACAACATAAGAGGTGAAATTATATCCAATCAATATAGAACACCATTGAGAATAACACAGTTGGTAATTGGATGACGAGAGTTTCACAGGATCTTGAGCATTTGTATTAATAGATATAAGTTGGTCATTTTCTGGTAAAGTGGTGTTTGTGAGTGGTATGGAAGTTATAAAAATGAAGTTGGTATTAGAAATAGAAGGAAGGCAGGGAAGTGCAGAAACAACATATGGAGTGGTGGGACCTGTTGAGAGATGAACAGTAGCAAACGATGTTAATGACGCTGCTGGAAGGTTAATTGAAATAAATGGTCGTTGTTGGTGCAACGAAATATTGAGTTGTTTGGTCCATGTGTATAGGAAAGATAGTACTGGAGGACTCAGAATATGGAAAAAAACTTAGAATTGCTGTAAGACAAGAACTCCGATACCATCAAAGATTTAGAAGATGGTTGAATTTCAATGTGTATTATTCACATATTATTTCATTATTTATACAAGAAGGTTAAGAGATATTCTACCAAAAATAGAAAATGCTAATTGTAGTAAAATCCTATCAACTTAGTTATAAGAATATTACAAGGGATCAAATCATATCAATCACTTGAGAATAGGATGCCTTCCTTATACATGTGTGTCCTTTGCTTATATAGTAGATAATTTTGTGTATGGAGTATTTAAACTCATGCATGGAAGATTAATATTGTCAGCTGTTATAAGTAATAAATTGACATTCACAATGAAAGATGAGGTAGGACAAACATCTTGATGATTGTAGCACAAGATTAAATATAATTTGATCTTAATTATAGGAATGGTAATATTTCAATTTCTTGTGCTAGTACATTTCATATGTATTGAATGGACCAATTAGAGATATTTTTTTATGTTTTAAATATTAATAAACGACTTCTTTAGTCCATTACATATACTTATACTCTTAATCTTGATATAATTATTATGATCTATGTGGTTTGATTATTGTTTTAATCTATTAAAAGGGTAGACTCTTTTACGAGTCAATATATTCCTAATAGGTTGGATGATGACAAATCACTTAGTGAAATATTAATTAGTTGATAGAACCATGTCTCAAACTTGAGATAGAAGACACCCCTTTATGGTTGTTTATAAGTTTACACGTGAAAACCCTGCAGGTGGTTTTATATCCGTCGTGTGAAATAAGTTATGCATTAGAAATAAAGGATTAAACTAATCAGTGAGTTAAATTTTCAGAGAATTTAATTTAATTGATTGGTTTCGATAATTCTAACATGGGGAGTTAAATAAGATGTAATGGTAGATTTCAAAATTAAATCGATGTGTGCAATTACAGATTTTTAGTGGAATAATTTATAATTTATTATTATATGATAATTCTTTCATCACGGAATTAATATCATACTTGAAAGCCTCACTTAATAAATTTGCGGTCCTTGCTATACCTTATTAACTAATCAATTTTGAAAAAGAGAAAAGAACTTACTAAAAGAAGTAACATTATTTACTCGTCTTTAACATTATTTACTGGTCTTCTATAAGGAAAAGGATATCTTCTGGCCTTAAATAAAAGCGTTTTGCTCATTAAATGGCTTTGAAGGGCAGAAAATGTTTTGGACAACAAAAAGGTAGAAAACTTTTTGGGCAATCAAAGAGGGAAAAAAACTTTTGGCTCTTGCTCTTCCCTTCTTCAAGAGAAAATAAGAATAAATAGGGGTTTTGTTCAGAAGATTAAATATTCTCTTTGAATCCAAAAAGGCACTTGCCCACACAAGTTTAATAACAAAAGATTAGTTAGGAAATAGTAGAAGACTGTAGCCCCGGAGTTTATGGCAGTGAACGAATTATGTGAAAGCTTCAATAGGTAAGTAGCTTTTCAATTTCGTTTGTTGATTTATGTTATCTAGATTATATGTAAGTTATATTGATCCTATACAATTGTTGCTTCCGTTGTGAATGTTCTAACAATTGATATCAGTAGTCCTCTTACATATGCTAGATAATGTAAAAGAAATTACATGATTTGTTGTACATATTTTGGATAACAGTTGTATAATGTTGTTGTTAGCCTCCTAGGTCTATGATTTTAATAGAGTGAAGACATGTTTTCCCCCCTGAACTTTTCCATTGAACTTACTTTAGCACGTAAACTTAACTTCTGTCTATTTACCCCCTTAACATCTTTAAAGTGTATTAGTTTCACCCCTTAATATATATTATCACTCTCATAACGGAGAGCGTGTTACACTGGCCACACATCAGTGTCACGTCAGCGCCACGTAAGAATTTATAATTTGAAAAAAAGTAATTTTACACACATACTAATTTTATGTATTTTTCTTAAAAAATTAATATATATATATATATATATATATATATATATATATATATATATATTGATTATATTTCCCCCCTTCCCTGTCTTCTTCTAGCGCCCCCTCCTCCCCCTCAACCCCTTCCTAGCAAATAGGTCCCCTCAACCCTGCTCTTTATCCCCTTCCATATCCCCCCCTCCGTTAACACAAAAATACCCCCTTTTTTCCATCCCCCACCCGCCGCAACCCAACACCAATAAACAGGTTAGTGATGTTTTTTTTTTAATTTCTGGTTCAAGTTTTGAATTTTAAAAAGTAATTCAAAAATTATCTTATTAATGAAAAAAAATTCAAAAGTAGAAATCAAAAGAGATTTCATTGATGATAAGTGGTTTAAAGACAAAATCATCAATTTAATTCAATTTTTGTCCATATTTTAAGGGAGCTGGGTTGAAGTTTGAGATGATGTTCAATGGAGAAATTTTTTAAATTTAGTGTCTTTGTGGTTTTTCTTTGGTGATGTTAAGGTAGGAAAATGAAAAAAATTGACGGAGTGTGTTGATGGAGAATGGATTTGAGGTTGTTAATGGAGGAATTTGAGCGTTTTTGATGTTTTGGACAAGAAAGAATAAAAGGTGTTCAATAGAGATTTTTTTTTTAATTTAATGTCTTTGTTGTTGTTCTTTGGTGGTGTTAATTGAGTAAAATGAAAAAAATGGAAGAAGAGTGTTGATCGAGAATGGATTTCAGGTTGTTAATGGAGGAATTTGAGTGTTGTTGATGTTTTGGAGAAGAAAGAATAAAAGATGTCCATTTTTTAATTTTTTAAAACAAAATTCTATTATATTTTAAATATAATATTAGTGATTTTTTTTTTTTTTACAAATATACACGTTTTTAATTAAATCAAATATTTAAAAGAAATTTAATAGACAAAAATGAGTTTTAACGCGCCCACGACGCTTGTTTACACGCGGGCAGTTAAGGGGGGATTTTAATACACTTTAGAGATGTTAATGAGTGTAAATAAATGAAAGTTAAGATTAAGTTGAGCGGACATGTTCAGGGGGGGAAAATGTCTTCACTCATTCTAATAATGACAAACTAACGGATGAATCTTTGTAGGATATTGGCAGACTGCTAATAATGGAAGCAGGTAAGGAGGCTAGCTCCACAAATGGAAGGATATCAAATCATAATCCACTGCATCCAAACGAATCAATCAAAATATGAACAAATGGAAGGAGAATGGAAGCAAGTAGGGAAGCGAGTTCCAGGAATGGAAAAATATCAAATCATGATCCGCGGCATTCAAGCGAATCAATCAAACTAAGAACTAATGGAAGGAGAATCTGAGTTTAGGGAATCACAGAAAACAGATTAATCACGAGGATCTCAGCCCAGAGAATCGTAACAAATCAGATCAATCATAGCAGGAATAAAAGAAAGAAAAGATCATGGACATATATGATATGGACGTGAGTAAAAGTCGTATATGGACATATCAACACGACTATATTCCTCAATCTAGGAGTCAATACAAATCTTTTATTGAGAAAAAATCTCTTGGGTTTCCTTATGAAGAGTGGCAGCATAAAACTATAAAAGAAGAAAACTAAAGATGGACACAGGTTGTGCAACTTCAAGAAGCAAAACTCAAAGTGTCTCAATCTTAGTCTCATAAGGCTTTGTAATCATTAGCTTACAATTGTTCTACAAAGAATAGGATCTAGTCAACTTTGTGATATAAAATGAAGCTGTGTCACAAGATTCGAAGAGCAAAATAAGTCTTTAAAACTTATTTCTCATCATTGTCCTCGAAGCCAATATTTAAAGATCTAAGGAGGCGTTGAAACCTAAGGAGACTGGAAGTAGGCACCACATTGGTGGTCCAAACCAGGACAATTCTCATGTTTTTTACTTTTGAATTCAGTTATTTATTTACGTGTTTATTTTAAATCGAATCTGTTTAGTGAAGCATACTAATCTACAAGCAAGTTGACTGTGAGAAGTGAGTAGTCGACTCACAGAAAATTTCAATTTACCTTCCCTCTTGAATTTCAATTGTCAGATGTTTTTCGTGTTTTTGATGATGTTATGGATTTCAAGAGAATCTAAGTTTATCATCAAGAAAGCATAAAACGAATTTTGCATAGTTTTGTGAAAATTATTTTTGTGGATTAAGGGTAAAACTACGATGAGTTTCAACTAATCCGAATCATAGTAGTTAATCATTGTATAAATAGTAGTGGTGAGTCCAAGTAGTGCAAGAAGCCCTGTTAATCCTCGAAATAGCCTGGTCAATAAATATCGATTTGGTCGGTTTTGGAATTTTTCAAGTTTTGAAGAACTCCGAATGACCTAAACTTTGGTATATTCATTGGAAATGACCTACTAAACAATACTCACAACTACTTGTGACCTAGAACATTTTTGTCCACTCGGGGTCGTTTTTATGGATTTTTTTGCATTTCAATGTTTTTGAAAAAAAATGAAAATTCTGAAAAAATTATGTTTTGCAAACCAGTGGTGATAGAGATCATTCCTTATGATTTCCAGTGGGTAATAACAATATATAGTATGAGTTTACATATTTACGTAAGTCATCTTCCATATCGAACAAATTCTTATAGTATAATACTGCTTTTAATCTCTTGTTTTTGATGACTTGTATTAAATTTCCAACTAAGTTACATGTTGATTCAATGGTATAGAGACTTATGAAATGTGAAATTTATCAATCTTTAATCAACAGTTGACTCTTTAACTAAGTTTTTTATGTTTTACTTGAGAGATAAAATATCTGACATTACATGTATATTTACTTAAATGATTTAGTTTCCCTAACGATTCTAATTGTTTGTGTTCATGGTTATATGTGTGATGTGGTTTTTAAGAATTTTAATATTCTATAGCATGGCTGATGATCTATTTTTAATTTGATTATACAACAGATTAATCATGGCTTCATTCAACGCCTTAACCTCTATCCTGAATCAAAATAAACTAGAAGGCCCTAACTATGTGAACTGAAAACGTAACTTGGATATTGTTCCATAATTCCCTGAGCGTGGTTCCTGGAATGCTACATGGTGCTCATGACCTTGAAGGATCACAAGCTAACCCATGACCAATATCTGTACCTGTACACTGCATAATATATGTATATAAATGCGAAAACATGAACTGAAAGGCCATAAGGTTCAATACTGTAATAAAACCGATAAAACACAACATCCCAATGAGGTATCAAATACCCAAAACAACTAATGTCTGAATCAAATTTGAAAGCCTCTAAGTACAGTCTGAATAAGAAGTTGAAGGAACATGTCTCCAACTAACTCCGTCTAGCAAAATTGAACTGAAATAAATAATGACATAAAGTTATGATCATGTCCTCAAAGGATGAGGACTCACTGCTAAAACTCTGACTGCTGAATACTGGACGACTACTAAGAATCTGGATCTCGTGTCTCTGAACCTATGGTGTAAAATAAAGGAAAACACCATAGCACAAATGCATCAGTACAATTGAATGTACTGGTATGCATGTGAGGTAAGATGAATGCATAGGGTTCATATGCATGAGTAATACTAACTGACTATCTAACATGAATGTGAGAATGCATGCATTAATACATAGTAACTGTAACTGAAATCATGATAACATGATTACTGAGTCTGAGTATTGATAACGTATGTTTACGAATAACTAACATAACTGATAACATGGGTGACTGTATCTGAAAGTCCTGAATCTGATGGAACTAGCTGAGTTTCGTACTGTATCTGATTTGACTGTATCTGACAGTCTTGCTATTCTAAAGAACTATCTGAGTTCTTTTACAGAGACTAAGACTGAGACTGTAGGAAGTAGTTATTTAACCGACATGCCCCAAGTAAGCAGTATAGCTAAGTTGGCGGTCTAATCCCTACCCTGACTGACTGGAAGGGTGTCAATACCACACCACTAGTACAGAAAAGATGTAGGTGACCCTCTTTTGACAGTGTCTCCAAAAGAGAATGGTGGGACCCTCATCTGACAGTGTTTATCCACCTCATCAACCCTTATCTGACAGTGTTGATGTCTCAACCTATGCTGGCTATATAGTTTCTGAAACGCAAGGATGACTACTAAGAATCACACCCTCATCCTTGGGTTCACTCTGTGCTAACTACTACTCCCATATGAATAGACATTGTACATGGATTACTGAACTAAACTGGATTGAGATAACTGTGTTCCATTGACTGACGGAATATTACTGAATTCTATTTAACTGAGTTCATGAGATTTCTTAGATTTTCCTGAGTCGTGAGACTGACTGAAGTCTATTAAACATGGCTTGAATAAGAATGTTGTGAAAACATGACACTAGCTCTAGGCACACAACTATATTTTTTGGGTACAAGTACCCTCAGGACTCGATAGAAGGAAATTGACACAACATGACTTTCTTGAATAAATACTTGCATAAATCCAATATCATGAGCATTCCATATCACAACAACACTACACAACAATAGCATGAAATTCATGTTAAATCATAAGGGATAGAGCATAGACTTGTCATTGAGGTTCTATTGAGTCATAAAAACATGATTTCTAGTCTCCTAGGCATTTTATCGAACACCTTGCATGCACACTTTATAGAATTGGCATATTCATCAATTTAACAATTCAACCCACCCAAAATTTATGTATTTCAACTAACATGTCATCCTAGTTTCCTAATAACACATAAAGGTTCCACCTTGGAATCATTAAACACATAAACATGATAAAAATCAAGTCATAACATGAATATCATGATATATAGTATAAAATAGGGTTCTTGAGATTCACGGGCGAAAGGAGTTCATGAATCAACACAACGCATACCTTAGATGGAAGATCTTCAATATCTAACAGTGAAATCTCTTGGATTTAGGTCTTCAAATTGAAATCCTTGTTCTTGTTCTTAAGAGAAATTGTGAAAAGAAAGTATAATTTGGTGTTTTTGAGCCTTAATTCCGTGTTATTGGCTTATATATGGGTGAGGAAAAGACCAAAATGCCCCTCAAAGCACGAAAGTGAAATGCTGAAAAGTAGGCCAAAAGGCTATGGGAAGGGCGGCGCCCTGCTTAGACCCCTGACAGCGTCCAGGCGTACACGCAAATGTACGTGGTCTTATAAAGTATATAGTGGCTTCAAGGAAGCCTAAGTATCGATCTCTCAGGGACTTGTGTTCGCCGCCTATCCTATTTTAGTTTAACTAATTGAAGAGAGTATCAAATATAGTTGTAATTTTGTTAATTAAAAATAATATATACTAATGATTAAAATAAAATCTTGGACAATTAATGGAGTAAAGCCTAGGGTTGAGGCATTTCAAACAATCATACAAATCTCTATTCTTATCGCAATTTAATTGGTTATTGGATTATTGATTCGCAAGGTTTATGCTACGATTTTAGTCTCCCAACTTTATTTATTTAATGAACATTGCATCTACACCTCCCGTAGAGATACAACAATTCTTCTAAATCTATGAAGTTATCTTTTTTAAATTGAATCAAACAAGGCTTCTTGGTATATGTCATGACCCGAACCGGGTTCCTGGCCGTGACAAGCATTCCAAACCATGTAGGCTCAAAACACCCTTATCTATCAGGTAATCATGCACATAATTCATGTGATAGAAGAAAAAGCGGAAATAGAAATCTAATACGGAAACATGGTTAATTTGAATGTGATCATAATATTGAAAACTGAAATCCAAATATATATAAATAATAAAGTCTGGCTCAGTTTGCAAAATCTCTACTATGAACTAAACAAAACTATCTGAAAACTGGGACAAGGACTCCAGTAAACCAAAACGATAATAAGTGACATATTCTAAAAAGACAGTCTTTCTGGGATAGAGAAGGCTCACCAACTGGGCACTGCAACTCTGTCTGATAAAATCAACTTCCTTTTTTGGACCCCTAGACTGAGCCTCAGAACCTGGAGGGAGGAGGCGGGTTCAGTACAGACGTATTGGTATGCAAAGTAATCCAAAATAAAGCTTTTATATAAATAAAATAATGAGAGAGAAAATTTTAAAAACATTATGCATCAAATAGTTCTAAAACACATGGACACTTTTTTGAAAAATCATAAATCATTATGGACAATGCAGTTCTGTTCTTCGTATTAATTCTAAGCTAGGTGGTACACCCCTACAATTCTAAAATCACACGGGCTGTATAGAATCTGCCATTTACTAGTCGGGGAAGCCCCCAACCCAAGTGTGCCGCAAGGGTTGGAGTTTCTATTCTGATACGCCACACGGCACTAGACCAGCGTAATATAATATACCCGGATCGGCAAATCACGTTTTCTGGCAATGAGTTTTCTGAACTCATGCCTTCTTCGGGGAACCACCTAAGCTCTCTTTATGACCAATTTTGTCCTGTTCTGAATCATGTATTTTTCAAATCATTTATAAATCAAGGATTTTCGTAACAAGTTTTTCAAGATGCATATCAAAACAATTCATAACATATAAAACATGGACACAATCACATCAAGAGAGAGGTTTTATGTGAATCATGCTCTCAATTTCAAATATCAACTCAAATCACATACATATATGTATATAAGTTTTCAAATCACTTCGGGGAAAGGCCAAAAGACCAAAAGACCAAAGCAATGTCATTAAAGATTCTAAAGCATGATTATACTCATAATCCGAAACCCTTTTCTTAAAAGCATGATTTCTATGCCCATGAGATTTTGAGAAATATCCCGCATACCTCGATTATTGAGAATAATGGATGATTCTTGAAGCCTATGGTTTAGGAATTCCAAATCTTTAATCAATTTGAAAACCCATGGTTGAATCCTAATTTATTTGGATTTTTAGTTTGAAACCCTTGGAAGTGTTCTTGAGAAAATTTGTGAGAATGTGGATGTACTTTGGAGAATTGTAAACTGAATTTCGTGTTTATGGCTGAATAAGGATGGGAAAAGGACCATTTTGCCCGAAAAACGGAGTGTTTAAGTCACTTGGTTCATAATGTATGCGGTGCACACCTTATCACATAAGATAGGTTGTGCGACGCACACTTCATCGCACAGATTCGGGTGTGCGTCGGACACCTTATGGCATAAGTTAAGGTGTGTGTCGCAGACCTTATATTGGGCAATACACTCCACTTTGCAAAGCCATAACGTCTTGCTCGGGTGTTGGATTTTGGCAAAATTGGTATCGTTGGAAAGATAATTAGAAGACCTTTCATTTCATATATAGTAGGCTCTCTAATTCGATATATAAAAATAGGTATGGTATATCGAATTTGACCCATGTTTCAACGCTCACTAAAACTTGAACGATAGGAAAGCTTTCAACTTGACCTTGAGTTAGGGGACCTCTATGATCTGAATTCATGCTCAATTTGGTTCCCACACTCCATAATTGATTAATATGACAAATTTGCATAGGATTTAAGGCTTTTGGATCATCTACGCATGGAAATGACGATTTTTGTTCTAGCCCGAAATGCGGGGTATTACATTATCTCCCCCTTGGGATCATTCGTCCCCAAATGATAGGTAGGAATGTTGAAACTTAAAGGTATGGAATAACGTGGACATGATGTGTCTTCTAAGAAAAGATATAACTGATCTAAAACATTTAAACTTCTATCATGAAACTGAATTTTGAGCTGACTTGACTTTACTTGCTTTAAGGAGCTGATTAATGCTAAGAATTTAGGATTCCCTTGAAGCTTTCATGATGAAATCATACATATTGAATTGAGAAGTGATAACTTATGCAAGTACGAATCATGAGACAACTGGACTTTGATCGTATCAGGGTATTACACTGTCTGAGCTATTATAATAGGAAAAAATTGAAATTGTGCACTGAACTCTTATGAACTGAGTCATGACTAAATTGCTGAATCCGAAACATGTTGCTTGGACTGAACTGAATTCACAATTTACACGGGTGGAATAGATTATCTGTTGGGGATGGCCATACACATAAGACTTTGAATAGTAGGACTGGGTGAAAAGGTGGAAAAACCATAGTAACTTGTCTGTCCGACTGTTCAACTGAATTACAGACTGAATTATACCAGACACTTATACTTAACTATAGTATCTCTTCAACACTCTTTCTAAAGAAGTTCAAGTAGCATTAGGGAGCAAAGAATCTTGGGCCCGAGTTACACAAGACATCCAACTTAGGAATCATCGCAATTACACTACTCTATAGCATGGAATAAGGATATGTAACTCATAAACTAGGATAGAATTTCCAGGCATTGACAAATTATTCTACTAATGTCTAAAGTAGCTTAAATCCTTTCACTGTGATCAAGCCTAATTCTAAATCACAAAATACAACATGCCACACAACGATACTAGTCTAAACCACATGATTCAACCTTCTATATCTTTTTAAAGATCACACCCTATGCATAACATGCCTTACCACTTCAATGACTAACTCTGAACTCTTACTATGGATTTACTAGCGCATATTACGTTCTTTCACATAAATCTCAACATGTCATTCAAGCCTATCTTTATAACCACATATGGACTTCAAGGAAAATACCCGTAAATACATATTTCACATAGTTCAAAACCATTGTCAATATAACTCCCATGCGCTACCCCAAGAATATACACACACAAATTTCCACTAACCATTACATGTATCAAAGACTTCGTCCCAAATCTTACTTCACACTTATGACGTCATCCAAAACAAGAATATAATGATCTTTTCATCAACAAGAACTATTCACTCATCACCACTATTATTACATAAGAAGTCACCAAAAGTTAAGATCATAAAATCTTGAATCATGGAATGAAATTATATAAGACTTGACACTTAGCTGAGGCCTGAGGAATAATAAATCAACATCAGGGATTTATCAAAGTAAATCTGAATTGAGGGTATACATGGGTACATGAGTCATGAGCTGCATGACCTCAATTTGGAGTTCATAACATATGGAATGTGATTCCGACTACTGAATGAACTAAAACTCCTCATTTTAGAACTAGTAGAGCACGTGATTCTCTATCATATACATGAATATGAACTATGATCATGGAATTAAAATGTGGCATGAGTAGGTATTGGGATAATAGAAAGATACTAAGATAAGAATGGGTTGAGTCTCTCCCTCACTTTCTGACATTCTATATCATACTACATTACTACAAGAATCTGAGAGCCTTACTTGGTTATTCGTTCTATCATCTCTCCCTTAGCTTCAAGCCATCATCTTAAGTTTGAGAGGTCCCTTACTAAATTCTAACTGAACTACACTTACTACACTATAGGGTCTGGAAAACGTCAATACACGTAATTAATAGAACTTAACCCACATGACTACACATGAAAGTGGGAAAACCCACCGCTAATACTACCTTCTGAGATACACTCTATCATTCTATACCCCAATAGTCATCACATAATTCTGGAACACTTACTTACTTCAGATCTTCATTAGTGTCTCCATAGTCAGAGTGCACACCTTCTAACATTTTAAATCTTATTTCTATGAGCTCAACCTTCAAGAACTCAATCTTAGCTTCTAACACTTAACATGGATATCACTAAGCCTTTGATGAACCATACTACTTCCGTTATATCCTACCAATATCGTGACTTCAAACTTATATCTCTCTACCATGAGAATCAAGATCATCTAAAAAGGCTCAACACTATCAACCAAAACTCCTTAACTCGGCTATTTAGAATACCACATACCATCTAACTAGTCTTTCTCTACCTAACAACTCAACGGTACTACTAACCACACACAACATGTAATAGCCTTAAAAAATATCGCAACTCCATATCACCTTAGGCATACTTCTACCTCATACATACAACGTCATACTTCATGACAAATCAACTTAAATGATTTCATACACCGTTTAAGCCTATTAGGCCTCTTCCATATAACTAGCATCATTAACCCAGAAATCATCACATCCACCTTCATGGACGTCAACTGTTCAAACTTAATGTCTAGTGATAAACATGATTTTACAACCCAACCTTACACATGATTCTCAGTTGAAAACCATGAAATAAACATCAAGAAACACTAGTACACTAGAACTTCATAACAACAATAATCAATCTTGACCATACGGTCTTCCTTATCATAACTCATTAGCACATACTATTTCAACACATCAAGACTACTAAATTCAAAACATACATCATTAATCTCATGCCACTATTTTTACCATCTCATTCTACACTTGAATTCAAGCCTATAGTTTAGCATCAATCATCTACTACCAATGACAAGTGCAACATAATATACTAATCCATCAAATTGGAACATTCTATCAAAATACCTCAAAATCTGCTACATACCTTCTCATAAGTAGTACTAGTTTACAACTTCCAATGAAAAAAGGATCAAGGGAAAGTCACATAATAACCATGATCAACCTTAATCTGATATTATAACCCCATACAATCTTATCTACTTATACGGATTTCTCATCTCATACATACTTACTCTATCATACATTTAGACTACCTTCAATATCCACAACAACCATGAGTCTATAATTATAACTTACTAGCTAATAGAGCTATTTTCATACTTCAAGCAACCGACAAATCACCCTGACTAACAACTCCTTCTCTACCTTCTACTAATCACACACAAGGACGGATCACCTCTTTACCAACTCAATCTCATGCAAACAGATTCAGCTATACATATATTAAACCAACACAAGAACAACAAGTTGGACAACAAGTTGCTAGTGAATCGAAATAGGCCGCACACGGCTTCACTAGACTTTGATTTTTGGGTTTTGAATAAGAAAATAAGATGAATGACAAGGTAACTATGCTAGTGAATCGAAAGAGCCCCACACGACTTCATTAGACTTTTAGTTTCAACAACATGATGATAATAAAATTACAAGATATAGAAACTTGACACACAATAATCAATGTTCTAAGAATAGGCATCTTACCTTTATAAATAAAAAAATTGAGTCAAACACTTCCCCCATAGACTACCATATAATCCACACATGCTACTAGCTACCACATTAGTCTATCACTATAAAGGGGTATATCATCCTCAAACATTGGTTATTCAACTAAAATATCTATTTACACAAAATTCACCTGATACAAGTACAACTAGCTCAAGACCATTCACACGTAGCCAAGCTCGAGATTTACAAAAACTTCAAGTCATGTTAATGCAATTGGCCGTGTGTGAGTGTGTAATTAATTCATCTAAGGGATTTTATGTTTTGAAGTATGAAGAGGGGCTTTGAAGTGTGAGTTTATTACACTCCAAAAAATGTAGTAACACTTTTTTTTTAATTACACTCCAAAGCCACTCAAGACAAAGGCTAGAATGGTCATTTTCCTTTTATTTTGTGGAGTACTATAAATAGACGATAATAGGGCTATTTCTTGAACTTAGTTCATTATTGATATTTTCACTACACAAGTCTTGTAATATTTGAGAACTTCCCTCTCTTGTTCTTGAAAGTGAACCCGAAACTAGACAACAAAGTGTAGTAACACTTTTGTTGTTCTTTGCATAGAAACTTGGGGTCTTGAGGGTCATGAGTTCCTCTTGATTCAAGTAAGAATTTGGTGTAAATATCTTTTAGTCTTAGGGTCCCAATCTTCATGTTAGGGTTCTTAGATTTTATAATATTTTGTGTCAAATTACTATCCATCATTTTATAATCTTGTTATTTGTATCTTGATATAGTGAAGCCGCGTGGGTCTCTTTTGATTCACTATAGTTATTGCAATCTTGTGTTATTTATCTATCTTGTTGAAAATTGTTGTTGTTGCCTTGAAAACCTAGAAAAGCCGAGTGGGGCCTTTGATTCTCTAGTGATGTTGTTATTGTTGTTCTCTTTATTCCTTTTTGTGAGTTTAAACTTGTATCATTTGGTATCAATGCCATCTTTGATTTTATTCTAACAAGATCAATCTGTTCGTTGTTGTATTCTCGGCTGAAAATTTTATTCTTGTTGTGTATTGGCCAAGATTTTTTCTTTTATTAAGTGTTGTTTCTAGTGTTAGCTCTCTTGTTTACTAACACTTTGAGTCGATCTAGATTTGAGCTCTAAAAAATTGATGTTGTTATTGGGAACTTGAACTTGGCTGTCCATTGTTGAACATTGTTGTTGTGGTGGACTGTTTTGGCTATTGATTGTTGTTGGTTGTTCTTGGTGTTGTTATTGTGTTCTTGTTGTTCTTTGCCATTTTCATATTTGTTAAAATAATATGTGAACATTAGATCCATAAAAGGTGAAACACTAAGTTGTAGTATTTGTTGATGAAAGACTTGATCACATCACTCAAAAGACTTGACAACCACTTTTCACCCACTTTCCTTGATTTAAGGAGCTTGTTTCAAGAATAAAGTACCAAAAGAGTCAAGTCTTGTTTTGAACTTGAAAAAAAAAGAAGCTTTAAGACCAAATTTCCCTCTATTAATCAATTCCACCATTTCAAAATTGTAGATTGGTCAAGACATGAAATTGGAGGGTAAAATTTTGACAAAACCGAGGCCAATAGTGCACTTCCACATCACTAAATTACTGTTCATGCAACATTTTATGTTCAAATTTTAGATTTCTTAGTTTCATTTTATTGTTTCTTAGTTTCGTTTGTTTGTTCGAACACTAATTGACGACCTAGTACATTCCTACTTGCTTGTTAATTAGTCCTTTGAAGCTTATTGTTCAACGTTTGTTTGTGTGGTTTTGTCGTTTGAATACGTTGTAACTCTTAGCTCTAGTCCGATGAGAATTCTTTGAGTTTCCAAAAAAAATCCATTCCGGACAAGAGCATACTCATGCCTTAACGATTCACGGGTTACTAGGCACTCTACAATACTTGTGGAGATCGAGTGTTTGTGAACCGAGCTATGGGAAGGGCGGTGCCCTGCTTAGACCCCTGACAGCGCCCAGGCGCACACGCAAATGCACGTAGTCTTATCAAGTAATATAGTGGCTTCAAGGAAACCCAAGTATCGATCTCTCAGGGACTTGCGTTCGCTGCCTATCCTATTCTAGTTTAACTAATTGAAGAGAGTAGCAAATATAGTTGTAATTTTGTAAATTAAAACTAATATATACTAATGATTAAAATAAAATCTTGGACAATTAATGGAGTAAATCCTAGGGTTGAGGCATTTCGAACAATCTTACAAATCTCTATTCCTCTCGCAATTTAACTGGTTATCGGATTGTTGATTGGCAAGGTTTATGCTACGATTTTAGTCTCCCGACTTCAAATCTTTTATTTATTGAACATTGCATCTAGAACTCCCGCAGAGATACAAAAATTCTTCTAAATCTATGAGTTATCTTCTTGAAATTATATCAAACAAAGCTTCTAGGTATATGTCACGACCTGAACTGGGGCCCTGGCCGTGATGAGCATTCTGAACTATGTAGGCCTGAAACACCCCTATCTATCTGGTAATCATGCACATAATTCATATGATAAAAGATAATGCAGAAATTGAAATCTAACACGAAAATATGGTCAATTTGAATGTGATCATAATACTGAAAATTAAAATCAAAATATATCTAAATAATAATGTCTGACTCAGTCTGCGAAATATCTACTATGAACTAAACAAAACTATCTGAAAACTGGGACAAGGCCCCCAGTAGACCAAAATGATAATAAGTGACATAATCTAAAAAGACAGTCCTTCAGGAATAGAGAAGGCTCACCAACTAGGCACTGCAACTCTGTCTAATAAAATCTACTGCCCTTTTTAGACCCCTAGACTGAGCCTCAGAACCTGGAGGGAGGAGGGGGGGTCAATAAAGATGTACTGGTACGCAAAGTAATCCAAAATAAAGCTTTTATATAAATAAAATAATGAGAGATCAAAATCTCAAAACATTATGCATAAAATAGTTCTAAAACACATGGGTACTTTTTTGAAATATCATAAATCATGCTGGACAATGCAGTTCTGTTTTTCCTATTAATTCTTAGCTAGGTGGTACACCCCTATAATTATAAAATCCCACAGGCTGTATGAAATCCGCCATTTACTTGGCGGGGAAGCCCCCAACCCAAGTGTACCGCAAGGGTTGGAGTTTTTATTCTGATACACCACACGGTACTAGACTAGCGTAATATAATATACCCGGATGGACAAATCACAGTTTTTGACAATGAGTTTTCTGAACTCATGCCTTCTTCAGGGAACCACCTAAGCTCTCTTTATGCCCAATTTTATCCTATTCTGAATCATGCAGTTTTCTATTTTCAACATCTGAAAAGTATGATTTCAAACATGCATTCTATTCTATTCTGAATTATCATGGCATAGTCTGAATTGGTGTTGTCACACCAAGACTTGCAAGTCATATTTCTGAGCCATAATGCATCATGCATATTTCTTTCATTGAAACACAATTTAGACCACCCAAACATGCAACAGTCTAAAAGATTTCATGTTTCGAAAACACAAATCCAAACTATGCTAAGATTATTCAAACATGTGGTGGTCAAGTACTTTTGGAAAAAACCATGCACTCTTTCATTACATATAATTTCAACATTTATCAATACAAACATCCTTCTCTATTGAATTCAAGATTCATAACCAAATCATTCCTAAATCAAGGCTTTTTGTAACAAGCTTTTCAAGATGTATTTCAAAACAATTCATAACATGTAAAACATGGAAACAATCACATTAAGAGAGGGGTTTTATGTGAATCATGCTCTCAATTTCAAATATCAACTCACATCACATACATATATGTATAAAAGTTTTCAAATCACTTCGGGGAAAGGCATAAAGACCAAAGCAATGTCATTAAAGCTTCTAAAACATGATTATACTCATAATCCGAAACCCTTTTTTTAAAACCATGATTTATATGCCCTTGAAATTTTGAGAAAAACTCCACATACCTCGATTATGAAGAACAATGGATGATTCTTGAAGCCTACGGTTTAGGGATTCCAAATCTTCAATCAATTTGAAAACCCATGGTTGAATCTTGATTTATTTGGATTTTTAGTTTCAAACCCTTGGAAGTGTTCTTGAGAGAATTTGTGAGAAAGTGGATGTACTTTGGAGAATTGAGGACTGAATTTTGTGTTTATGGCTGATAAGGATGGGAAAAGGACCATTTTCCCCCAAAACGATGTGTTTAAGTCACTTGGGTCATAATGTATGTGGTGAACACCTTATCGCATAAGATAGGTTGTGCAGCGCATACTTCATCTACACATTAGGATGTGCTTTGCACACCTTATGGCATAAGTTAAGGTGTGCGTCGCAAACCTTATGCTGGGCGATACACTCCACTTTGCAAAGCCATAACTTCTTGCTCGGGTGTCAGATTTTGGCGAAATTGGTATCGTTGGAAAGATAATTAGAAAAACATTCATTTGATATACAGTATGCTCTCTAATTGTATATCTAAAAAGAGTTATGGTCGATTAAAGTTGACCCATGTTTCGACACTCACTAAAACTCGAACGATAGGAAAACTTTCAACTTGACCTTGATTTAGGTGACCTCTATGATCTCAATTCATGCTCAATTAGGTTCCCACACTCCATAATTTATTAAAATGCTAAATTTGCATAGGATTTAAGGCTTTTGGATCATCTACGCATAGAAATGACGGTTTTCATTCTAGCTCGAAATGCGGGGTGTTACAGTATATCCCTATCCTAGATGCTAATTCAAACTCCTTATTTTATAAAAGAGTAAGATCCTTGTTCCTTAATTTCTTTATTTTATCCTATGATTCTCCTCCCGGATTCACATAGAAATATAGATTTATTTTAATAGTAGCTTATCAGGGATGTTGATTGAGATATGTGGGCTGACTAGAGGGGATAGAGTTCGGAATAAGATTATCAGGGAGAAGGTTGGTGTGACCCCAGTGGAGTATAAGATGTGGGAGGTCCGATTGAGATGGTTCGGACACGTGATGAGAAGGGGCATGGATGCCCCGGTTCATAGGTGTGAGAGGCTAGTGTTGGATGACTTTAGGCGGGGTAGGGGTAGGCCGAAGAAGTACTGGGGTGAGGTGATTAGGCAGGACATGGAGCAGTTACAGCTCACCGAGGACATGACCCTAGATAGGAAGATCTGGAGGACGCGAATTACGGCAGAAGGCTAGGGCCAGTTTGGGTCGCTAGTGTAGGGAATTACTTGGTGGGGGTATTATTCTTGATATGGTACCTGGTTCCATGTTTTATTACGATTCTGTGTGCTTTTCTCTGTTTTTATTACTTATGGGTGCCATTTGTAGAGGTAGAGGTATAGACTGCGTACATCTTACCCCCCCCCCCCCCAGACCCCACTAGGTGGGAATACACTGGGTTTGTTGTTGTTGTTGTTATTTTAATGGTAGCTTATCATCAAAATAGTAAGCTCAAGAAATTAAAAACAACCCATGTGATAATCCAAAATTAAACTACAATAAAGAATATTACAGAGTATTCAAGTTTTTGGACTCAACCCCATAACAAGGGTATTTATCTACTAATAATTGAATTCAATATAAAAAATAAGTAAAAACTCATATCTAAATAAATCTTCAATTGAAGGAGTTGTAGAGTATGTCTAAGAACCCTAAAAGAGAAATTTATGTATATATGTATTTCTTGTTTATTTTTCTTGTGTCTAGGCATAGGTTGATATATCTAAATCAACATTCCCATGTACCCGCCAAATTTCGATCAATACTTTCCAACCACCAAGGTTGAATACGCGTTTTAGCCGCCCCTCAAAAGTTGACTATTGTATTGATTGAAATAAGTAGTCCATGATCCACGTGCCTATGGGATGCAAAATTGGACCTCTTATGAATCCAATGGTATTTTACGCAAGTCCATTGAAAATTTGTACATATTATACGCGCTCTTGACATTTCAGGACTCCAAAAGGAGTTAATTTTTGCATTTTGGTTTCGTTGAGCCATTCCGAGCCTTCTTGAGTTGTTTCCACTTGATTTGAAGCTTGAATATCATTAATATATTATCATAATACATTAAAAAAGAATCCTAGAGAATAAAATACCAAAATTTAGATGTCAAAACAACACAACATCCAAGACGGTGAACTAGAAACACGAGCTAAGCATAGGCTAAATGCACATTGATCTTAAGCTCATTGTTTTGACTATTGTTTTGATCCAATTGACCTTTGAAAATTATAACTAAGTTGTTTCCAATATAAATACATAATAACAACCTTAGTTACTCATGAAAACACATTAGAACCCAACACAATAGAATAGACAAATACCTAGCTCAAGCTAGTCACACAAGTTTTCTCGGTTGAACTCTAAATACTCAAATTGAATCAAAACTTATGTGAAAACACCATTAAACATTGTAAACATGCACTTGGGAACTTAGATGCTGATTTATATCAGTATAAACACATATAGAATAAGAATCATCATCAAAACAAGACTAAAATGGCAAAAATAGCAAGGCTAGAATGCATAAATTCATCCAACATCACCACCCCACACTTAAAGCCTTGTTCGTCCTCGAACAATTTTTAACTATAAGCATCATGGGCTTAATAGACTCCACACTCCTACTACATGCAAGACATTCAAGCTAGTACTATAATGACTACATGGAATGTAAGTTTCTACACTAAGCATGTTATACACAATTGAAAGCTCAAGAATCCTACTTCCAAAACATCCTAGCCTCAAGAATGGACTCCAGAAGTAGAAACTCATGCACATAATTAAGTTAAATAAATCTTACAAATCACCCATATTCATCAAACATGTGCCCCTCACTACAAGAGAGTTACCCATAAATACTCACAATAATGCAATTTATAACAATGGGTACAAGAATCAATTTGTGCTCACCCTTACAAAGAATTGACAAGTTACACATAATGAACCATAAGCTTTCCCTTAGAGTAATGCTCCAAATAATAGTCGAATGTAAAGCTTGGGATCAATTAGGTCTTTTCCGGGTTGTAATGTAGGCTAAGAGACGGGTAGGAACTATTTTGGTCAAGAATAGTGACTAACCTCTCCAAGCACTTTAATACACTACATTAAAGATTTAAAATCAATCTCCAACAACCAAATTACACCATTTTTGCATCCATTCATATATTTTATTTCTCCCCATCTCTCTTAAGAATTTTCACAAGCACATGGTGGGCATATAGCTACTACCAAATGAATTAATTTTTCTCTTTATTTTCTATCATGACAATATTTCAAAGGAAAAATTACACAAATTAGCAAACCTAAGACATTAACTACAAGTAATAGCAATAGTTTGTCAAAATTACAACTAATAGCAAAAGTAGCAATATTTTGACTTTTTTATTCAAAAGCACCTGTCTTTAACCGATAAAGTTACCTGATCCTATTTTCATGCTACTTTACCATTTTCAATTCTTTCCAATATAATATTTTTAGGCTATTTCTTCAGTAAAGAAATGAAGCAATTATTTTTTGACATAATGCTACATCATGAACAAATCAACATTTAAATTATAACTACAATATTTAAACTATAACTATATTATTATACATTTTTCCATAGACGCTACATACATGCATAATGTGGTACATCATTGTACACACCACCAACAACTTTTATGATGCTTGCAGTTTCATTATATGTTTTCTTTCACCACGTGTTTTCTTCAGATTTTCAAAGAACCAAGTCAAAGATGCATCATTTTCAGAATCAAGTATACTATATGCCAAAGGAAATATATGTCGTGCATATTGAAAAAATACATATAAGAATACATGATTTTTACATAAAATACTGCATATGTATATTATAAATACATACAGCTGGAAACATATGAAACTATTAGTGAATACTTAAACGTACTGCATATGTATATTATAAATACATACAGCTGGAAACATATGTAATTTTCATAACGTTGTCTATATGTCCACCTACAAGTGTCTTGAACAAGAACAAGTATGCTTCCCATTGTCAATCTCCAGAACACAAAAAAATAGTAAAAATAAAATTAAATATCAAATACGTACTATATACAACAACTAATTCATATATACAAAACAGCAAAACAAAATCCAACGAAAATAAATCTTTTATTCGAATGCTAGTTATTAGTGACTAAAATTCAAAGTTAGCGTATAACAATTGTATCTAAATTTTCACATTACAAAATAACACAGATAACTTTGTATTTAAACAAACAATATTGATCAAATCATTTTTTTGAGAACTGATAAAATTCATATACGATCTCAGATTTTTAAATTTCACGATTGTTATGCAATTTTGTTACAAGTTATTCAGTAATTTTTGCAATTTTATTTTATGAAAATCACAAATAGAATAAAGTTTGTTTAAATCTCTACTACGTACTATGTACAACATCTAATTCATATATACAAACTGTATATGTATATTATAAATACATACAGTTGGAAACATATGAAACTGCCAATGAATACATAAACGTACCGCATTTGAATAATGTAAATACATATAGCTGGAAACATATGTAATCTTCATAATGTTGTTGATATGTCCATCTACAAGATTGTTTAACAAGAACCGGTATGTTTTTCATTGTCAATCTCCAGAACATAAAAAAATAGTAAAAATAAAATTAAATATCAAATACTTACTGTAACAACAACTAATTCATTTATACAGAACTGCAAAAACGAATTCAAAAAGAAAAAAAAATTAGTTGAACACTAGTTATTCTAAATAAAAATTAAAATTTAATGATAAAACTTCCATCTCAACTTTCAAATAACAGAACAATAAGGGCAAATTTGAAATTGAAAAAGAAAAATTCGCTTAATCAACTTTTTATAGACAACTGAGAAAATTGATATACGATCTCAAATTTTTTGAAACCTTCAACTGCTACACTAATTTGTTACAATTTCTTCATCAATCTTCACACTTTCATTTTAGTAAAACCACAAATAGAATTAAGTTTGAAGAACAATACCTGTAATTGCACCGTTTTATTTTTAATATTTTCTTCAAAATGTTAGTCGATCAGCACAAAAAATAACTTGAAGAAAAACATATTTGAATTTGAATCTTATTTTGAATTTGAATTGAGATGTTGATTATGAAAATCATTTTTGATTTGAATTAGTAGCTGTAATTTAACAGTTATGGTAAAAAAAGAGTTCTAAAAGGTTAAGAAATCTGTAAAATTAAATGTCCCTTAAATTAAGGAACCGTTTTCCCTTATTAAACTCAAACAGATTTGAGTTAAATTAAGAAAAGAATCTTTAATTGTATATGTATTTAAATAGCAATAGTTTACTCAAATACAAAATACATATTGCTATTTTGTAATTTTGAAACTGTTGCTATAACTGTTACAATTAAAGCTCTATAGTTGCTATTTATGAATTTTTCCATATTTAAAACATCATTCATATCACATCAATCCACCACAATTCAATAATAAACACCAATAACCATTACCTTGGGTCATCAATTTCACCTTTTTCTTCTTTAATTTCTCAAACTCCTTACTAATTCAAATTTTTATTAAAGCATTTAGGAGCTTTTTGGATCAAATTATGGTCTATCAAAGAAGGGATTAGGCTAGTTTTGAGGTTTTCAAAGAAAATAAGTTAAAGTCTCAATGGGGTTTTACTAAGATAATGCACAAAGGGAAGGACAAATAGAAGGTATAAACAAGGTTATCAAAGAAATGCCTATATCATCTCCTAATCTCACATTCTTTATTTTGCTTCACACACACACCGGACAAATTCTAGACATAACATGCAACAAGGAATATACAAATATCTTACACGCACATGGCACATGTTCAATTCAGTAGGATCATTATAGACTCCCAACCAAACAATAGCATGAATTCACTTTTAAGCCAAATGAGCCTAAGAGTTTCAAAAATAACAATCCACATAATTCAACATGATTTTACAAACAAATCCACTTGCATCATGTAATAAAAAATAACACCAACAAGAATATCTCACTTATTCCTACCAAAAATTTAAATTGAGCCAAAATTTGGGAATTTCCCCACCCCACACTTAAAAATCTACTTTGTCCCTAAAGTGAACTTTTAAAGTAAGAGATAGAAATACTCCCTGAGGCCTCTAGGCCTAGCTAGATGCATCTTCACATAGAGAAAATTCATGGGACCCCACACTTCATCTTTGGCATGCTTCAAGCTCAGATTTACGGTACTTAGACTTCCCATCAACCTGTGACTCAACCAAAAACAAAAACTGCATGAAATAAAAAAAAATAAAATCTAAAAATAAAACATACCTTAGCTTGGGTTTCCTCCCAAGAAGCGCCTAGTTTAGTGTTGGGTATGACCTATGTCAACTTTTTTCTCCAGCTTGAGGATATAAATTTCACCCCCAACTTAGCATCCATCTTTTTGCCTAGCTCATAGGGAGGTGGTACAAAAATTAAGGAACCGAGTAATGGATTGAGCATGGTAGACCACTCGGCTTTAAAGTGAAGTGTGTTTTTATGTTGCTTGTCTAGTGTAAAATTAAGAATATAGGATTCTTGTTCCTCATCTTCACACTCTTCCACTATTTTAAATGATTCCACAGAAGAGATATTATCTCGACATAATGTAGAAAAGTTCTTCGAATGAGGCCCAACCAATCCTATTTGAAAATTTACACTATCTTCAACACCTTCACTTTTGTTCACATTCTCAATGTCGGTCTCAAGAAGAAGAAGGAAATTGAGTGACGGGGATTCTTGTGTTTGTTCCACAAATTAGCTAATGTCCTCCTTATATTTTTCTTTGCTTAGCCACTGTAGACATGGTGGCAGTGGTAGCTCCTTAACCTTTTTAACAATTTTGGTTTTTGAGTACCCATACTTCCTCAAATTATATGCAACTTCTTCTACAACAGGTTGGGGCATCAGTTTAGGTCTTGTGTTTTGTGTTCCTGCAATCTGATCGAGCTGCAATTCCAAATGTCAGATAATCAACTGTTGATTATTCAATTGTTTTACAAACTTCGCTTGATTCGCTAACACCTACTTCATCAATTCTTCCATACTACTTGTCGACGTGGTAGCTTGATTACTTTTGACTTACTGCTGGTTGGTCTGTGATTGAATTTGTGACTGAGTCAATCCTGTTTGATTGCAAAAATTTATATAATTTTGTATTTTATCATAGCCCACAAACATTATTGAATCGGGGTTAACAATACACTTATATTCAGAATGACCACTTTGACCACAAGACATACACCAAAATGTAGTCTGTTCCTCAGAAAGAACAGTATCTGCATCATATTGTGAAGGTCACGTCCACGTACTTCCATCAAAATCTGGACAATAAGCCTCTTGATGTTGTCCCCCACAAAAACAACAAGAATCATCATCACTCAAAAAATATCTATCCTAGGCTGATATCTCAATAAGAATGTGAAAAAAGTAGGAGTAAAGGAAAATAAAAAGAAACTAGACAAAAACTATGTACAACCCAATATAGAAAAACTTAAAATAAGATAGTTTCCAAATAACAAATTCCCTAGCAACGGTGCAAAAAACTTGACAGTGCCTAAGCACACACGCAAGTGTACGTGGTCTTATCAAGTAATTTAGTGGCTTCAAAGAAGCCCAAGTATCGATCTCTCAGGGACTTGCGTTCACCGTCTATCCTATTCTAGTTTAACTAATTGAGTAGAGTAGCAAATAGAGTTTGTAATTTTGTAAATTAAAAATAAAAAAAATAATTCATTAAAATAAAATACAAGAAACAATCTATAGAGAAAAGCCTGGGGTTGAGGTATTTCGAACAATCTTACAAATCTCTATTCTTGTTGTAGTTTAATTTTGGATTATCACACGGGTTGTTCTTAATTTCTTGAGCTTACTATTTTGATGATTAGCTACCATTAAAATAAATCTATATTTCTATGTGAATCCGGGAGAAGAATCATAGGATAGAATGAAGAAATTAAGGAACAAGGTTCTTACTCTTTTATGAAATTAGGAGTTTGAATTAGCATATAGGATAGGGATATACCTAGAAGCTTTGTTTGATTCAATTGCAAGAAGATAGCTTTATAGATTTAGAAGAACTGTTGTATCTCTGTGGGAGTTGTAGATACAATGTTCAATAAATAAAATATTTGAGGTCGGGAGACTAAAATCGTAGCATAATCCTTGTGAATCAACTATCTAATAACCAATTAAAATGTGATAGGAATAGAGATTTGTAAGATTGTTCGACATGCCTCAATCCTAGGCTTTACTTTATGAATTGTACACGATTTATTTTATGCATTAGTTTAGATTAGTTTAATTTACAAAATTACTACTATATTTACTACTCTCCTCAATTTTTTAAACTAGAATAGGATAGGCAGCGAATGCAAGTCCCTGAAGTAGAAACTGAAATGAGATCTGTTAGAATTTTGGGACTGACTCTGAAATTGCTGCTATATAAGGAGTAACAAAAGACAAGGATACACCTGGATCTAGCAAAGCACAAACATGCACATGAAAGATCTGTACTGTACCAGCAACTATGTCAGGAGAATTTTCCTAATCCTGTCGGGTCTGAAGAGCATAAAGTCTATTTGGGCGTTGCCCACTTGTAGCACTAGAAGTGACACCCTGCTGACTTGGGCGATCGAAATGATCTTCGAAATGGTTCTACTGACCCTGATAACCTGGCTGGGAACAATATTTGACTCTTTATCCTGGCTTTCCAAAACAAAAATAGACATCGCTAACAGCTATGCAAGCACCCCTGTGGTTCTTACCAAAAGTCTGACAAAGGAGATTAGTTTGGGCATTACTGACATTGCCCTGAGACTTAGAACCTGGCACTCTATCTATGAACTTAGGAGATAGAGCATTAGCTGAAGAAGGAAATAGAACTGATAACTTAGGATGAAATTGAGAACGGTTTTCTCCTTTTGATTTAGGCTGAGAAAAGTTGAAACTGCCTGACCTTGTTCTCTTATTCCGTCTCTCCTTCATCTTGATATTCTGCTTCTCTATCTGTTGAGCATAAGTCATAAGTCTGGCTAAAGTTATTTCACTATTTAGCATGGCAGATATGCACTCATTTTCCATGCTATCATTCACCCCTAAAATGAACTTATTCATTTTGGCCCTACTATCTGCAAGAACATGAGGGGCATATCTGGCTAATTGAGTAAACTTAAGAGAATACTCTTTCACCGTTATGTTTCCCTACCTGAGGTTGATGAGTTCTAACACCTTAGCCATCTTAGCTCATGGGGAAAGAATATATCTAAGAATGCAGCGACAAACTCCTCTCACTCTATAGGACTTGAATCATCTGACCTTTCTGACATCCACAGTTTGTGCTAAGTATGAGCCAAATTCTGCAAATGATATGCAACTCGCTCAGCACTCTCAACAGCAGTCACCCCCATAATGTCAGTAACTTTTTGCACTTGATTAAGAAATTCCTGAGGGTTTTTATTTGTTATAGACCCAAATAAGGATGGTGGATTTATTCGGGTGAAGTCCTGAATCTTGGCTGCAGCTGAATTGGACACTGGGTTGGCAAAAAAAACTGCTGGTTGTTCATTCTGAGTAGCAACTAACTGAGCAAGAGTAGTGAATGTGGCTCTGAACTCCGTATGAGAAACATAATCGCCCAAAGGATCTTCAGGCTGAGGGGCTGACTGATTTCTTCTCTTTGTAGGCATGTTCTGAAATTAAGAGGAGAAATGGATTATACTAAGAAATTAACTTGAGATTATGCTCACTGGCACGACATGAATACTGAAAGAAGGGAAACTATTCCTAAAACATCTCATAGCCTCCTGTACATAAATGTGATATGCATCATACCCATGTACAAGACTCTACTAGATGCACCTTTCAGACTTCCTACTACTCTATTGAACCTTACTCTTTGATACCAATCTTGTAACACCTCGAGACTGGTGCCCGAAATACTACACGGTGCTCATGACCCCAAAGGACCACAAGTTAACCCATGACTAATATATGTACCTGTACACTGCATAATATAAGTATATAAATACGGAAACATGAACTGATAGGCCATAAGGTTCAATACTATAATAAAAATTAATAAAACACAACATCTGAGTGGGGTATCGAATACCCAAAAAAACTGAAAAAATCTTAAATCTGAATCAAATCTGAAAGCCTCTAAGTACTATCTGAATATGGATTTGAAGAAACATATCTCCAACTAACTCTGTCTAGCAAATTGAACTGAAATAAATAATAACAAAAAGTAATACTCATGTCCTCAAAAGATGATGACTCAATGCTAAAACTCTGACTGCTAAATACTGGATGGCTACTAAGGATCTGGAGCTCATGTATCTAAACCTATGGTGTAAAATAAAAGAAAACACCATAGCACAAATGCATCAGTACGATTTATTATACTGGTATGCATGTGAGGTAGGCTGAATGCATGGGGTTCATATGCATGAGTAATACTAACTGACTGTCTAACATGAACGTGAGAATGCATGAATGAATACACAGTAATTGTAACTGAAATCATAATAACATGATTACTGAGTCTGAGTATTGATAACATATGTTTACGGATAACTAACATGACCGATATAACTAATAACATGGGTGACTATATTTGACAGTCCATAATCTGATGGAACTAGTTGAGCTCCGTAATGTATCTGAGTTGACGGTAGCTGACAGTCCTGATATTTTAAAGAACTATCTGAGTTCTTTTACTGAAACTGAGACTAAGACTGTAGGAATTAGTTATTTAACCGACATGACCCAAGTAAGCAGTATAGCTAAGTTGGGGTCTTATCTCTGCCCTGACTAAAAGGGTGTCAATACTGTACCACTGGTATAAACAAGCTATGGGTGACCCTCTTCTGACAATATCTACAAAAGAGAATTGTGGGACCCTTATCTGAGAGTGTTTATCCACGTCATTAACCCTCATCTGACAGTATTGATGTCTCAACCTATACTAGCTACATAGTTTCTGGAATATAAGGATGACTACGAAGAATCACACTCTCGTCTGACAGTGTGTGTTCCCATCCTTAGGTTCACACAGTGCTAACTCCTACTCCCTTCTTAATAGACACTGAACATGGATTACTAAACTGAACTAGATTGAGTTCACTGTGTTCCGCTGACTGACAAAAAATTATTGAATTCTATTTAACTGACTGAGTTTATGAGATTTTTGAGATTTTCTTGAGTCGTGAGACTGCCTGAAGTCTATTGAACATGGCTTGATTGAGAATGTTGTGAAAACATGACACTGAATCTATGCACACAACTATATTTTTTGGGTACAAGTTCCCCCAGGACTCGATAGAAGGAAACTGACACAGCATGACTTTCTTGAATACATAACCATCAATAACAATCATAATATATAAGTGATGGATTTCATGAAGTACACGGTCATCATAATCTTGTACATGGAAGAGAATGCATATAGCATGTAAATACTTGCATAACTCCAATATCATGAGCATTCCATATCAAAACAACACTACACAACAATAGCATAAAATTCATGTTAAATCATAAGGGATAGAGTATGGACTTGTCATTTAGGTTCTATTAAGTCATGAAAACATGATTTCTAGTCTCCTAGGAATTTTATCAAACACCTTGCATGCAACCTTTATAGATTAGGTATATTCATCAATTTAATAATTCAAAACACCCAAAATTCAGGTATTTCAACTAACATGTCATGCTAGTTTCATAAAAACACATAAAGGTTCCACCTTGGAATCATTCAACACATAAACATGATAAACAATCAAGTCATAACATGAATATAATGATATATAGTTTAAAATAGGGTTCTTGAGCTTCATGGGCGAAAGGAGTCCATGAATCAACACAGTGCATACCTTAGATTAAAAATCTTCAAAAACTAACGATAAAATCTTTTGGATTTGGGTCTTCAAATTGAAACCCTTGTTCTTGTTCTTGAGAGAAATTGTGAAAAGAGAGTATAATTTGGTGTTCTTGAAACCAAAATACCCCTCAAAGCACGAAAAGAAAATGCTGAAAATTGGGCCAAAAGGCTATGGGAAGGGCGGCGCCCTGCTTAGACCCCCCGGTCTAGCCTGGTCGGTGCCTTACTAGCGCCTTTTGCAACTGGTTTGGCACACCAAACATGCCCTTACGCTACTCCAAAAATTCCAATACTCACCCGGAATGTATTACGACCTTGCCCTATTTCAACGCAACTTGAAAATCTAAAAGCAGAGGTCGGGAAGGTCGTTAAATAAGTTCCCGAAGTTTAGAGGTCTAAAATGAGACTAAGTGTTGAACACTTAGCTAATGTTTTCTAAGTGTTGGACCTTCTATTGAGCTTCAAGGATCTAAACGAGTAGAATTTAAACACAAAGTTTTGCAGGGACTTACATGTTTTTACTGTTGAGGGCTTTAAATTTATGTTTCTTGAGGAATGTCCTGTTATGTCTGATGAACCCACTGATGATGAGATTACAGCCTACGATAAGTGGGTTAAGGATGATGAGATGGCAAAATTTTACCTTCTTTCCTCCATGTAAAATATGTTGCAGCATCAACATCCATCCATGACTACTGGTTATGATATGCTTGATTCTCTCAAAGAGATGTTCGATAAGTGTAATACCTCAGACTTTCGGTAAGTATAATTTCATCTCAAGAAGATTAAGGGATGACTTCCAAAGAGAGTAATGTTAAAACCATATATAATTTCCCTAATTTTTACTTTTTATCATGTGGGAAATTGAATAATATTTTCATCGATACCAAATTCTCCCAAATCCAACACCCGGTGAAGAAGTTAGAACATTTTTAGCAAGCAGTATTCGCGATGGGTAGGCCACCGCATCACGGTGGAGGACGAATCTCCAATTGGAAAATTCTAGTAGCTTACCGTGATTAGGTCACGTCGAAGTGATAATGGCGATGGGAATGACACCACATCGCGATGGAGGCCATAGTGGCATTTGGCAATTTCCAGTGGGTCATCATGATTGTACCGCGTTGCGGTGAACCCCAAATAAACAACTGTCCATATCCAGTAGCTCACCGTTATTTAATTTCATCATGGTGGGTATAGCGATGAAGCCTTAAACGACATTTTAGTTATGAATTTTTAAATCCAAGGGCAGTCTAGTCTTTTGCCTATATCCCAAACCATAAAACATAAGATTAAGCGTATAATTGATAAACATAAGCTCATCCTCCATCCAATTTCCCTAAAACAAACCCTAAGTTTCAATAACCAAGTTCAAGAATCTCCAAAGTTCACCGTTGTTCTTCAAAATTGGTTCAAGAATCAAAGTTCCTAGTCTAAGAATTCCAAGAATCTTCAGTCAAGAGTGCAAAAAGAGTCTCAAAAGCAAGTGTTCATCTAAGTTCATAACCTAAGGTATGTGGGATTTGAACAACGACAAATCATTTGTCCTTGTGCCCTAAAACTACATTCCACCGTAGCTTTCTAATGTGCACATCGTGTGCTTAGATAGTGATCACTAAAGTTAAGGTTCTATTCCAATAGCAAGGGTAGAACAGGTCTCCCCAACGTGGGCAAGACTCTGGACTCCATATCATCTCACATGGTTTATATCGGTTTGAAGAAACTCACATGGTACCATAGTATCCCAAAGTTTTACTAAGTTCCAAAGATAAGTTCCCAAAGTCTCCAAGTCTCCAAAGTTTTAAAGTCTTAAAGTTCCATAGTCTCTAAGTCCCAAAGTCTTTTGAGTTCAAAGAAGAATATGATAGAAAAGCTTTTATGAAATAACCTTAATGGCTCACACATTTAATCGGATATTTTTTTGCTTGAAGTTTTAGTCACAGACATACAGTCTTCAAGTTCTCAAAATATAAAGATGAGCCTTTTTCTTGGCGTGCATGAATTGCAAATAGGACACAAGTTCAACTTTTGGAATAAGTGTTATGACTCACAATATTTATACAGGATGTTTTATTGTTCCAGATGTGTGATTTCTCAGCTTTTGGTTATACAGTGTGAGTCACTTTCACTTTGCATGCATTGTTTACAAAACATATGCATATTTATATACATACATAGTTAAACTTTGACTTTTACATCCACCCCCATATACTTAGTACATCCTCAAAGTACTAATCCACATATATGTCTATGTGCTATATTGTCTTATAATGTAGGTTCAGGTGCTCAGTCTCAGCGGCGTGAGTAATTTCCACCATATCTACCTACACTTCCACAGTTGGTGAGACCTCATGGTTAGAGGATCTACTTCTTCAGTGTATTTGATTTATTGCTTTTAGTTTACTCTGAGTCTGTTGGGAGTCTGTCCAAATAAATCTTTAGTTCCTGAGTAGTGGAGGCTTGTCGGACTAGTAATTGATTTCCAGACTTTCAGTATTTGTCATTCAGATATTGTTTTTCAGTTATTTCAGTTCAGACTTGTTATATTACATTACTATTATTTGAGTAATTTATCTTGAAGTAAGCTCTAGATTTAATATCAGGCTCAAAGGGTTAGCTCAGAGCTACTTGTAGCTTTAAGAACCATGTGATGTCTCGGGATGAGATTTCAGGGCGTTACAGTGAGCAAAATTGTAATGCAAGGTAGACTGCCATGAAATCCCTTTTGACCAATAAAATAGTTGAAGGAACTTTGGTGAAGGAACATGTTCTTAAAATGATGAGTATGTTGAATGATCTGGAAATTCTTGGTGCGGTTATTGATAAGGAATCTCAACTTGAGATGGTCCTACAAACTCTACCGGATAGTTTTTAGCAGTTTCTCTTGAATTATAACATGAATAAGATGGACTTATCTCTTGTGATACTATTGAATGAGCCACAAGAAGCCAAATTTATCCTTAAGCAACAACCTCCTTATGCGGCGCTGATGGTTGACAAAGTTTCATATTTGACTTCTAAGCTAAAAGGCAAAAAGAAAAAGAAAAAGACTCATAATGTTTCAGGTTCTAACGGTGGTGTGGCTAAGACTAAAGGCAAGTTCTATCATTGCAAGCAACCTAGTCAATATAAGAAATAGTGTCCCGGCTACATAGCTAAGATACAAAAACTAGGTAAAACTTTTTCATATGTCGTCAAAATATTTTTAGCGGTTATTTCTACCAAATTTTGGGTTATAGATTTGGGATCCACTAATCATATTTGCACTTCGTTGCAGGGTTTTAGGAAATACGACGCCTAAGTGAAAATTAATTGAACGCATTTCAAGCAAATGGGGAACCAACACCAGTCCTAGCAATTGGAAATATTTCCATTTCGTTTAGTAGTTCTAAAGTTTTAAGACTAAATAATGTTCTTTACGTACCTTCTATAAGAAGAAATTTAATTTAAGTTAATGGGTGCTGGTTATACTGTTTATTTTGGTAATAATTGTCTAATTATTAAATTTAATAAGCATTTTATTATTTTTGCTTCTAGAATACACAATTTGTTTGTATTTGATGTTTACATAATATGCTACACACAATGGAAATTAATAATGTTGATTAATCACATAAAAAAAACATATTTTGAAATTGAATGAAACATACTTTTGACACTTATGTCTAGGTCATATTAATATAAATAGGATTTCACAATTTGTTTCTGGTGGACCTTTAAGTTCATTGGAATTGGAGGTACTTCCAACTTGTGAATCATGTTTAGAAGGTAAAATGATGAAGAGATCTTTTCCTACCAAAGGAAATAGAGCCGGTAGTAAGTTAGAATTAATTCATACTGATTTGTGTGGTCCTATAAAAATAAAAGCAAGAGATGGTTTTGAGTATTTTGTGACTTTCATAGATGATTACTCAAAATATGGATACATTTATTTATTGTGCTGTATATCTTAATTCTTTATAAAATTCAAAGAATTTAAGATGGAAATGAAAAAATGAATAACAAACCTATCCATACATTATTATTTGATCGTGTGGGGAATAACTTTCTACATAATTCATTACACTTATCAGAAGCAGGATATTGAATCAGGAATTACATCTCAATATCCTACTTGAGGAATACCACAACAAAATGTTCTACCAAATAGAACTCTTATGGAAATGGTTAGATCAATGTTAAGTTATTCAGATTTTCCCTTTTTTTTAGGGTTATGCATTAGAAATGACAAACTATATTCTAAACTTGGTTCCTTCAAAATCAGTACCTTTAAACCCATCTTAATTGCGGAGTGGGTGCAAACCTAGCCAACAACATATTCGAGTTTGGGTTGTCCAGCAAATGTGCTAAAAGAAAACCTGATAAATTGAAATCTAAGACGGATGTGTGCGTTTTTAGTGGATATCCAAAAGGAACAAAAGGGGGTTTATTTTATTTTCCTAAATAACAGAAGGTAATTGTTTTGACAAATGCTAGATTTATTGATGAGGATTATTTAATGAACCATGTTCCTAGAAGAAAAATTATATTGAGCAATAGAATAATGAATAATGGAACTCAAGAATAATTTTTGAAAATCATTATTGACATACCATTGCATCCATGTAGTGGAGAAATGTAAATAGGCTAGAGGTTGCACAAGAGCAAACACTTGACATTACACTACCTCAAAGTTGTAGGGTAATGTCGAGCAGACTACAATAGTGGATAAATATGTTTAGGGTAATGTTGAGGAACATGTCATCGTGCAGGAAGACATTCAGGGTATTCAGAGTTTAGTTTTAGTAGTAGCAGATCCTGCAGTGATTAGTCAATGTAGTGGAAGAATTATTAGAAAACCTTTATAGATTTCTCTCTTCGGAGAATCGTATGATAAAATTCCTGAAGAGCCTAATACGGAAACTCTTAATTACGCTGAAGCACAACATGATAAAGATGCTAAAATGTGGATTGCTACTATGAAATCTGAAATAAAGTCTATTTATTCCAATCAAGTTTGGAAACTTGTAGAACCTTATGCAGAGTCTAACCTGTTGTCTATAGATAGATCTATAAGAAAAAAAGAGGTATGGATGGAAAAATGCAAACTTTTAAGGCTAGACTTGTTGTGAAATGATTTATTCAAAAAGAAAGAATTGATTATGAGGAAACTTTTTTGCCGGTAACTATACTTAAATACATTAGGATTCTCTTATCCATTGCTGCTCATTATGATTATGAGATTTGGAAAATGAATGTCAAGACGACTTTCCTCAATAGAAGTCTTGATGAGTGTATTTATATGGCACAACTAGAAGGTTTTATGGAAAGTGGTAATGAACATAAGTTTTTTAAACTTAAGAAATCCATTTATGGTTTGAAACAAGCATCTAGCGCATGAAACACTTATTTTGACAATTTGATTAAGACTTTTGATTTTGATCAATATGAAAATGAGTCATGTGTCTATAAAAGATAGGATGGAGACAGAGTAGCATTTTTTATTCTATACGTAGATGACATTTTGCTCATAGAAAATAATGTGAGCATGTTTAATCCTGTAAGGAGTAGCTATGCTCGCGTTTTAATATGAAAGACTTGGGAGAAGCTGCTCATCTCCTTGGGATCAAGATTATGTGAGATCACAAAAAATGATATTAAGCTTATCTCAAGCACTTTATATTGATACTATTCATGCAATATTTAGCATGCGAAATTTCAAAAAAGGATTTCTACCTTTTAGGCAATGAATTACTCTATCAAACGATCAACGCCCAAAATGGCTGATAAGATAGAGAGAATGAAGGCGATCTCTTATGCTTCAACAATAGGGATTCATATATATGCTATGTTGTGCACTAGACCTGATATTTGCTTTACGGTAGGCATGGTGAGCAGATTTTAGTCTAATCCTGTGTAAGAACATTGGACTGCATTTAAGCATATAATTAAGTTCCTTAAAAGGACTAGGGATTACATGCTTGTTTTTCACTTTGAGGATCTTGTACCTACTGGGTATACTGATTCATACTTTCAGTTGGATAAAGATTCTAGAAAATCTACCTCGACATATGTGTTTACTTTAGGAAGTGGAGCCATTTTTTGGAGGAGTACTAAGAAATCATGTGTCATTGATTCCACCATGGAAGCCGAATATGCAGTTGCCTCTGAGGTAGCTAAGGAGGTTGTTTATCTTGGCAACATTCTAAAAGAGCTTGGAGTTGTTCCTTCAATTTTGGCACCACTACACTTTATTGTGACAATAGTGGTGCAGTTGCAAACTCAACAGAGACACAAATCAATGAGAGAAGAAAGCGTATTGAAAGAAAATATCACTTGATTCGGAATATAACTCACAGGGGTGATGTGAGAGTTTTGAAGATTGAGTCGAAGAAAAATTTGGCGGACCCATTTACAAAGGGCTTAATCTAGAAGGTTTTTGATAAACATGTTAAAGAAATGGGTGTTAAAATTGTGCATTCATGGTTATGGGTCTAAATGGGAGATTATTAATATATACTATTAACCATATAATTTGTGTTATAGTATTATAATTTCATCCCATGAAAATACTATTTATTATATTAATAAAATATTTATTCGACTTGATCATTGTATTAACATGTGTGTCCTTTGCGTATATAGTAGATAATTTTGTGTATGTAGTATTTTAACTCATGCACGGAAAGATTAAATTGTTGGTTCTTATAAGGAATAAATTAACATTCACAATCAAAGATGAGGCAGGACAAATATCTTTATGATTGTAGCACAAGATTAAATATAATTTGATCTTAATTATGGGAATGGTAATATTCCAACTTCTTGTGCTAGTTCATTTTGTATGTATTAAAAGGACTAGTTAGAGATATTCGTTTATGTTCTGAATATTAATAAACGACTTCTCTAGTCCATTACATGTATTTATACTCTTAATATTGATATAATTATTATGATAGGTCACATAGATCACATAGGTGTTTCAGTGTGTTGATTCACTGATGTGCCACGTAGTCACTAAGGTTGCCAAAAATATTATTTTAATTAGTCCAATGGGGTAATAGGACCCTCCTAAAGTTCAGGTGTATCTCAACAATCTATGTATAGTTCAGGGTGGAAACAAAGTATTTTCTCAAAAACAATTAAATAAAATGGATAAAATAAAAGGACTTATGTCAATTCTCTAATTAATAGAAAATGAGGGGACTTATGTGACACAAAAAGTGTTTGATTATGTATAACGCTTACTTATCAGTACAATAACTACAAATATTCTTATTTACATAATTAAAACATTATTTATGAAACAACAAATGAATAAGATTAGGTAAGACGAGTTTGAATTAAGTGTATGATTTACCTCCAATTATGATTTCTAATATATATTATTATTTATTATACTTGCGTAATATTTATGAAAAAAAATATTTAAGTATGAATGAGAAGTTGGAGCTGTTACGTTAAGTATATTTTTACTCAATAATTCATCCTCATTTGGAAAAATAGTTCATCAAAATTTTATTATTATAAAAAAATTATATAAATTCAACAAGGTCTTAAACACCGTGTGAAGTGCGGACCTATTCACTAGTTCATGTATAATTCTTAGACTTGTTATGGTCATTTTTGTTGGAGTATTCTCCTTATGGGCAATTTATGAAGCCTCTAAAGATTTGACATAACCATTATCAATGAAGCCAATGATCAAAGTGCATTTGCAAGTGATCTTTTTTTCATGTCAAATGATGAAGCCACACGTTTAGTCCTGAGGACTAGTAAATTCATTGAAAATATTCTTTACCCTATAAGTGATCGTCGCGATTCTCGTCAGCAACAAATCAAGAAGCAATTCAAACACGTCATTCTGAGACTATCAAGTAAAAATTTGACTTCTCTGGTCATTGCTAAGCCATCCCAAGACAATAACAATGGGTTTGTCATACACGTAAGTCCTTTAAATTTGAAAGGTCCAAATTATAAGCGTGACATGTTTATGGCATTACAAAAAGGTATGACGCGTATATGGCTATAGGATGGTCGAGGTAATGCCCCGTCCAATCTTGTAAATGGTATCATTGAGTATATTACTAGTTTGGCTAGTTCATCTCGACATGGAACACCAGAATCTAAACCAGTTGAGCCAATGAAATTAGGCCGGAGTTGTTGGAAGAGCAAGGATACAATGACCGTACTGAAGTTTTTGAATTATTGTGATGGAAAAAAGAAGGATTTATTAGAAGATTGAACCAAGAGATGAAAAATGGTTGGCATGAAAAAATGATTGATGATGCAATGGGAATGCCACCTTGGCATCTATGTGAAACTTATAATAAATAAGTGTTGTGAATTCGTCTCTGATCGAGTAAATAACTCTATGAACGAATGAATTGATTAAATCAACTAGAAAAAAAAATATACATATAATTAAATTATTTATAAGGATCCAAAAAGCATAATTATTAAAGTAAATTATTAAATTTTATACCTAAAGTTGTCACAATATGTACATTATTTTTCTTACATCAAGCTATTATGTGATGTCAATTGTATGTACCAAATGCCCCTAAATGAATGCACCAATAGAAGAACATGGCTATATAAATAAGAGAAATTGAAGTGGGTTGAGGAATTAATTTCCATATATTTTTTTCTTCAAATAATTAAAAAAATCAATTTATGATACATTTACGTCTTGCTTCATCTTTTAAATTATCTTTTTTTTTTTTTCATGGCCAACTATTTTGTATGGTGTTTCTTTCTTTGCTATTGGATTGCTGTAATATATAAAGAGATATAATAATTAACTCGTATCATTAATAAAATTTGTTGAATAATTAGATAAGTTGATTTTCCCAAGCATGTTTGTCTTTATTGTAACAAATATAGTTAACTCGTATTAATTAATTAAATTTGTTGAATAATTAGAAAAGTCAATTTTCCTAGTCATGTTTGCTACATAAGATATGATTAGGATCGTCTCTTCAGCTCGATGAAAATTAAAAAGAAAATTTTGATCTATAATTTATCACAATGAAAATCATACCTTTCCTCTATGTATTATTCATCTTTTCTTTGGCCGACAACAAAAAAAATATCCGATTGCAAGTACCATTTAACTAGTACATGCTAAAAAGTACAAATAACTACTCATCTCATGCTTAACTCTATTTGTGATAATTAATGTAATATTGATAGTGTAAAAAGAATTTATACTATTAAATAATTCAAAAATAAATTTACCTAAAATTAGTACAACTTGGCTACATATGAACTCATAAAACAAAAAGGTTTCGTACTTATATTATATATATCATTAGATACCGGAGCGTCCGTGCTAGCACGAACTCAATATATGTTATTTTTTTCATTTATCAATAGTTGTTTACGGTTAACTTGACACACAGGTTAAGAAATTGTAAATGATAGGATAATGTTACTATATTATTGTTCAGAATATAATAAATTTCTCGCTTTAAAAAATATTGAATAATTAATCATATTTAATATTAATGGTTAAATATGTAGAAATTGATAAATTATCTATTGATTTTTTAAATTAGCAAAGTATTGTTGGACATGTATATTTTTTTAGTATAGTAAATCAGTAAAAATAAATAGAGGGAGTAATTGGAGAAAATTAAAAGAAAGGTGTCTTTTAAGTCTTGAATGAAGGATTGGTGATATTGACCAACTTAAAGAGTCAAACATCATTAGGAAACTTGATTGAGTTAATTGTGGACTTGATTAATATTTTCAAAACTTTCTAATCTTTTCAAAAATACAAATCAACTCAACCCACACCCCTTTTCAATCCAAATCAACCACTCTCTCTCTCCAGCTTCTCTAAACTCTCTCCTAACTAATACTTCTGCTAAATTTCTCCCTTCAACCTCCGGCGATAAATAGTCGAGTGAGTTTCTTTTTGACTTTCAACCGCCCATCGACGTGAATAATTCTCCGGCAACAACTTCGAGTTCTTCGTCGTCCCATTTTTTTTCACAAGTAAAAAATTATGAAGAAACAGAGGAACTTGAGCCAACTACTCTTCTAATATTGAATTGTGGACTGAATCAAACCCTAATTTCTGGCATTTCTTCTTGTTGTTGTCGTACCTTTGATTCGAATTTATTCGTGATTTTTGGTCACAGTTGATGTTCTTAGTGTGTGTGTGTGTGATGTGTTAGTGTTGCTGGGTTGATTTGTTATTTCTCTAGGTAAAAATGGTATTGCAACAAATGAAACATATGATGCAACAGATAAAACATATGATACAAGATATGAAAATCTGATGCAACAGATGAAAATCTGATACAATAGGTGAGCAATCTAATATATTATTAATCTGTTGTGATAGACGACTCTTCTGTTTGGAAGAAATCTAAACAATATTGATCCAATAGATAAGTAATTAGTGATTTGTTTTTATTCTTTCCAATGGTTTACTCTTTATTTTACAATATATTAGGACTGTTTTATTCTTTCCAATGGTTTACTCATCTGCTGCAATAGGTCGGTTATATGTTGCAATAGATAACATACCTGGTGCAACAGATTAGTGATCCATTTTTATTTTTCCAATGGTTTACTTATCCGTTACAACAGGTCGGTTATGTGTTGCAACAGTTAAAATACTTGGTGCAATAGATTAGTGATATGTCTTTATGGTTTCCAACGGATTACTCATCTGTTGCAATGGGTCAGTTATATGTTGTATCAGATAAAATACCAGGCACAACAAATTATTCCTATTTTTATGGTTCCCACGGATTACTCATCCGTTGCAACAGGTCGGTTATATGTTGCAACAGATAACATACTTGGGGCAACAAATTAGTTGTCTGTTGGAACTATTACATTACTGTTATGCATTAATCAATTATAATCTATGTTATGTTCCTGTTAATTTAAGATAACATGGCTCCTAACAGAAAAGAAATCGAACTTAGTCCAAGTAAAGGAACAAGTGCAGCAGCTCAGCTACATCCACCACTCTAAGAGTTTGCTTTACAAGTGTTATCTCAATCAGGAGCTAAAGATAATGAACACAGGGATGAGGAATCTTTCAAAAGAGATTATCCAAATGCTAATATCCCTTTCGCCGAAGAGTTGGTCAAAACCTTCAGTATTGATCATTATCTTGTGAGAATGCAGTGCGATGGTGCCATAAATTTAACGGGTGATCTCGTAGTTAAGTCAGTCATGGGAAAATCTTTCGATGCCTTCAGAAAAATACTTCAAGAACAAAAATTGGATTCTTATTTCAGGGAAAGCTGCTTTGGGAAATATCTTGATTTGTCGAGGACAACAATGCTCGTTTCTAGATGAAAATGGTATATGATCTTTTCAAGCGCAGGTTTATGTATGAAAACAAAGATAAGATGGATGATGTGAGGATAAATTACTGTGGCATGCCTATTTATTTTTGTTGGAAGGAGTTTGCCATAGTTACCGGACTAAAATGTTATCCTCCTTCTCCATCTCAAGTTATACCTACTTTGACCCAAAAAAAGCACCCCGCACACCCAAAAAAGGAAAAGGGAAGTCGAGTGATCGTGATGACTTGGTTTCTATTATTGGTCCAACCTTTAAAAAGAAAAATCTGATAGAAGCCTTGAAAGGTAAAGGACATTCAAAAAAGCACAAGCAATCATTGTTCTTGGTTTGGTTTGTACATAATGTTCTTTGGGCATGATATGTTAACAACAATATAAGCCTCGGTTTAATAAATCTCTCCGAGGATCTTGAGGTATTTAACAGCTATCCTTGGAGTTATGAAAGCTTCAAAATGACTGTTGAATATTTGTTGACTCCGTTAATGCCAAAAATATGCAACTTATATGTCTTTCCATGGGCCTTCATGGTAAATTTTTCTTTTATTATGATATGATTCATCATTTTTTATTCAATAATACTTTTGATTTATTGGCGTTATGTTATAGGCTTGGGCATTTAAAGCTATTCCTTATTTGAGACAACATGTGAACTGCAAGGAAAAAGTTTTCTGAGATAGTTGTCGGCCAAAACCGATAAAAATCCAAAATTTCTTGATCTTTTCAATCCCCCCAAGGAAGCAGTAAGTCCAACCTAATCAAGTTTTTGTTTTAATTAATGATTAAATGATTTCATCATCATTCTTAATATATGTACCGATTTATTTTAGACTGTCCATCCATGGATTGTTCCGACCAACCGAGAGTTGAAGATGCTATTTTTTCTTACTTTACGATCTGTCCAAACTTTATCAGACCCTAAGGCCGTTGATGGAATAAAAATGAAATTGTTTGGAGCAACAACTATCACAAGAAAAATAATTTTGGAGGGTGGGGCTAATGATGCTCCTCTTGTAGTTTTTGAAACAACAAGCCATTATGATTATGATTATAATGGTTGTATAGATTTTTCTCCAGATTTTGCCGCATCTAGCAAATGTTCTTCAAGGAGGCTAAGAGGAGAAGGAAAGAAACTTCCAAAGCATCATCAATCATCAAAAAAGCAAGAGTCCAATGCCTCTATCTTTTTCTTGCACCGATGTTCAGTGTGTAAGGTCCACAGAAGAGCATCATGATCTAAAGAAGGTGAATGTACATCATCTGTTCCAAAAAAACAAATAGGAACATATCTATTTCAATAGATGATACATCTTCTGTAAATTATCAAAAAGATATCTACATTTGTTGCAACTGTTGTCTAACCTATTGTATCAGATTCGTTATCTGTTTCAACAGATGAGTCTTCTGTTGCAACAAATGGGTCATCTATTTGAAATTATCGTACTGCTCTGATTTACCTGTTCGAATTTGTCCCAACAAATGATCTATCTGATGCAACATAAGACTTATTTGTTGGAACAGATGGAAAATCTATTGTATATCTCTACTTAGTATTGACAATTTTAGCTTTCCAGGTGGATGTCATAGCTGTTATCGAAGATCATAATATCAGAGTTGATAATCCATCAACTGCTTGCAAAGAGGAAGAAAAAGTGGAGCTTGTTAGTTTGGGAGAATGGAAGAATTACCCATTTGAGGGGTTCAACATCTCGGATGAGGCTCCAAGAAATCTAAAACAGTTGATCAATGACTATTCAGAATGGATTGCCGATGGGCTGTTAAAGCATCATGCCGGCAGGTACGTAAATCAATTTTATGGATATTGGTTTATACAATTCTTGTTGTAAAAACCTGACATTAACACATATAAATCATCATGTAGAAATTAAAATGACGAGCGCTACAAAGTGAACGAATCGAGTCTTGGTTTTGATATGTTCTACTTTATTGTTGCACATCTCGGAATGAAGAATTGGTTCTATTTGATGTCACAGCCCCAAACTTGCAAGAATGATGAGGTTTAAATGACATACATATTACTATTAATTAATACTTTATTTAATTGCATCTGCGTATTCATTTTTTCGTCACGTAATCCAAAATGTTTGATAATATATGCAGCACATCGATGTCATTTTTTACTACCTCTGAAAGAAGGCCAAGTTACAAACACAAGAACAATATAGATACACAAGAGGCAATTGTTTGTACAATGTTTACGTCAATAATACCTACGGTAGGTATTGTCAATAGCAGCCAGAAGTTTCTTGAAAAGAGGAATGCTTAATCAACATCATCAAAGGTTTTAGCATTCCGACTAGCTTACCTTGGCATTTGGTCAATGAAGTATATATCCCAATCAATTGTGGTGATGAATTCCATTGGGTTTTGGTTGTCATTGTTCTAAAAGAGAGGCACATCCGAGTTTGTGACTCGATGTCGTGAATGAGACATTCTAGACCGTCGTCTGAGATACAAAAGATGGAAAAAATATTGCCTACTTACCTTGATATGAGTGTCTTTTTCGACCAAAAGGTTCGTACTGATTGATCGATGATTGAAGCATACCAGGATAAAATGGCTAATCCATTTGATGTACAATATGTTGACAGAATTTCTCAACAAACCATTGGTAGCCTATAAGTTTAAGTGTCATGATTTAGTTTTATTTCACAAATTTCACAACGCTTGCATAAACTGAAAGATATGGATTATCTGTTTTTTTATAACGCAGGAATTGCAGAACTTTTATTGCTGCCTATGCCGAGTATTTGAGCAATGGATTACAAGTATTAAATGCTGGACTTGATGCTGGATTACTCCACAAAATATATGCTTCTATTTCATGGAAATACGGAGAAGAAAAATCTCAGAAGTCATATGAAACCGACGTTAAAAATCCACGACGACCAAAGCCAAATTTCGTAGCACTGGATGAAGAACAACTTGGCCATATTGATTAGATCTTTATAGCTTGAGTCTGTTAATGTAATAACCTATCCTCCTTGGTTTAACTTGTTGATTTATTTGTAGAGTAGATCATTTGTATCCATAATGATTTTTTTACATTTCATTTATTTGTTGAGTTATTTCATGTAATTTCCGAAGGCTTCGATTTATGTTATTCTGTCAATGAATATAATTAATTCTTAGTTTTGAACCTGTTAATTGAAATGGAGTACTAGATTCAAATATCGCAACAGATAATACATTTACTGCAACAGACGACATATCTTATCAGACAGATTTAGACATATGTTGCTACATGAGATGCAACATGTAGGTCATCTGTTGGAAATTATATAATAGGTCTTCCTACTTTTTTATTTGCTCCAATAGATTATCGATTAGTTGCAACAGATTAGTTATATGTTGCAACAGATAGTATATCTATTGCGACAGACAGATTGGGAATATCTGCATAACGCAATAGATGACCAACTTATTCCAATAGATAATCGATCTTTCACAACAGGTACTATATCTGGTACAATAGATATAAAATCTATTGCATTATAAAAATTCAACTTGGTCAGACATAAAAATTATTGCCACTACATGTAAAGTGAATTGGCTTGAAATGAAAATTTATTATCGTCTTCGTCTTTATCTTTGTACATGTTCTTTTTTTTTACATGGGCTCCAACCATTTAGTTAGTACCCCATATGCCCAGACCCATTGCATCTTTCCCACAATGGTGTCACACTTAACGGTCATTTGTGTGCTGGTCAACAAACACTTAGTTTATGCAAGCGAGTACGGCCCACACACTGCACCGGTTGTATTTCTTGGGAGCTGGATGTTCTTATTTCGACCTTCAAAATCTCATGATTCCTTCGCCAAGACTTGAGCCGGCAAATGATCCATCATCTTACTCTGCGTCAACAACTTGGGTAACAACTTCAAGATTGGCTGCATATGGGTTAAAAACATCTTCTCATTAAAGACAGGTAAGTTGCAGTCATAAAACTTAATCTTTCCCTCGTATACTATTATCTCAACAGTGATAAATGTGTGATATCTATGTTCATGACTGCAAGGATTCTATTTGCCTTGGTCCAGCTCTTGCCGTATAGATATAGCCTCTTCCCTCTAACATATTTAATCGCTTCTTCATACAATTGGAATGTACAAACTAACTGATCAAATCCCGGGCCATCGAAATCAGCTATCTTACAGACTTTAGCGTACCTATACTTGAAATTGTTGTAGAAGTTGAGGTCCATTAACCTATCAGCAGCATCATAAGCATCCGAGTACGCTAATTGCCTGCCCCTCATGAGGCAGAGAATTTCATGAACATACTGTGGTATAAGAAGACAATTTTTAAATAGGTTAGTAATTTTAAGGAATAAAAACAAAGTCAAAAGAATCCGATGCATAGGGTTCTCTAAATCAGTTCACAGATTAACCAGCCAATGTAACTTATACAACAGATGTATATTATGTTGTAATAGAATACCAAGTTTTTGAAACATATTACACAGCTGCTTTGTAGGTTCTTCTTCATGGAGTAGATTGGAAGGGTAGGTTAGAAAAAGTAAACTTACCTTGTCCTCATACCATATGCACATATTTGTCATCTTTGAAAAGTCTTTGGCGGCAAATGAATACATGGTGTATTATTTTTGAACCTTTATCTTAATGAATTCCTCTAGTTCCTTCTTCTTCTCCTTGCCAAGCACCTCGAATATGTCCACCTTCTTCGGTGGCCCCTGAACTTCAACAACTATTGGATCGAGGAGGGGTTGCAATTTTTGCTGATTTCAAAATGGAGAGAATTTGTCTAATTTTTCTTCTCTTCCTCCTAACCTCCACTGTAGGAGTGCATGGCTCCCTCACCTCATTGGATGGTATGACACCCCTCCTAGATTTCAACTCCTTGGCAGATTCAGCAATAAGCTCTAGCTTTTCAAGGAGTTTATCCTTTCTTTCCTTGCACACTTTGCATTTATAATAAGAATATGAGGGTGATGAGGGGTAAGAGGGACCACTGTAAGGGTGGGAGGGATCGGTGTAGGGGTGAGAGGGAGGACCTGTGTAAGGGGTGTTTTTAAATATATTTTTTTTTGTTGAGCACCAACAAACTCATAATCACGACTGGTAGAAGAAGAAGCAGCAGGATGGAGCCATCATCACAAAAAACTCCACCAGCAACACCCCCAAAAGAAGCACCTGGATCTATTGCAGTTCGAGGTTGGTCGTGAAAAGCTTCAACATTAGGCTAACCTTGCCTAAGTTCTCTTCTTATGGATGTTTCTCCATCCAATTCCTTATTTATTAACTTCACCGTTGCATCTTATTTTGTATCAAGAAGACCCAGAGTAATAAAGAATTCATCCCCAGCTCATCAATGATAGGAATGGTCCAAGGATGCACAACCTACAAAAAAGATAATAGGAATTTAAATCATATAATAATAATTTACAGTCAGTTGGGTTACATGGGGCTCGGGTTATGTTAATAAAGCCAACTTATGTAACAGATAATCTAGTTACTGCAACAGCTGATCTTAATGTTGAAATAAATTGATAATATGTTGCATTAGATTACCCATCTGTTTTATTATTTGTAGTAGATGGGTAATCTGTTGAGTAGGGTTCAGAGACCAAAGCAATATATGGTTAATCTGTTGTGAAATATGGATCGTCTGCCATAATAGATTACACATATGTTGCACCAGTTGTAGTTGATGGGTGATCTGTTGCAACAGATGAACCATCTACCACAACAGATAGAACATCTATTTCAATATCTTTCTTTGAGGAAAATTATCTTAGTTGAAAGAAGATGTACTGCATCATCCAGAGGGTTAAAGAGATCATCCTCGTTAATATTTTTTTTCTTCTCTCTGCTGCAGCCAACCACCTAAGAATCCTTGGATGAGAAACCTTATCTGTGTAATCCTTGAAATGCTTTCGGAGGGGAGGAATGACTTCATATGCCCAAGCCTAAAAATTATAAAAAGGAAGCAAGCAATAAAAAAAAGACACAAGTATATTCAACATAAATTAATGAATGAGCAAAAATAGTAATCAATTTTACCGTGAAAGCCCAACGAAAGCTGTGTAATGTGGTCGTCTTTGTCTTTAGCTCTTTCAGTAAATATTTGACAGTCAAGTGGTAGCTATTGTATCCCCAGGGATAATCGTTGAATTTCCCAAAATCATCAGCAAGCGGCAACAAATCGTGTTCTATGAATTTCCTGAAGTCTCTTGCCATTAAAATGGAATAGGCAAACCAAACTAAGCACAATTTTTCACTAGTGATTTGGTATGTCTTTATTCTTGAGATCCGCCATCAAATCCTCCACTTTGTAGCTCGGTCCAACAATTCCAAAAAACCCATATTTTGTTACCTTGCATTTTTTGGACCTTCGTGGGGTGTTTTCTTGATGGGAGGTTCTTCTGGACGATAGCATCTCAAGCTCGTCACAATGGAAAACACTTTCAATCCAAAACAAACCAGCATGCCACAGTAGTTGATCCAGACTTCATTCATTTTTTTTCGCCCTCCTTCGGACCTTCATCATCCCCTGTATACTTGATCCCGCACTTGAGAAGGCCATATACCATGATCATTGTAAAACAAAGAGGTTGGGGCACAGAAAGCTCAAGAAAGTGTACAAAGCAGCTCTTCTTAAAAAGTCCATCTCTGCTTTCCTTCTTCATAATACTCCTAAGTTCGTCAAAATATTTCCCCAACTGACATTTAACTACAAGATCACCAAATACTGCTTTAGGACTATCCATCGGCATCGCAACTCAAAATTTTTCAATACTAATGATTTTAATAGAATCGTGATGGAATTTCTACATTATTTCATGCCCCATTGGTGAGAAGTTATCACTTTCCTTGTCTTTATTTTGCCTTGACTGAGATTGTTCTGAAAGTTCCTCCGAATCTATCTGTACTCTAGCCTTTTTTCTTTGGTGATCGGAAGTTTATCCACTTTCTTTTCACGGCCTGAACAGAGGCCCTGGCCATGACGAGCATCCTGAACCATGAAGGCCTGAAACACCCCTATCTATCTGGTAATCACGCATATAATTCATATGATAAAAGAAATGCAGAAGATACACAATACTACGAAAACATGGTTATAAGTCTAATAAAATCAATAATGGTAAATAAAGTCCCACAACATCTATCAACATCTAAAATCCGTCTACAAAATCTCTACTACATGACTAATAGCAACAGTCTGAAATTTGGGACAAGGACCCCAGTAGATCAAAACATAACTAGATATAAATATCTGAAAGTAAACAGGCCTTCTGGAATATAGAAGGCTCACCACTGCACAATCTGATCTGCGATCTGAAATATCTACTAATCATCTAGACCCCTAAACTAAGTCTCAAAACCAGGAAGGAGGGGGGGTCAGCACAAAAGTACTGGCATGCGAAGCAATCCACAATAGAGTAATTGAATATATATATATATAAATATATATATATAATATAATACATGAGAGCAATTTTCATCAAAATATCATGTATAAAACAGTTTCTAAAAAACACATGGGAACCTTCTGAAAATATGTAACTTTTCTATAAATTTCAAATTCTGATCTGTCTATTACTTCTAAGTTATGTGGTATCCCCTACAAAACAGATATTCCACGGGCGATATGGAATCCACTATTGACTCGGCGGAGAAGCCTCCAACCTGAGTGTGCCACAAGGGTTGGAGTTCCTGAATCTGATACGCCGCATGACATTTATGTCAGCATATAATAATATACCCGGGCCAAAAAACCACGGTTTTGGAAAGACTTGTCTGAACTCACGCATTCTTTGAGGAACCACCTAAGCTCTCTTTGTGCCCTATTTTAGCCTTTTTTGAACATGCATCATTCTGAAGTTCTAAAACATGCAAGTCTGATAAAGTCTGATTTCTGTATTCGTCTGTGTCTATTATGGCATTTTCTAAGTTTGGTATCGTCATACCAAGACTTGCAAGTCCTATTTCTGAGCCATAATTCATTAAGCATGATCTTTCATAAAATATAGTTTCAGACCACCCAAACGTGTAATTTGCATAAAAGATTTCATGTTCCGAAACTCAAGTCAAAACCGTGCAAAAAATTCATCAAATATATGGTGGTCTAACGCCTTTAGAAAATCCATGCACTCTTTCACTACATGCATTATGAACATTAAACATTCATGCTAAATTCCCTCTTTAGTAATTTAAAACCACCTTTAAATCATAACAAGAGTTCAACCATTTCATATAGTGCTTTTCAAGAATGCATTGCAAAACAATTCATATGCTATGAAAATTCTGAAAATTCATAATAAGAGGGATTCACCAAAAGTCATGCTCTCAACAAGAATTCATTCTTAAATTCATGTTTTCATACATACATATTCTCAAATCACTTTGGGGAAGGGCAAAAGACAAAAGCAATGATGTTAAAACATCAAATACATGAATCTATATATATATATATATATATATATATATATATATATATATATATAGTTTCAAAAACCCCATTCTAAAACATGATTTTTATAAGCCCATGAGAATTTAGGAAAACCCTGCGTACCTCTATTTCAGAAAATAACGGATGATTCTTGAAGCTTGTGGATTGGGGATTGCGAATCTCTAATTTGTTTTGAAAACCAATGGTTGAATCTTTAACTACTTGAGTTTTTATTCTGAAACCCTAGAGAGAGTTAAAGGACCATTTTGCCCCAAAAACGGAGTGTTTAAGTCACTTGAAACCTTTACTTAGGCGCTGCCTATGCTATAACCTATGTTTACATAGGCGCCGACTATGCTATCTCCTATGTTTACATAGTCGCCGCCTATGCTATCGCCTATGTTTTCCAGTGGCCATGTGTGATTGGTTAGGTGACGCATACTACTTTGAAAAGCCATAACTTCTTGCTCGGGTGTCAGATTTTAGCAAAATTGGTTTCGTTGGAAAGCTAACTCAAAGAACTATCATTTAGCACATAGTAGGCTCTATAATTCGATATATACAGAGATGTATGTTCAATGGAATCTGACACAAATTGCAATGTCCGCTAAAACTTAATCGATCGAAATAGTTTCAACTCGTCCTTGAGTTGAAGGACCTCTATGGTATAAATTCAAGCTTAAATGGATTCACATACTATGAAAATAATTAACATGCCATATTGGCATAGGATTTATGGCTTCGGGATTATCAACGCAGCGGAATCATGGTCTATATTGTAGCCCAAAATGCGGGGCGTTACATTATCTCCCCCTTGGGATTATTCGTCCCCGAATGATGGATAGAATGTTGAAGTATTAAGGGTATGGGGTAACACGGACATGATATGTTCCCTAAGAAAGAATACACTGATCAGAAACATGACTATAAGATTGGAACTACTGATGTTTTAAATGCTTATGCCGGACATCCATATCCGAGGCATGGAAAACACAACTGAAGCTTCTCATAGGCTGAATTCTCATAATGAATCATAGATATCTGATGCATGGATCTGTGACTGAGTTGTCCTCATGAATGCAGGACTGAATAAAGTGATATGCTGAACTTTTCTATTGAACATGCCTTTCTAATGCATGCATATCTGACTGAACTAACGTATGAATGTATGACTTATTACGTAATGATAACTGGTGCGAGGCTTGTAATAAGAATCTATGCATGCTACTGAATGAGGTATCTCCCCCTTGGGACACTATGTCCCTCTACTAATGCTCAATTCATTAAGATACTCGAAAAAAAATTGAGGCGATGAGTTAGGCACCTACAAATTGAATCATAACTGAACATCTGGAATATGAATCTAGTACTTGACACGTGAACTGAGCTATACTCACAACTACTGGTATACTTTATCTTGAAATAGTAGCAAACGAGAAAATAAGTCATGCAAATCTAACTGCTAAACTGACTTATTGGCCATATAAACTGAATTATACTACACCCTCATACTTAACTGAAGTACCTCTTCATCACAATTCTCTAAAGAAATTATATCAGTAATAGGGAGCCATGAATCTTGGGTATGGATTACACAAGACATCCAACTGAGGAATCACCACACTAACACTACTCTGCAGTCTGGAACATAGGCATATAACTCCATTCTAAAAAATTATTTTTCTAAGCCCATGAGAATTTAGGAAAACCCCGCGTACCTCTATTTCATAAAATAATGAATGATTCTTGAAGCTTGTGGATTGGAGATTACGTGTTCATTGCTAAATAAGGGTGGGAAAAGGACCATTTTCCCCCCAAAACGGAGTATTTAAGTCACTTGAACCTTTACATAGGTGCCGCCTATGCTATCACCTATGTTTACATAGGGGCCGCCTATGCTATCGCCTATGTTTACATAGGCGCCGCCTATGCTATCGCCAATGTTTTCCAGTGGCCATGTGCGATTGGTTAGGCGACGCATACTACTTTGAAAAGCCATAACTTCTTGCTCGGGTGTCTGATTTTAGCAAAATTGGTATTGCTGGAAAGCTAACTTAGATAACTATCATTTTACACATAGTAGGCTCTCTAATTCTGCATAGACAGAGAGTTATGGTCGATGGAAGCTGACACAAATTACAACATCCACTAAAACTTAATCGATCAAAATAGTTTCAACTCGTCCTTGAGTTGAAGGACCTCTATGGTCTAAATTCAAGCTTGAATGGATTCACATACTATGCAAATAATTAACATGCCATATTGGCATAGGATTTATGGCTTCGGGATTATCAACGCATCGGAATCATGGTCTATATTGTAGCTCGAAATGCAAGGCGTTACATTTCTCCACTTTCAGTTTATTCTCTTTTGGGAGACATCTTTTAACTACAAACAAAAGAAAAACAAAAAATACATTGCATTTGATGTCTGCATTATTTTTTTTAAAAAGGTGCGACAAATTTCAATAAATTATTCTTACCATATAACCAAAAAAAATATTCCAACGAATAACCCATCTATTGGAACAGATAGGGAAACCGAATATGTTTGAAGACCTATTTAATATCTTCCAATAGATATTCCACCTGTTGCAATAGGTGGACAAATTTCAATAAATTATTCAATGCCACATTACAAGAAAATACTCCAACAGATAACACATCAGTTAGAATAGATGGGGAATCTGTTTGAAGACCTATTTAATATCTCCCAATAGATCTTCCACCCGTTGCAACAGATGGACCACCACCACCACAACCAATTCCACCATCAATGCCACCAATACAACTATCAATTACACCAATACCAACTCCAAGACCACCGCCACAACCTTCAAAAAACACAAATACCAACAACAACAACAACAACAACACCACAAACCCCATCCCAAAATACCACGACAGTCAACAAAACACTGAGAGAAAAACTAGGGTTTTCTCGGGTGCTTCCTACTTTTTTAGCATCAAATCTCAAAATTGTTAACCCATTCTCAAAGATAATACAACTAAAAGTCCTTTTTTATCATTAACTTAAAAGCCCTATTTTTTAGAATAAAGAACAAATGTAGAACTCCTCTCAAACTCTGTTACCTAGAAAGACAGAGAAAAAAATAAAAATAAGCGGAAATGAAGTCAAAAAAAACAACTATATGTACTCGTAAATGGGAAGAAAATTAACCTATTTTGAAGGGTTGAGCAATATGTTGAGTAGTTGTTGTTTGTATTGTTGAGAGGTAAAGGAGACCCTGAGAGAGAGAGAGAGAGAGAGAGAGAGAATAGGAAGAACTTAAGATTTAAAATGAAAAGTTTTTTGTGCAAATGGATGATTTGTATGGGTTGATTTGTAATTTTGGAAAAGAATGAAAAGTATTGGAATTGCTAATTTTGTCCGAATTGATCTTAATAAATTTTAAAATTTTTAAAACATATAGTTTTTAAAACATTGAGTTGATGAGAACGCATTTCAACTCAGAGTAATCGATCGATGACTCGGGTCCGGATGAACGCAATACCAATGCCATGCAATTGCAAAGACTCGATTGGATTTGTAGTTGACCCCGTGAGCTCATTAATTCATACCTAGTTCCACCTAAATAAACTTAGGTACTATCACTATCCTAACATTGAGTTAAAGAGAAATCATTTCAACTCAGAGTGACTGATCGACGACTCGGGTTGGGACGAATGCAATACCACATTATGCAATTACAAGAACTTGATTGGATTTGTAGTTAACCCTGCGAGCTCATTCATTCATACCAAGTAACATCTAAATTATCTTAGATACTATCACTATACTAACATTGAGGTGATGATAACTCATTTCAACTCAGAGTGATCGATCGATGACTAGGGTCGGGATGAACGAATACCAATGCCATACAATTGCAAAAACTCAATTGGATTTGTAGTTGACTCTGCGAGCTCATTCATTCATCCCTATTTCCACCTAAATCAACTTAGGTATTATCATCATCCTAACATTGAGTTGATGAGAGCTCATTTCAACTCATAGTGATCGATCAACGACTCGGGTCAGGATGAATGCAATACCAATACCATACAATTTCAAAACACCAATTGGATTTATAGTTGACCATGTGAGCTAATTCATTAATCCCTAGTTCCACTTAAATCAACTTAGGTACTATCACTATCCCAATATTGAGTTGAGGAGAACTCATTTCTACTCAGAGTGATAGATCGATGAATCAGGTCTAGATGAACACAATAACAACGCCATGCAATTGCAAAGACTCCATTGGATTTGTAGTTTACCCTGGGATACCATTCATTTATCCCTAGTTCCACCTAAATCAATTTCAATGAAATCTGTTGCAACAAACGATTGAGCTGTTGAAAATTTTCAAAAAGGTATTCATATCTGTTGCAACAGACGACATATCTAATTTAATTTTCAAATATACATTTGCATCTGTTGTGACAGATGGCTGGGATAATGGAAATTTTCAAATAGATATTTATATTTGTTGTAATAGATAATATATCTGATTTAATTAATTATCAAATGGACATTTTCATCTGTCGTCACAGATGACTGGGCTGTTGGGATTTTTAATAAGATATTTATATCTGTTGTAACAGATGACTAAGCTATTTGGATTTCTAAATAGATATTTATATATGTTGCAACTGATGACATATCTATTTGAAAATCTTTTTTCTCTTTTAATTTTAAAGCAAGCTTCTGGTCAGTGTAGATAATATCAAGTAGTAGTACTTACTAATAAAGGCAGTAATGTTTCTTGGATATCTCAAAAGTGAGTTTATTGAGCAATCTTGTCTTGTCTTATCTTTTCAAGGTCACTAGTCTTAGTCTTCCTCGTGCCCCTCAAATTATTAATGAAAAAAATTAATATTAATTAATGAATATTGAAAACCCCACGTCTACGTACACAATACATCTATAGAAATTGTCTCATCTCTTTCTTCAGTTGCAGTTTATTTTATTCAACTCTCATCTTTTTCTTTCTCTCCTCTTTAGGGTCACAACCTTTTTTCTCTCTTTTCTCTTCTCTTCTCATAAAGATCTTTTCGGATTTAAATCGATCCATATCTTTCCTCAACTGAAATTTCTATTTTTATCCCCTTTTTGATATTAAGGTATGATTCATTATTGCTCTTTCATTCTCGTCTTCTTCTTTGAAGTTATTTACATCTATTTTTTTATTTAATTACTATTTACCCATATCATATTTATTAAAAAAATTTGAAGGAACTTTTAAGTGTTGAATAAATAAACCGAGAATTTTTATTACAATATGCAAAAAAAGTCATCTGTTGGAAGAATTTTAAAACCCTTATTGGCAGTATCATTTTTTTGTATGTATTTTATTTGTTTCTTTATTGTTGATGCAGTTATTGATGTTGTTGGTGAGGTTGGCATTGTTGGAACTTGTGATGTGGTGTTCTTGATGATTTTGGAACAAAGGATGTTGCTTCTTTGTTGTTGATGATGTTGTTGGAACAAATATTGTTTTTTCTTTGTTGTTGATGTTTATGTTGTTCTTGATGTTGCAACAGATGGAGAAACTATTGAAACAAATCAAACCACCAGAATGGTTGGTTTGATGTATTACATCAGATTCCATATTTGTTGCAACAGACTCCACATCTATTGCAACAGACTCTACATCTGTTGCAACAGACTCCACATCTGATGCAACAGACGGATAATATTTTTTTTTGTTACCTTAATTTTTTTCCTCTTCTTTGTAGATATAAGGAACTAACAGTTGATCAACTTTTGCCGGACTATCATAAGATGCTACAGTAAAGATAGGTTCAGAGGAATAAACTGCTTGAATATGGAACCACTTCATATGTGGGAGGTATGTATTACTGATAATGTTATCATGGAAACAAACATAGAGTTCACTGATTTTGTGAATGTTATTTTTACTGATTAGTCATAGATCATTCAAACAAGATGTCTGCAATTTTACATTTAAGATTAGTAGGTCTGAACTGATAAAGCTGAGGGACCATGAATATGGTTCTGATACCCTGTTAAGATTTAATGTCGATTGTTGCTCATGTTTATTTGTCAAACATTGTGAAGGGATCTAGGTTTGGTGTCATTGTAAAGAGATTCAATAACGATTGGACTAACTTTTAGGGTGCATTAGACCCTTAGAGGGCCTTCGAAGCTTAGCACTGCATCTAACAAGAACGGAAAACCAATATAGTTACTGCCCTGGCAAAAATTTATATGGTTAGGTTGCTCGCTCGGGATGATGATTATATTCCAGAAGGTGCGGTAGGAGAATACCTTTAAGGGAAAATGGGTGGTTGATGGAAGACTATATCATCTGATAGCTAATTGAAGAATAGACATAGGGTAGAAAGTAACTTCTAGCAAATCTGGCCGATGGAATTATCTTAACAAATACGAAATCTAAATCAAGCGCAAATATGAAAGTTCATCCGGTAATGTAATTTCGTCTGTTGTGTCTCTGAAAGAAATAATGCAGATGGACACTTTACTAGGGAGCTACGTTATTAGAATTATCTACTAGGTAGAAAATAGTAGAAGACCAACAAAGAAGCTTCACGGGCATCGAGGGTTGAAATGATGTTCAGCGAGTCTAGAAAACTTACGCCAACAACAACTTAATTTAAAATAAGGAATCTAAGCAAAGGCGGAAATTTATGAATTTTAAATTTCATCCCATGACTTCTTGTTTGTGTTTTCGATCAGGTCCACTGTTCGTTGAACTGATCAGAACCACAAAAAAGATTGAAAGGCAAATAGATTATCATTGCTTCCTTAGAAATATGATTATAATTAATTGTATTTTCTTGCCTTAACATGCTTTCAACATTCCTTAGAGAAGATCATATGCTTGCTATAGTATGTGAATCCTAATAATTTTCAAGCTTGTCTCTAGCTTACTGATTCTGTATTCAAGTTGGTCGTTGCCGTCTTCAAAGTTGGTCAAGAGTTCCTCATCTCTTGTGAGATCGATCAGGGAAACCACCTTTAAAGTTGTGGCATTCTAGAAGCCCTTCAGAACACTTTCTTCAGAAGCCTTAAAGGATACATGGAGGGTCGTTGTGTTTGTTTTAGGTCAAAATGTGTTGATGAACATTAAAGATGTAGTCCCAACAGTTGAACAACACACTTTTATCGAGCCTTGCTCAATGCATCTTGCTCAACAAATTTGATAAATTAGTAAACATGGAGTTACATAGCGTGTGATCTAAACCGGCTTTACCAAGCCTATCAAATGATACGTAACTCCGAGCTATTACCCTATCAAAAATATGACCGAGTTAGTGCACAAATCAAACGATCTAAATCTTTCAGCCTTCCTGGTGATCACTCTTCTCCAATATAGATGACAAGATATCTGCTATTCAAAAGTCTACACCATCGCCAGACATGCTTGCCTAGGAGAAATGATTCTGAAGATATATATTGATGTCTTCTGAAGAATTGCTCCTAGGAAAGCATGTCTGGAATTGCTTTAGACTTTTTCATTGCAGATATCTTGCTATCTATATTTGATAAGAGTGATTAGAATAAAGGCTGATAGATTGAGCTTGTTTGATTTGTGCACTAACTTTGTCATATTTTTTTGATAGGGTAATGGGCTCGAAGTTATGTAATGTTTGATTGGCTTGGTAAAGCCGGTTTAGATCAGACATTACGTAACTCCATACTTACTAATTTATCAAATTGGTTGAGCAATATAAATGGAGAAATTCTCAATAAAAGTATGTTGTTCAACTATTGGGACCATATCTTCAATGTGCATCAACATATTTTGACCTAAAACAAACACAACTACCCTCCATGTATCCTTTAAGGCTTCTGATGAAAGTGTTCTGAAGGGCTTCTAGGATGCCACAACTTTTTGATGGTAGTGTTCCTAATCGAGCTCACAAGAGACGGGGAACTCCTTACCAACTTCGAAGATGGCAACGACCATCTTGAATAGAATCAGCAAGCTGGAGGCAATCTTGAAAATTATCGGGATTCACATACTACAACAAGCATCTGATCTTCTCCAAGGAATGTTGAAAGCATGTTAAGGCAAGAAAACACAATCAATTAATCCATATTCCTAAGGAAGTAATGATACTTTATTTTTCTTTCAATTTCGTTTATGGTTCCGATCAGGTCAACGGTAGTGGACCTGACCTAAAACACAAATAAGAAGGCATTGGATAAAATTTAAAATTCAGAAATTGACATCTTCGCTTAGTTTCCTTATTTTAAATGCAGTTTTTGTTGGCGTAAGTTTTCTAGACTCACTGAACATTATTTCGACCCTCGATGCCCATGAGGCTGCTTTGTTGGTCTTCTCCTATTTTCTACCTACGTGATAATCCCGACCACGCAGCTCCCTACCAAAGTGTCCATCTGTATAATTTTTTTTTAGAGCAACAGATGAAATTACATTACCGGATACACTTTCATATTTGCACTTGATTCAAATTTTGCATCAGTTAAGATAATTTCATTGGGCAGATTTGCTAGAAGTTACTTTATACCCTATGTCTCTTCTTCAATTAGGTCTCATATGATATAGTCTTCCATCAACCACCCATTTTCCCTCAAAGGCATTCTCCTACAGCACCTTCTAACATATAATTATCACCCCGAAGGAGCAACCCAACCATATAAATTTTTGTCAGGGCAATAACTATATTGGTTTATCGTTCTTGATAGATGCAGTGCTAAGCTTTGATGGACTTCTAAGGGTCCAATGCACCCTAAAATTTAGTCCAATCGCTATTGGTTCTCTGCAGTGATGACACATATTGATCCTTTCTCAAAAGTTGACACGCATAAACACGAGCAACAACAGTCAGTAATTCGTAAAAGGGTAACTGTAACATCTTCATGAGGTCCTTAGCCTTATCAATTTTGAACCCATCAGACATAATGGTATAATACAGTATCTTGTTTGAATGATCAATGCATAATTGGTTAAAAACTGCATTCACAAAAATATTGTACTTTGTGTATGTTGTCCCGGTGACCTTAACAGTAATACATACTTAACTCCCACACATACGATAGTGGATCCATCTGCACGCACCTTATTCTTCCTAGTCCATCTATAGCTGAAATTGAATAAATAGATGACTAGCTAGTTGCAACAGATGACACATCTATTTATATTCTCAAATAATTGGAGAAATCTGTCACGACAGTTGATCAACCTGTTGCAAAAATCAAATAGATATATACATCTGTTGCAAATTATTGCCATATGTTGTAAGTTATCTAATAGAAAGAATATATTTTATAACAGATTACCTATCTGTTAGATTTATTTTAAAGCAATTTTCTTTTCTTTTCGAGATACAATAATTTATAAATAGGTCCCTCCTTACAAATATGGATCATCCAGATTCGTATAAGAATATTCATATCGAGTCCTTGTGTGAAATTTAAAGGCAGTTTGATGAACTCCAGAGAAATTTGTCTGACTTCAGAGCAAGGCTGCCGGATAAAAAATGTTCAATTGACAATAATAATAATAATAGTAGTAATAATAATTAAGTAATGTTTTTTTATTTTAGAGCATGTATCTATTTTTCTCCTTTTGTATATCGGATCTACCCAAGGGATTCAAAAATCTATGAACATTCATTTTATTTTGTGGTCGACTTTGAATTTTTAATTCTTATTTATTATTTAATAATAATCATTCTGTTTATTCCTTGTTCTTAACATGTCGACGGTTGGTGGTAGGAATTGAGCAACAATTTGTGTCTATAGAAGTTAATCTGGTACGACAAATCGATCATATGTTGCACCTAGCAGTTATTAATAAAAAAGGGTTATTGTTGTTATTGAGAGGGTGAAAAGAAAAAGACATGACATTCCGATTATTCAATATGAAAAATATTTTGTAAATAAATAATAAGATAATAAATGATAAACATAATTTATAACAACAATTTAAATAACTGATCGTGACTTTTCACCATTTTTGTTTTTGATTTTTTTTTTAAAAATTATTTATTATATAATAAAATGGTTATTATTTTATTAAGGGATTTCAAAGGTGTTTTTTTTATTTATAAAATAAAAAAGTAAGCAAATTTGGATTAATGATATGATGATAGTTATTTTTTAAAAAAGTAGATTATATGTTGCAACAGATAAATTATCTGATGCAACAGATTCACTATTGTTGCAACAGATGATATATCTATTGTCACAGATGATTTATCTGATGCAATCGATATCGAATCTATCGTCACAACTCAATAAAAATGGTTCTTTGAAAGAACTAATTAATAATAATAATCTGAAAAGTCATGACTTATCACAATATTTCTTAATTTAATTATGTCATTACTTTTTACATTAATAAAAAATGTAATTAATAAATGGAGGTGAACAATTATATTATATGTTGCAACAGATAGTCTATCCGATGCAACATATTTTATATCTGTTGCAACAGATAATATATCTGTTGTCATCGATGTGTTATCTGATGCAACAGATATAGAATTTGTTGCCACAATTCAATAAAAATGGTTCTTCAAAAGAAATAATTAATAATAATAATTTGAAAAATCATGACTTATATCACAATATTTATTTTCTTAATTTAATAAAAAATGTAATTAATGTATAGAGGTGAATAGTCGCGCCTTTTTTTGCCTCTCATTCAAATTTAATCCTCTATAAATAGGTCCCTCCTTAATCAATCGTTCATTCAACCACACTCTATTTATTTATTACATCTCGTCTTTCACATTACACTCTAGAAGATAAGATTATGGCTGACCCAGTGTCGGACGTTGCTTTTCTGCAAGACGCCGTGAATGAACTTTGGAATTAAGTTTGTGACCTGTAATGGGAACTGGGAGGAGTTTGAGCAAGAGTGCTCCGCGAGATATGCAGGCTGAGGAGGGCTTTGCTACTTCCGGTTGAAGATTGGCCGGCTGATAGTGATGAAGATGATAATAATAATAATAATTAGATTGTTATTTTTATTTTAGTCTATTATATGTATTTTTATTTATTTTTGTTTAATAAGTAAATTATGTTTGATCTTTGACATCTTAATCCATATTTAAGTATCATTCTGTCTATTATCTTCTCAAGAAACATGTCGACAATTCGACGTAAAAAGGAATAATTTAGGATCTAGTTGCAATAGCAAGATTTATCTGTTGGGTTTGTGGCAGGGGTTGATGTATTGTTCAAAACAGATTAATCATGTTGCAACAAATAAGAACTCAGATGCAACAGATAAAGAGTTTGTTTCAACAGATGACTAGTTTTTTTGCTTTGCTTGGCTCTGACGTTTTAATTCATACTCCCTCCATCTCAAATTACCCATCCCAAATTGAGATTTCACATTGATTAAGAAAAATAATTAATAACATGTCTACTTTACCATAACCGACTGATCAGTTGGTGTGACAGTAGATATGTTTGAAATAACCATTGTTTGCTATTCAATAGAAATTTCATAAGAGAAGAAAGCTTTTAATGTCAGTCGGCGTATAGTCCCCCTATTAAATGATATTTTCATTTTAATTTTAAGAAAAAGTGATTAATGCAAAGGTTAAAACATGGATTTTTTTAAATCTTTTCTTGATTAATGAAAAAGACAAGTAAAATGAGAAATCGAATTAGGAAATTTGGGATGGGTAATTGGACGTAAGGAATAATTTTAAATTCAGTAGCAATAGCAAGAGTTGTAACATATTGGTTATTTGTTGGGTTTGTAGAAGGGGTTGATTTGTATTGTTTCAAACAAATTAATCATTCGGTCCAACAGATAATTAGTCTGGTGTAACAGATAAACATTCTGATGCAACATATAATTAGTCTGGTGCAACAGATAAACATCCTGATACAACAGATAATACGTCTGATGCAACAGGTAATACATTGGATGCAACAGATAAATCTTCTAATGCAACAAATTACTCATTTGATGCACCAGATAATTGATCTGTTTAAATTGTGGGAACTTATACTGGATTCATAATCGGGGTTCTATCCATTGTTATAAAAAACAGAAGTGTACCCAAATGACAAATACAAATAAAAATTATAATTTTAATTACCAAATTCACTTATGACAGATAAACATCTTGATACAACAGATAATACGTTTGATGCAATAGATAAAATGTCTGATGCAATAGATAAATCTTCTGATGCAACAGATTACTCATCTGATGCACTAGATGATTGATCTATTAATATTGTGGGCACTTGTACTGAATTCATGATCGGGATTCTATCTATTGTTGGACAAACAGAAGTGTACCCAGATGACAAATACGAATAAAAATCATAATTTTACTTACCAAAGTCACCTATGAAGTAATGACAAAGTGGAAAGTGATGTAGTAAACAAAATTTGACCTACGAAATTGGTCAAATCGCAGCAGTAGCATTGTACCAACAATAATAATAACAACAACAAATGGTCTACATGAAGAAAATTAAGATGATAATGAAGTAAAATATGATGAATAAAGCAGTAGAAACAGAAACAATGAACAACAAAAATCGCTAAGTGAGAGAAAATACCAATGGATTAGAAGAGAGAGAAAGACACATTTTTTCCCTCCGTTTCCCGTTATTCTAGGTATACATTGGGATCAAATTGTAAATTTCAAATTTGTGGGTTATTTTTAAAGTTTCCCAACTTTCATAATCTATAATAAAGTAATTGTCACCACCAACTAATACTTAAGACTTGTGTCACCTACACCTTATTTTAGAACTCTTTTGTCACCTGTGGCCCAAACCACTAAGTAATTGTCCCCATTTATGGTGACATTTGGAATTAACTAAATTTTATGTGTTTTTTTGAAAATATTTAAATTATTAATTATTGTAATTTATAATACTTTTTTACAAAATTATATTAGTATATGTTGCACTTTCTATCCCCGTTTTTATGATAAAAGTAAAAGTTTATCATATTTAATGTGGAGGATATTCAACATTAAAGAAAATGTCGCTCAAATAATACTCTTAAATTAAGAGTGATAATGTTAAATCATAAAATTGATAAGTTTTTTTATTCTAAAATTACACTTATACACAACTTATATTTTCAATATTACAAAAAATCCCAATTTCCTAAACACATTTCAAAAATCACAACATATACACAGAATGTTATGTATATGTCAACTATGTTATGTGTATTAATAGAGAGGGAGAGTAAAGTAATTAAAAAAGTGGGAGATAGTGTAATTACTTCTCAAATGATTGGTATTTATGTTATTTATACTTTTTTTTATTAACTTTGGATAGACCAATTTTATTAAGGAAAAATTACAGAAACTAGCATCCTTAAGACTATAATTACAATAAATAGCAACACTTTTTCAAAATTACAACTTATCACAAAAGTAACAATATTTTACCTACTTCATAGTAATAGAAGAATATGTATTTTTCAGTTGTGCATATGTATTTATGAGTAATACATATATATTTGTATATGTATTTATATAAAAATATTTTACTTAAATACAAATATAATTTGCTATTTTTCGTAATTATGAAATTGTTGCTATATAAGTTATAATTAAGGCTACAGAGTTGCTATTTCTAAAATTTTCCTTTTTATTAATCACGAAAAAAAGGTTGTATAAAACAGACTCAATTAAGCCCAAAAAGCAAAATCGAAAACAAAAAATCCAAGATTTTGTGGGTCAAGACTCGGTCCATTCTTAATCCTCTATAAATATGACCTAAAGTAGTGTTTTCAAAATGAGAACAACCCAGCAACATTTGTAAATGGCGCCGCTAGAAGCTCATTTCAATGTTAGTTTTCTTTTGCTCCAGATGTTGGTTATTAATCTTGTTGGAGATCGATTTAGTGACGAGCCCCTCTTGATAAGCTCCCAAAGGTAACTCAATGATTAGAAATCCCTCAATAATAAATTTATTACTCTAAGCACACATGTTGACCAGTTGTGTATGCTTATTCCATTTTATCATAGAGTATATAGAAATGAAAATATAGATTATTTATAAAGTGTGTTAATTGTGGTTAAATAATAGCCTATATTGTAATATTGACATTCTGATCAAATATTAATTATTATTTTTACATGTGTTTTTTGCGTTTTATTCTTAAAATTTTTTTGATCAAATCTCATGATATAGTCTGGTCAAATAATAGCCTGTTCAAATCTCAAGATATAGTGTGGTCAAATAATATTTTGTATTAATTATTCTTGAAATCTTAATCGAATACTAATCATTGTTTTTAGATGTGTTTATTTCACGTTTCACTTTTTTGAACTCTTCTATCTAAATATTATGATATACTGTGGTCAAATAATAACATATATTAATTATTCTTGAAATCTTGATGAAATACTAGCATATATATATATATATATATATATAGATAGATAGATAGATAGATAGATAGATAGATTTTTCCTGAAAATAAATAAGCAATAATTTTTCCTGCGTCTTTTTTCCGCTTCAAAAAATTCTCTCACATGAAAAAAGCTTTACATCATCATTTCAATTAAGTAGTTCAATTTTTTTTAATAGTTTTAATTGTACCACATTTTTTGGTTGTTTCAAAAAAAAATTCCGTGTCACATCTTTGATAATGTTTTATAGAAGAAGACAACGATCTTAGAAGTACTTTCAATCTTAAAGGAAAAATATTTAGTTCAAGAAAAGCATTTTTCTTTTGTGCAAGAAAATTTGATCGATTGTGAAAAAAGTATCAAGGAAGAAAAAAAGACTGCTGAAAAGAAGTATAAAAAGGTAATAGAAGAGTACGTCGGTGACTATAAGGAGAAAATTGATTTGCTATATGAGAGTAAATACGAAATTCTTTAATTCATCAATTCACTCATATAGTAAATCATTTTCTCTTTATAGTCCATGGGACACTCTTCTGTTATCTTTTTATACTTCTATTCAATAGTTCTTTTTTCTTCCTCAAAATATTTTTCACAATCCATTAAAATTCCTTTCACAAAAGAAAGGTGTTTTTCTACAGGCAAATATTTTATCTTTAACATTGAAAGTATAGTCCTTTCCCCTCAACCTCAGTTGTCCAAACATGAATAACAACTCAAAAAGGGACATTATTTTCCCATCTTCCTCGTAACAACTCATATAAAAAGCCTCCCCTTTCCCATGAGAAATAATCTAATATTTTTCTCTCAAGAACAAAAGTATTCAAGCTTCAAAATCATGATTTCTTCAAGAATCCATCAAATTAAGGCATGTGGGAGTTCATCCATGGGTCCCCTTTCACCCATGGAGCCCAAGAACCTTCCTGTTTTGAATTTAAAGTTATAAGTTTTACATGTTTCAAGTTCAAAGTTATGATATTTACATATTAATATGAATTATATCCATGAAATCTCCATGAAATTAGATTATGTATCATGTTTACTAATAGCCTTCATTGAAATTGCCTTGAAATATTCTAATGGTGATTTTCATATGTTAAATCATTAACCCATGTTTATAATATTGAAATTTATGTATTTTAGTGGTTTAACTACTCCCATGTTTTATCTCATGATCCTCATGTGTTTGATTTCAAGAGGAATGAGCCAATACATATTTTGAATGTTATGATCTTCATATCAAATCCCTAAGTGTGAATTGATTTGTGTAGCCATGACATTTTCGCATGCTTGCTCAATCCCATGCACAAGTGTAGGGATTCCACATGTTTCTTAAAATTCCCATATCATGGTCATCTAGTTTCAAGACGAATACCCAAGATATAAATTTTACCATGAAACTCTATTGTTCCCTTATGTTTAAAACATCCTTATGTTCAAGCTATAATATTTACATGTTTGGAAGAAAGGCCCAAGTCCTATTTCACGTGAATTCCACGTAAATCCTCAATTCATTATTTTAGTTATGTAATCATGCTATGCTCCCATGTTTGAGATATTCCCATGTCCAATTTCATGATCACAGTGTCCTTGGCGAATTTCGCCATGTAAAAGTATTAATCGCCATGGGCTTGATAAAAGGCCTATGTGAATTGAATAGTGAAACCATGACATGCTATTATGTGGTCCCATTCATGTATATCAAGTTTTTGAAAAAATCTCTAAGTGAGTGCATTGTTAACAAGCAAGTATTGTTATGTTTTTATGATTATGCTATGCTTTACCTTCAATGCATCGATTCCTGGAGGTATTCAATACCCGAAAATCTAGTTGTTTACTTAGAACTATCGTAGTTATGAAATAGTCTTAGTAATGTCACAAACAGTAGCACCTTGTCAGTTACAGAACTCAGTGAACTCAGTCTTGTTCAGTCAGTTAACACGATCAGTAAAAGTTCAGTCTAACCTAGTGTAGTTTAGTGATTAGTTCAGTGTCATTCAGTTGGGAATAAGATTTAGCACCGAGCAAACCTAAATAGGGGGCTCACTTACCAGCAGAGGATGTGACCTTTAGTAGCAATCACTTAGTTCCAAAACTACATAGCCAACGTAGGTTAAATATATCAACCTACCTATTAAGGGTTGATAAAGTATTGACCTGGCAGTTGAGGATAGCACATATCCTACTTTCCAGATGAGGGTGAATTCTTTAGTGGATCCACATAGCCAGTATTAGTACCCATGGCATGGTACTGACACCCTTCCAACTGGGGTTACAGGTTGGACCCTAATTAGCTCAGAAAAGGGCATATCGGTTAGATGATTACCTCCTACAGTTACAGTTTCAGAATAGACTCAATTTAGAGCTCAGTTCAACTCTACAGAATCAGTACTGTTAGAAACAGTCACTCAGGCATAGTATATAACTTAGCTCAATTTTATAGAATTAGGACAGTCAGAAACAGTCACCTAGTTATCAATAACTCACTTATCAGTAATCCCAGACACCATTTACTCAATTATTAATAACTCAATTATTAGTAATTAATAACTCAATTATTAGTAATCCCGGACATTAGTTACTCAATTATCATAACTCAATATTTAGTCTCAGTTATAGTGTTAGTCATAGTCTCAGTCTAGTAATTAGATCAATAACTTATTTCAGTTTGAGATTTGCTTCACCTTAGCATACAATTATCATTTATTCAGTTACCAGTGTTTTAGTACCTCAGTTTACAGGTTATTTCAGAATCATGTTATAAGTTAGTCTTGCATTCTCAAAAAATACAGTTTTTCATGAATTCATGCTCAGTTACCTCATGTTACTCAGTCAGTCCTTACTTCATATGTATAATACTCTAATGTTTCAGTACAGTTATTTAGACTAAGTACAGTTAAGTCTTATATGCCCAATATTCTGCTATTAGTCATTTAGTTAATCTGATAAGCTAGTATGTTTATGCATTTGTGCTCAATGTGATTGTATATTCAGATCCTCAATTTATTTCAATCTCCATCACGTAGTTTCAGACCCAGTATTCATACAATATCCATGTTTTATCATATCCCAGCTTCAGTTATACTTATATCATTAAAGTAAAGTTTTACAGAAACTAAGTGTAGAGATTCACCATCTTATCAGAGTGTTTTTTTACTCATGGTTTAAGATATTTCAGTTTTCAGCTTATTCCAGCCTATTGGTGAGTCTACTTACACTTAGCATGCATGTTTTATGACTACGTATGAAATCAGTTTTACTTATTGCATTCACCCCTACATACTCAATACATTCCAAAAGTACCGATCCATATATACGTCTGCATGCTATATTATTTCATAATGTAGGTTTCATTTGTAGCCTGCACATCATGATTAGAATGTTGTAGATTCTATCTGATATTCCATCTTTTGATGGAATATTTTACATATTTTACAAGAGATAATTGTATGTTTTCAAGCAACTACTGTTGTATTTAATATCGGATTTTAGGTTTTTCAAGTTAAGGAGTTAGATGGAAGAGAAACTTGAAAAAAAAGCAGTAAAGGGTCACTAACGGTCAAACTGGTGGACCGTCAGCCATGCGATGGACCACCAGAGTGGCTGTCAGAGATAAGATATGAAAAAACTGGATGACCTGTGTGACAGTCCAAATGGTGGACTGTCAACCATCTAACGGACCACCAACTTGGCCGTCGGGATGAAATAGAACTTTGTTTCTTGGAGAATCAAGCGACGGAAAGCGTGATGGGCCACCGGACCAGCGACGGAATACCGAATTAAGTATCAACCCTATCTAGAACATGACATTTTAAGACTCTCAATAATGGTCCACTTGATGAACCGTCAGTCCACGGATGGGCCGTCGGTGTGACCTTCAAATTGGATGGGACTTTTTATGAGTTTAAATTTTAAATAGTTTGTACCTGAGAACATATAAATACCAAGTTTAGGTTTTATTTAGAGCTCTTTTTATCATTTTTCAACTGCGAAACTTATTGTAACATAGTCTTCTCTGGGATTCAAGCTAGAATTATGGATCTAGTTATTTTATGCTTATTCTCTTTTGAGGATTCAATAACAATTCTTGTGATTCTTGTATGTAACTTCTGAATTTATTTATGAGAAACATAATGATTTTTTCTTCTTCCATTGAGATGAGTGGCTAAGCTCCCATAACTAAAGTTATGGGAGCCTTGATATAAATAGCTGATTGGGGTTATGAAAACAATTGATTTCCATGGGTAATTGAAATTGTATAAGCCTTTCATCACTTTAATGACTTTTCTTAATTAAAAACATGAAAAGTGAGCCCAAGAACATCACTTGTTCGAATAAAAAAGTGTTTGTTGAGAAAATAATAGGTTTACATGGAATCTAAGGCCCTAATCCTTGGGTTAAGGGTTGATGCCTTACGGAATCAACCCACATGAGAAAATAGTTGAATAAAGTCATACATCCTTTAAGTTTGAGAAAATTGAAGGATAATCTACCCATGTAGGTTGGAAGACAAATGGGTAAGGGTTAGAATCCAACAACTCTTACAATTAAGGTTATTAATTTGAAATTAAAAATTATTCAAAGCCGTAGCTGCTTGAACATCTCGGTAACTATAACTCTAGTTTGTTTATTCCCATAGAAGGATTATCTACAATAAGAATCACTAGTTGAAACATTTCTGTTATGATTGCTTAGATACAATTCCCAAATAAAAAAAAAAACCTTTTACTCTGGAACCTTTGATCAACAGTCTAATAACAACCATAATACTTAGTGAACATGGTATTCCCTGTGGGATTAGACACCTAGCCTAGTTAGGTTCTATATTTGACAGTGACCACTTACTCTTTCATAAGAGAGGTATAATTTGCCCATTTCAAAATTTAGCGTCGTTGTCGGGAATTATAGTTGTCTAAGTTTGTGATTGTTAATTGACCTTTGGTCAATTTTCCTAAATTTTACTTTTATTTGTTTTTTTTGGTTCATTACAGGTTCATTGTTGATTATTCCACACACCAGAAGTTCAAGAGAACCGCTATTACCCTTCAATCCTGAATTGCATCTAATTGGTAGAATGGAAGAACAACAAGAAGCTTAGAGACTAGCCAACTTGGCTAGAGCACAGGTTAATCGGCAAAATGACTGGAAACCAACTCGTGACCCTAATCTTGATGATGAGGATTTAGGAAATGATGATCTGATTAACCCAGAAAATAGGAGGCGTGCAAAGAATGCAGCAGCGGCTACCAATAATAATCGGGCAGCTAAAGGGAGATAAAACTGCCAACCTGCTGTATAATTTGATCTTGATGAGGAGGAGGATGACTTGAATGAAGTTGGTATTATAGGAGCGATTATTTCACCCCAACTGGATCCTGGGGTAAAGTTCAACATAACCAACACTATGATACAACTGCTCAATCTTAAGGGTTTGATTGAAGGACTTTCAGGAGGTGACCCGAACATGGTCCTTTGATAACCCTGGTGTTGGTCAAAATGCAATTTATCTTTGGTTATTCCCGTTGTATCTGTCTGGGGAGGTAACAATATGGTTGAATGAGTTGGCCCCTGATTCTATAATAAACTTGAGGTAATTGAAAGGAACTTTCCTATAAAGGTTCTTTCTGCCCTCCAGGATGTTATAGCTGAGGTATGAAATCAACAATTTTATACAATTACCGAATGAGGCACTGCATGAAAGTTAGATGTGATTCAAGAAAAATTTGACATAGTGTTCCAACCACAAGAGGACTGATGAGAACATAATGGAGACTTTCTATAGAGCACTGAACTTTATAACCAAACAAACAGTTGACAATGCAGCAGGAGAAGAGTTTATGAAGCTTACATTCAATGAGGCTATGGATATATTGAAGTGGTTAACTAAGAAAAGTAGATCTTGGCATACCAGGGATTTTGTGGTAGAAATACCTACTATGTCTAGTGGTATGTCGATAGAGCAACATCAAAAAGTGAAGGAGCGTGACAAGGATATGACAAACATAAAAACACAGATAGATTTTCTTATTAAACACTTATTGTCTGGTAAGATTGAGAAGGCAAAAGATGTTGGGTCACAAGGCAGAGCCGATTTTGATTCAGAGAAGGAGGCGAACTATCTAAATAATCAGGGGTGTTTCCGAGGAAATAGCCAAGGGAACAATAGTCGAAACAATTAAGGCAAGGTTAGTTACAAAAATAGGGATCAAGGGAGTTAGAAGAACAAAAATGATAAGAGTGGACTATATGTACCTCCTGTGAACTGGGGTAATACAGCTACCAGTTCAGGAAAGATGTCCATGTAGGACATGATAGTGAATCTATTGAATGGAGTAGAAGCTACCAATGCTGGGTTGAAAACAATGAAGAGTGACTTATCTTCCATGAGTCAGCTAGTGAATTCACACTCAACTTCTATTAAGAAATTAGAGCCACAGATGAACCAACTCACAGCTGCATTTAATCAGTGGAAGATCGGTACATTACCTAGCGATATAGTATAGAACTCTCGAAATGATAGCTCTTGCATTACAGTTACTACTCAGAGTGGTAAAGTATTATCTGGCCCATCTGTAGGCAACGATATAATCGATGATGTTATTAAAGAAGAGGTTGATGATGATAAAACTCATCCCATGGAGTTTGAGAAGCTGTATGGCAAATAAAGTACATCCCAGAAAGGTTCTACAAAGTGTCTACTATTGGCCGACTTTATTTAAAGATGCTTATGAGTTCATGCAGAGATGTGACCAATGCCAAAGATAAAGGTCAATCTCAAAGGACCATGAGATGCCCTTGACAAAAATGATGGTAGTGGAGTTATTTGACATTTGGAGCATCGATTTAATGGGCCCTTTGTGAGCTCATATGGGATGAAATACATTCTATATGCCGTTGATTATGTATCAAAATGGGTTGAGTACATCGCTTTTGCCAATAATGAAGGGAAGAGAGTTATTGCGTTCCTTAAAAAGAACATTTTCTCTCGATTTGGGGTACCACACATCATCATAAGCGATGGTGGATCCCACTTTTGCAACCAACTATTTTGAGCTGCCTTAGTAAAGTATGATGTTAAGATACATAAGGTAGAAACTCCATATCACCCACAAACTACTGGTCAAGCGGAAATTTTGAATAGATCTATCAAAGCCATTCTTGCTAAAACAGTGAATTCAAGTAGACAAGACTGGTCTGGAAGCTTGATGATGCCTTATGGTCAGATAGAACAACTTTTAATATACCTATTGGCATGTCACCTTACCAATTAGTTTATGGAAAGGAATGTCACCTGACGATTCAATTTGAGCTTAAGGCATTGTAGGCACTTAAGAGGCTGAACTTGAATTTGAACGAGGCAACAAAGTTGAGATTGGGATAGCTGAATGAGATGGATGAGTTTCATCTCGGTGCGTATGAAAGAGGAGATCTTTAAGATAAAAAAGCACTATTACCGGAAAATTGAAAAGCGAGACTTTCAAAAAGAGATTAGGTACTTCTCTATAATTCCAGACTCAAGCCGTTCCCTGGTAAGCTTAAATCAAAATAGTTGGGTCCATTCCAAGTTGATCAAGTCTACTCGTCTAGAGTAGTTGAAACTTACAAATAAAGACAGAAGTATCTTTAAAGTAAATAGGCAATAACTGAAATTGTATATCAGCACAATGGGCTCAATAAAGTGCATAGCTACTATCTATCTTGATGAAGTCTGAGTAATCGAGATAACGGAGTTGTGTCGTGATATTAAATCAGGTGCTAGTGGGAGGCGACCCACAAAATGTTGTTATAATCATAGTTAGAGTTTATGTCTTATTTTTGTGCAATCTAATGTGCTCTGTGAAGTGTGAAGGACTCAAAATGTAGAAAAAAGAGAGTTCTACAGTTTAAAAGAGGTCGACGGGAAGACCAACAGGCTGTCAGTGATTCGATGGATCATCACTAGGACCTTCAAAGACATGATAACAAAAGGCCATTTCGGTAAGGCTTGACAGTCGAGTTGGAGGACCGTTGCTGGTCTGACGGACTGTCACTCCCTCCGTCGATCAGATACGGAAATTCAAGTCCACTGGAATAGATTGATGGGTAAGTCGACGGACCGTTAAACAAGCCACCATAACAAAAGATAATTTCCTGTTCTCTAGTAAGATGTGACGACCAACCAGATAGATCATCGGACACCCGACAGACCGTCAAGTAGGCCGTCGATACACCCCTATGTTTGGGTTGGGTCAGGCTGATCTTAAATGTTATTTAAACAACGTAAAACCGACCCAACATTTTTAACTGATAAGCGCAAATGGTTACATACGTTGCAACCTTTTCAAATTCTACAACTGTTTAACTCCCTCTGAATTCAAAGAATCTGAAGTCAGTTATTCCCCTTTAGGACTCTCCCTTTTTTTCGCCCTTATTTAAACAAAACCATTCTTCTCTCCTTCTCACCACAAAATTAAAGTTTAGTTTTCACTAATAAAGTGAGTTCTTAGTCATTGTTTGACGTGAAATTTTTGTAAGTTGAAATTTCATCTTGTTTTCATCCTCTTCCTTATGATTGATGTTTTGGTCTGAAGTCAAACTCTGGTATGCTATATTCTGTTTGAAGTCTGAGTAACCACGTGCTTAAAAATAGAAAAAATTTGTGCTTGAATACTTAATTGATATCATTACTATGTTAAAGATGGAATAATGCATATGAAGTGTTCGGAAAATGTCAAAGTGAAGTTTTAAACTGAAGAAGATAGCCGATAGTCACCTTAGCAGATAGTCACTCCTGCGATAGATCTTCAGGTAGACCATCGTAAGGATATTAAGATGGATGTTTACTGGAAAGGTGTGATGGACAACTTGGCAGACCGTCAGTAACCTGATAGACCACCAGTTCGATCACCGTAAGACTATGAAAAATCGGCACTTACTTGTTAAGGCTTACAGTCAGTCTGGCGGACTATTGCATCATTAAAAGGCCATCGGGATGACCGTCAAGCCATATTTTCAACTGTTTTCAATCCATTTGACCAGTAAACTAATTCCTTTTACCTTTTTCAGGCATTATGGCACTTAAACTCCCTTTGACCAGAGGTGGTGGTAGAGCACGTGGAAGTGGTGAGCCAACCAGGAATGAGGAGGAACCTGCCTTCAACCCTATATAACGAGATAATGCAATTCCAACACTCTCTTGGTATAAAGAGGAGAGTAAGGGCAGTACCAGCTCGAGCCCAGATGAGGAAGGGGTCAATACATCTAACCCCAACATCGCTAAGGCAGAGGCTATCCCTATTGAAATGAATACTAATAAAGCAAATGTAATTAAGAGCAAGGACCCTCAAATAAGGAAAGCACCTAGATGGAAAATTGAGGTATCCTAGGATAAATCCTTGGCAGATTGAAGCTGATAGCAAGAAGGGCAATCAAAAGGCCATTTGCTAAGGAGTAACAGATAGTGACAACTGAGTTACTGAATATCCTGAGCTAGAGCGTTGTTTCAATTAGTACAAATTGGCCTGGATGAGAAAGCCTCCCAAATTATATAAACCAAATTTGTTAAGGGAGTTCTTCGCTAATTATTTGGTGTTGGCAGAAAAGGAATGTCCAAAGGGCTTGAAGATCTTAGATTTTCCCAATAGGGTGTTTGTCCCAGTCCGAGGAGTTAACATCAATATATCAGCTCGAACAATCAACAAGATACTTTTTGGGCCTGATTATGAAGTACCAGCTGTTATTCCTGATCTCAAGTACCGCCTGATGTCTGCACCTACCTAAAGACCTTGGCTGGCTGGAATTCTGATTGATGATGGCAACCCCACTTGGAAAACCAACCAGTAAGAATGCATAGCTAAGTCCTCTCTTAGCTTCAGATCTATGTTTTGGTGGGCTTTTGTTAGATTGAGGCTGATGCCAACTGGATGTGATGCTAATTTGAATAGTCATATAGAGGTGTTAGTGGTTAGTTTAATTGCAGGGCTGAAGATTTATTTTTGCCAAATAATTGTTGATGAACTGTTTGTGAAGGCGCATAAAGTGGCAAGTACACTACTATTTCTATGTCTAATCACGAAGTTATGCAGGCAGGCGAATGTGACCTTGATTCAAGGTATTGATAATGATATCCAAGTGACACATAGGTAGGACATTGAGGAATACGAAGATGATTCAAAGTTTGAGTTGCATGTCACCAAACCCCCAGCCTATCAGACCCAATCTGCGCCAGCCCCAGATACTTCAGAAATTCCCATAGGTATGTTGTTGCCTATCACCACTTATGTACTAGCTGATTATGTGCCACCTACTACATTCGCAGGGTCAGGTCCACACCACCAATGGGTGGGGCAGATTATGCAGAGTATAGGTTGACACAGGAAAATTTTGCCAAGTTGGTGAAGCTGCAGAAGAAGTTTCAAAAATAGTTGGACACATGGGCTTCACAATTAAAGATTTTTGTTTATCAATTATGGCAGAATAAATTTGTCCATTCCAACCCATTCAGATAAGGATGGATCACATGGAAGAACGTATTAACAAAACTTTGGATGAAATGTCCATTCCAGACTTTCCAGGTTTATGGTGGAGTTTAAACAGGCACAGGATGACATAGTAGAATTGAAGAGCAGGTAGTCTCAGCAGCCCATTTTTTATCCCACTCTGGTAATGACTTATGAAGATGAAGGAATTGTTGATTTGATAGAAAAGCTACTGTAAGACAAAGGCAAGAAGCAAGTCAATAAAAGTGCTAAAAAGAAAGCTGCAAGAAGAAGAAAGAGAGAAGTAATGACACCTAAAGAGAGAGAAAAGTATGATATGAATAAAGCTTCAAATAGGTCAAGGGGAGATAATAAAAAAGAAGGCAGACGATGAAGCAGCGGGAGTTTCTACAAGTTTCTCCCCAGCAAGGGGGCATAGTTCAGACCTAGTTCAGGATTTGATACCTCCAATTTCGGAGGATAAGATTATGACTGCTCCTACCACCATAGGGGTCAACGTTGCAAAGTTGAGGCCATTGGAGCCTCACCACATTTCATAGACACCTTAGATGAATAAGAGTCATTACAAATATTCCACTCCTCTGTACTTTAATTCAATACATTGAGGACAAAGAATTTATTTTCTATTGGGGTGGGTGTACTTGTACCACGAGGGGTTTTGTTACCAATGTTTTTTTCCTCCCTGTGCTGTCTAGTAGAACCGACATGTCTAGTATTACATTTTTCTTTTCTTAGGTTGTGATGTAAATATCTGTTTGTTATTGTTTATTTATAAAAGTGACATTTATTTTTCCATCTTCTTGTGTATGTGGATGATGAATGATGTTGGCATAAGGCTATGAACATGTTTGTGTGACTGTTTACTCCTGTCTTTTAGCATATGTGAGCAACCTTTAGTGAATCTATAATTGGCATTAACATGTAAGATATGCATGACATGTGATGGAAATCTTAAGAGTAGTAGAATGAGTTTGACTCAGTTGTCGATGTGTGCAAGTATTTGTGTTAGTTCTTGAATAGTGCAGTACCTATAACTTTCCTAGTTCATTGATGCTATTTTGTGGTTGATGAAATAAGAAGTGATAGCAGGCCTCCTTGTATTTTCAATCTACTTAGCCAAAATAATTAACTCCACTAAAAGGATTTTTCCATTTTTGAACCCTTTTTTGAGCTTGTATTAATTTTTCTTCATCACTAATAACTCTAATTAACTCTTTTTAGGTTGTTAATACCTAACTCAGGCCCTGTTATGACATTGGACATCGTGTACCTTAACTTAGGAAAAACACCTAAGTTGAGGGTGGCTATTGTCAAGATGTTAGCTGTCTAACGGAAAATTGGTTTAGAGCTTAGTTTAAAGCATTTGGCCCTGGTATATTCAAGATATTGTGCACCTTGACTGACTGCATTAGCATAAGTTAAGGGTATTTGATGCTTGTATATATATATATATATATATATATATATATATATATATATAAAGAGAGAATAGGGGTATTATGGTAATGTGAATGAACGAGAGAATGGTAAGTGAGCTAGTAAAGAAGTGGCCATAGTGGGTAGAATTCAAGGGAAAAGAGAATTAAATCCTAATATTGAGTCACATTTCCCAAAATTCTTCCTTACCTTGCTTGAAGCCTCATTACAATCCTAGAAAAGACCTATTTGATCTTGGCAAATAAACTATAAGGGAGCGTTAGATGATAAGATCAAGCCTATGGGTATGTAGACTACGTTTGTAACTTCTTTGATGAGTGTGAGAGTTGTTATTTTTGTCCACAAACTTTAATGAGTGATGGATTTTATTGAATGTGAGGGCAACTTGAGTTACACTTAGTTTGCTGATCTCTGTGGGATATGATATTCATATTTTTGTATGTGCTAAATTAAAATCAATACCTGTTGTAGATCCTGATGTGTTGAACCCATATGAGTAATATGACAAGTGAATGGTTGTGTGAAATCTGATTTAATAGTCGAGTGCCTGTCATTGTGTTATTCATGTATGAAATTTGTTGCTGAGTTGTTTGAGGACAAGCAATTGTCTTAAGTTGAGGGTGTTGATATTTTGAATTTTGATTGAACATTTTACACTTTTTCAAGAGATAATTGTATGTTTTTAAGCAACTACTGTTGTATTTAATAGAGGATTTTAGTGTTTTCAGGTAAAATAACAATAAAGGGCCACTGAAGGTCAAACTGGTGGACCATCATCCAGGCCACAGGCCACCAAAGTGGCCATCAGAGATAAACAAAATGAAGCAAATGGATGACGTCTGCGATGGTCCAAGTGGCAAACCGTCAACCATCTGATGGACCGCCAACTTGGCCGTCAAGATGAAATAGAACATGGCTTCTTGGAGAATCAAGTGATGGCAAGCGCGATGGGTCACTAGACCAGCGATGGACCATCGAATTAACCATCAACCCTATCAAGAACATGATATTTTGGGACTCTTACCGACAGTCCACTCGACGGATCGTTAGTCCACCGACGAGTCATCAGTGTGACCATTAAATTGGATGCAGATTTTTCTGAGTTTATATTTTAAATGCTCTATTACTGGGAAACTCATTATAACATACTTTTCTATGGGATTCAAGCTAGAATTGTGGATCTAGTTATTTTATGCTTATTCTCTTTTGAGGATTCAAGAACAATTCGTGTGATTCTTGCAAGTAACTTCTAAATTTATTTATGAGAAACATAATTATTTCTTCTTCTTTTTCTATTAAGATGAGTGGATAAGCTCCCATAACTTGGGTTATGGGAGCCTTGATGTGAATAGCTGATTGGGGTTGTGAAAACAATTGATTTCCATGGGTAATTGAAATTTTTATAAACCTTTCCACTTTAATGACTTTTCTTGGTTGCAAACTTGAAAAGTGAGCCATAGAACATCACTTGTTCCAATAGAAAAGTGTTTGTTTGGAAAATAATAGGTTTACATAGAATCTAAGGACCTAAACCTTGGGTTAAGGGTTGATTCCTTAACAGGATCTACCCATATGGGAAAATAGTTGAATAGAGTGATACATCCTTTAAGTTCGAGAAAATTGAAAGATAATCTACCCATGTGGGTTGAGAGACAAATGGGTAATGGTTAGAATTCAACAACTCTTACAATTAAGGTTATTAATTAAAAATTCAAAATGATTCACAACCCTAGCTTCTTGAACATTTTGGTAACCCTGACTCTAGTTTGTTTATTCCCATTGAAGGATTATCTAAAATAAGAATCACTAATTGGAACATTTCTGTTACGATTACTTGGATACAATTCTCAAATCAAAAACCCTTTTTTACTACGAAACCTTTGATCAACAGTCCAATAATAACCACAATACTTAGTGAACATGGTATTCCCTATGGGATTTGATAGCCAAACTAGTTGGGTTCTATATTTGATAGCCATCGCTTACTCTCTTTTAAGAGACGTGTAATTTAGGTGTATCACCAGCCAGCAGGCAATGAGTTCTCCTACTTTGGGAACTCTAGACAGTTTTAGTTCATGGACAGTTCATTTACCTTCATGTGTATTGATTAGTGGTAGTTGGAGGCATTTCCCAGCAATGTATAGTCAGTATAGTAGAGGCTTCATAGATGTCAGTTAGAGTCAGGTATGTAATTTCAGTTCTTTTCTCAGTTTTAATCAGATTGTAAATTTTATTGGTATTGTACTTATTCATATTATGTCATGATTATGTTTCTGTATAGTATAAGTTGTTATTTATTTTATTATGATTCAGTTGCTTAACAGTATGATGAGTTAGCTTGGGATCACTTATGGTTCCAACCACTATGTGACGACTAGGGGGTAGTCTTGGACCTGTGTGAGAATTTTAGTTAAATCAAGTGAGCATGGTATTCAATGGAAAAGTATAGTTGAGGGATTTCACAAGTATGGATAAGCTTGACAGTTAATAGTTGCATTGCCTAAGTCCTAGTATTGTATCCTAGCTTATGTTTATAGTCCAATGTTCCATGTTACAAAGTCACAACCATATTGAGATTCCTTATTTAGAAATCTTGTTCCAATCATGCCAAAGAATTCTTTGCTCCTTCATGTTATTAGAATTTCTTAGAAAGTGTTAGATAAATACTCCAGTTGAATATAAACTTTCAGTGTGATTTAGGCCGTATAGCTAGCAATTCAGTTTAGCAATCATACATATAAGATCCTATAGTTTTCCATATTTCCTTCTAGTATTACTATCCGAAGTCTCACGAGTATGGATATTCCATGAGGTAAAACATTTGCATCCATGAAAATTACAAATTCATCTCAGTCCATGCATCTTGCATCATTTTCAGATTCAAATATTAAGTCATGATTCAGCTCGTAAGTGTTCTATACATTATCTCAGCCTCTCTTTTGTATTTCAACCAAGTCAGTATTATTTGGGGATGAATGATCCCAAGGGGGAGATTTTATAATACCCCACATTTCAAGATCATTCTGCAACGGACGACTATGTTCCTTAAGTCATAAAAAACCATATGAGTCGTATGTTGTAGTCATATCCAAGACAATGTGAAATAGCTGACGTCCTATTTTAGGTACGACTAGAACTTTAAGATTTGTAAGATTATGTTATGAGTCATATGAAGATAAGTCGTAACTTCAGTAGCCTAGGTTCTCTAATTTTCTGTCAAAGTTACGAGTAGTGGCTACAAGTCATAATGACTTGTTATGAGTCATAAGATATGACTTGTATCCTAATCAATGAAGGATCCAAGAATCAATCCTCATGTTTAGGTAGTCTTACAAGTGACATAGACCTATATTAAGGCCCTAAATAGATCCTAACTTATAAACAAGTTGAAAAATCCCATAGCTATTAAATTCTTAGGATTTCTATAATTATAGTCATCTTAAAACAAGCATAACTTTTTCTATACAAAGAATTTATCAGCAAAATACCCAAAAATAAATAGATAATTGCATTATATTTCCAACAATACCAATATTTCCCTAATTCGATATAGGGTTAAAAAGTTATTGCCAAATTATTAAAGAACTGTCAAAGTTGTCAGTGGTTACGACTAACTGATACGACTTGTAAGAAGACCATACAACTCGTAAGCAGACCATATGAGTCATCAGGAGGAATTGTATACACAATAGTAGGGGTTGAAATTTGGATTCCTGGTGATGATTCAAGTTACGACTCATACCCTGAACATACAAGTCTTGACCTAAGACATGGGGACGGCTTCCAATTTCTAGATGGTTCCTAAGGTTTTTTTTTTTTGGTCTTTTCTCCTATTAAACTCCCAACCCACGACACAAAAACATAAAAAGGTGTTATTTCCCCTCACTTTTTAAATCAATTAACAACATATTCTCTCCTTCCATCTTCAAAAACATCAAGATTAGGGCTCCTTGCCCAAAATTCATCTGTCAGGTCCCATGATTACAACTTTCTTCAAAAGTCAAGAAACTTCAGGTATATGGGGTATTCATGAATGGGTTCCTTCCACCCATTGAGCCTAGAAACCCTCTTTAGGTTTAAAAGTATGAATTTTATCTTATTTTATGAAATTATCCGGGAAACTTATGGATTTTAATCCATGTTTTTCTTAGTAATGTAAATTCAAGTCATGTTAATATGTGTTCTCATGTAAACTAGTTTATTTCATGCTTTAAATTTCAATTAATCATGTTCTATTCAAGTGATTCCATGTCATATATTCATGTTATGAATTAAATCACGTGAATATGTTATTTTCTCAAGTTTAACTCATTCCCATGTTCAAGTTCATGTATGCCACTCAATTATTGAAATGTTTCATGTTTTAGGTCTTTGAATTATAATTTTATACCACCGTTTTTAGCATTATTATCGTATTTTTGTGATTATTCAGTGCCCTGATACGTATGTGTTTTTACATAATTCCATTTACAAGTAACAAGTCAATCAAACCATGATTTTATTATTGCATTCAGATTACTATGTTCATGCTGAGTACATATAAGTACAGTACCATATCACGTTGAATGAATAATAATACCAGTGTCATTCAGTTGAGAGTAACACTTAGAATCGAGTGACGCGGGAATTGCAGCTCCCCCATTAGTTAGGCAAGAGTCGTTAGTAGCAGTCCCTAAGTTCCATATCTATACAACCACCGTAGATTATGAGGGATCCTCATCAGTTAGGTATGATACCCTTGTCCTTCAGGATATCATCCTTGTGGATCCACATTGTCAGTCATGTGCTGGTACCTCTGGCAAACTATCAACACCCATACAAATGGGGTTAAAAGATAGACCCATATAGCACAGATAGGGGCATGTCAGTTATAGCTAGCTCCAATAGTCTCGGTTTAGTATTCAGAGTATGTCAGTTCATGTTTGCATGACCAAGTATTCAAACATCAGTTATTCAGATCATGTCAGTACATTATTTTCTTGGTCTTGTAATTGTTTTACATGTTCATATTTTCATGCTCAGATAGTGCTTTGTTTTTGTCAGACAATCCTTGGCTGAAAAACTGCAATAGGCCGATTATCTTGAGCCACCACTGCTCCAATACCTACACTATATACATCTATCTCTATCATAAATTCCTTTGAAAAATCGGGAAGATCCAACATAGGGGCTAAAGTGATGGATATATTTTGTGTCTCAAAAGCGGTGGTGGGAGTGGAATTCAAAGCAAAGCTTTCTTTTTTAATAAATCATGCAAGTGTTTGGCAATTACTCCATAATTCTGGATAAATCTTTGGTAGTAGCTGGTTAGGCCTAGGAAACCCCTCAAACTCTTAAATGTACAAGGTTGTGTCCAATTCAAGACACACTCAACCTTCCATTGATCCATTACCACCCTTAATTCAGAAATCATATGTCCCAAGTAATCTATTTGTGTCATCCCGAAAGCAAATTTGGTTTGCTTTACAAAGAAAACATGAGGTCTTAAGATTTGAAAGGTTGTTTCAAGATGCATTAAGTGATTAGACTGGATTGAGCTATATACCAAAATATCGTCAAAGAACACCAAAATGAACTTCCTCAACTGATCATGAAAAATCTGATTCATCAAACTTTGAAAAGTGAAAGGGGTATTTTTCAAACCAAAAGGCATTACTAGAAATTCAAGTGACCGTGATGAGTACTAAATGCATTTTTAGGAATATTAGGTTCAAACATTCTAATTTGATAGTACCATGACTTTATATACAACTTGGAAAAGTATTTTGCTCTATGTATTTCATCCAACAGCTCTTCAATCACATGGATGGGAAAATATTCTTTTACTGTACGATGATTAGTTCCCTATAATCCATACAAAGTCTCCATGATCCGTCTTTTTTCTTTAACAATCACAATTGGTGAAGATTAAGGACTAGTGCTGCTTCTAATGACCCCACTACTAAGCATCTCATTTACCATTTTCTCTATTTCATCTTTCCAAATAGTAGGGTACCTGTATGGCCTAATATTGACTGGAGGTGTGCCCTCTTTGAGTACAATCTTGTGGCCATGAAACTTAGAAGGATGCAATCCAGTAGGGACTTCAAACAAGTCCTTGTAATTCTAAAGCACCACCTGCAGATGTGCTTCTTCATCTACATTTTTAGAAATCTCCATAGAACATAAACTAACTGACATTTCATCCACCATTACACCCAAAAATATCATTCATAATTTAGTGGTTTAAGCCAACAATTTCTCAATACTGTTCTGTTCAATTATCTTAGTCTTTGTTGGTTGTATTCCCCTAGGGGAAATATTATGTCCTTTGATGATAACTCCATTTTCAACTTTTTGAAATTCCATATAATATCACCAAAGGATATTAACCAATGAATATCTAAAACCATGTTACCTCCACCAATAGGCAGAACCAACACATTAGAATCAAATGTCATACCCTGCATTTTCCAAGCCAGTTTCGTGTAAATATAGTTACTTTGGATCTCCTTACCATCAACTACAGATACTCCAATGGGTGAAATAGTTATCAACATACATCCCAACCTCCTAGCAGTGTTTGAATCTAAAAAATTATGAGTGCTCCCGGTTTCTATCAACACGTGAACAACCTTTCCTTTCACAAAAATTGTCACTCTAATGGTCCTAAACTCATGAATCCCATTCATGGCATGGACTAAAACATGAGGAAAAATAGATCCATTTTCATTAGTTTCTAATTCCTAGCTTATCATAGTAAAAAATTTGGCAGGATCCACCATTAATTCTTCTGTTTTCTCAGACTCATCCTCCACCTCTTCTACTTCCATGAAAAAAAAACTATTCTTTTCTTACAAACATTCCCAAATAAGTATTTCTCATCATAGTTAAAGAATAATCCTTTTCTCCTTCTTTCGTCCATTTCAGCAGGTGTTAGAATTTTAGCATTTTTTAGATTTGGTTTGGATATACTGGTAGTTTATGGTAGCTTAGAAAATTTTATGTTGGCTTTGATACCTGATTAGAAGGTTGTGATAAAGAAAAAGAAGGGTTGTTATTTCGGTTATGGAACTTAGGATTGGTTATAGGATTCGGTAAAATAGGTAAACCAGTAAAGGGTTGCTTCTAGACTAACAAAGTTCGCTCTTGTATCTTAGTTAAACTCATTGCTTTAGCTAAAGTTCTTGGGCCTAGCATCTTTACAGGAAGATGAATCTCTGGTTTTACCCTCTTATAAAGCAACTAACCACATAATGTTTAGGTGATTCTACCATGGTTAAAAATTCATCAAACAGATCTATGTATTCTTAAATAGAGTTTACCTAGCGTAGGTGTAATACCTCGGGAAATATTTCATTGAATTTTGTGCGTAAATGTGTTGGGTTCTATCTTCTAGAATGAATTATAAATTTTCCATGAAAAATGTCTTAGATTATGACCCACCATTGCGTAGAGTATCGAATAATCTTTCCAACGATATCTAGATCATCAAAAAACGGACACCCGAGCAACTAGTTATGAACATTCCGATTGAACCGTGAATAGTAGTGAACAGTAAAAAATGTAGGAAAAATTACTGTGGCCTGGAGTATTTTTTCTCCAACTTTAAATGATCATTACTTCTTGTACATAATGATCTGGGTGATCTACCATATATCAACAGAAATCTCTTCGACTCCTCTTTCCAATGAAATTGGTTTAATACAATTTGTGTATTGGATCAAAAAGTTATGGTCGATCTACTTCAGCCTATCAAACGTGAATTTTTGGGTCAACTTGAAACAATCATAACTCCTCGTACACAATGATTAGGGTGAGATACTATATATCAACAGAAAGATATGAGAGTCCTCTTTCTAATGAAATTGGTTTCATCCAATTTGAATATCGAAGTAAAATTTTATGGTTGATCTACTTCAGACTATCACAATAGTCCCCCTCACCGAAAATCCATCAAAACCCTATATTAAAGCCTTTTAGAAGCATTATATGTTTTATTTCATCAAACTCTCTCAAAAAGAAAACCCTAAGCTCCTATATCCAACTTCAAAAACCTTCAAAGTTCACCATTAATTCTGCAAATTTATTAAAGATTCCAAGTTCCTAGTTCAAGAACTCCAAGAACCATCATTCAAAGGCATGATTAACATCTCAAAAACGAGGATCGATCTAAAGATCATCATTCAAGGTATGTGGGGTTTTTCAACAAGAACTCTTTTTTGTTCTTGTGCCCAAAAGTAATTTTCTTTACAAAGACATGATTTTTATTTGATTTTTATGAATTTGAAGCATGAACCCATATCTTATGATGATTATTATGAAATATTGATGTTTATGATTTTGAAAGATGAATTTACATGTGTGGTGATATAAAGCATGAATCTTGAACGATATTTATCATGATTTTAATATTTGGGTCAAGAATCTCCATTGGAAATTGAGTTTTTTTTTTTTTTGAGAAAATGTGTGTTATGAGCACGTTGATGTTGAATATTTGAGATGTTTTGAATGATTTGACCTTTTGGTCTTAATGGAGTTGTTTTGAACTCGAGTGTGAAAGAAATCCACAACGTGTTTGATTTTCATAGATAGGAAGCATGATGGCTCCCGATGTATATTTATATATTACTAAAATTGTTTTGTTGTGGTTTGTCTTTGAAATGATCTAAGCTAAATCCAGGAGAAATCTTTAGCACCGAGTGGGAGGTATAAAACGACCTTACTTCCCTAGAGCTACATACCCCCGTAGTAGTGAGCCTGAGGCTGATTTATATAGTGATCACTGGTTTGTATAGATTTTATATCGATAGTCCTACTCCGATGTCAAGGATAGAACGACTCTCCCCAATGTGGGTTGTACGTTGGACTCCATATAGCTCACATGGTTTATGTCGGTTATAGGATCTCCCAGTGTGTGTGTGTGTTTCCTAGCATCTATGGTGAATGGTGAAGTAATTTGAAAGTGGAATATTGAAAGTTATTCTTTCGAAAGATTTAAATGATATTTACATTATGAGAATTGATATTCTTGATGAACTGAAAGTGATTGACAAATTATATGATGACTCACATGTGTTATTGTACTTATTTCATCCTCACATGATTATGATGATTTTCTTTGGCCTATGTGAGTCTTTCATACATCCTTCATATTTCGTATAAATATTTATGATGATGATGTTTATACAACAGCATACACCCCCATATACTCGGTTCCTTTCCATGGTACTGACCCATATCTTTGGATGTGGGCTGCATTTTCTCGGAATATAGGTTCAGGTGCTCAGTTTTAGGTTTGATAGTAATTCTTCGGGCACACTGTTCTACATCCTCTGTTGTGGTGAGTCTTCATGTTCCGAGGACGTGATGTCTGATGTTGGTTTCACGGAATTGTTTACATTTGATAAATGAGTATGAGTTAGTTGGAGCATGTCTCAATGGCTTGGTTTATTGATTTTCTTTGAGACTTGACAGACTAGTATAGATGTTGGGAGTTGACTAATAAGTCGTATTTTGTTATCTTTCTAAAACAAAATTTATTGGATGATGATTACTCTATTGATATTTAAGGGTTATTTATGGAAACCCCATTGATTCGTGTTGAACTGAATGAAAATGGCTCAAAGGGTTAGCTTGGGGCTACTGGTAGCCTCAAGCACCGTGTAATGCTCCGAGACCCATTTTCTGGGGCGTTACAAACTTGGTAACAGAGCCTAAGGTTTTAAGATGTCCTAGGGAGTCTGACAAGTCGCGTTTCGTAGAGTCTTGATCATCGGTGTGTTGCTTGCCACATCTTTGAGCAACAGGCTACAAGACAATTTTGGAAAAAGTGTGATTCTTTCTTTCAGAAATCTATCATGCTTAAAGTGTCTCTCTCTGCTATTGATTTGTGCTCTCCTCTTTCATAAATATGCCTCCATGTTGAGCGAGAAGAAATGATGATGGTCAGCAACCTCAACCCGCTGACCCATTGAATGAAAACGTGTCTCATGCTGAATTCCAGGCAGCCTTTCAGGTGCTAGCCCAAGCTGTTAAAAAAAATGTTCAGGCCAACCAAGCCCCAGCTCCACCGTAGGAGGGAGGTGATTTAGCTACTGCTAGGATTCGTGACTTCATGCGGATGAATCCACCGAAATTCTTTGGGTCCAAGTTTGATAAGGATCCACGGTTATTTTTAGAGGAGTTGCGGAAGATTACTTAGGTGATGCATGTATCTGAGGAACATAGTGTGGAGTTGGATGCGTATAGGTTGAAAGACCTTGCTTATGACTGGGTTGTTGCTTGGAGGAAAGGTAGAGGTGAGGGAGTTGTCCCTACAACTTGGCAAGAGTTCCAGGAAGCATTCCTGGATAAGTTTTGGCCTTTGGAGATGAGGGAGGCGAAGGTGGAATAGTTTATGAACCTGCGACAGGGCTCTATGACTGTTAAGGAGTACTTTCTAGAGTTCAATCAGTTGGCCAAGTATTCTCCTGACTTAGTGGCTAATAATCGGGCTTATATGAGTAAGTTTGTAACTGGAGTCTCTAGTTATGTGGTTAAGGAGTGTAAGTCTGCTATGCTGAATAGTGAGATGAATTTTTCTAGGATGATGACTCATGCCCAACAGATTGAGGCAGACAAGATTAAGGAGAGAGATAGAATGAGAGAAAATAAGAGAGCTAGGTCTGAGCAGCACAGATAGGGTCAGACTGAATCGCAGGGAGGGAGTCGCCCTCAGTATTAGGATCATTCGTCGATGCCAGCACCATCATATGCTAGTGCTCCCATTCCTAAAGGTAGGCAGGAGCAAGGTACCAGGTCATATGCATCCAGGTCCTAGTACAGTGCTGGCAGTAAGCCAAATCGTCCCCTGTGTCCTAAGTGTGGTAGGGCTCATTCAAGTTAGTGTTGGGGTGAGAAGAGGGGTTATTTTTGGTGTGGTGACATGGGTCACAGAGTTAGAGATTATCCACAGGATGGACAAGGGCGTCGTGACTATCGCCCTCAAACCCAGACTCAGACTATTAGTGGTCCAGTTCCAGCAACTCGCCAGCCCCATCTCAGGGCGCCTCTTCTAGCAATGCTAGCGGGCAGTGCCAAAATAGATTCTAGGCTTTACCGTCCCAGCAGGAACAAGAGGACTCTCCTAATGTTGTTACTGGTATGCTTCGTATATTTCAGTTTGATGTGTATGCTTTGTTGGATCCTAGATCAAGTTTCTCATATGTTATCTTTGATTGCTGTGAATTTTGAAATGAGTCCTGAGATTATTCCTGAGCCTATCCTAGTTTCTAACCCAGTGGGTGATTTGATTGTTGCCTAGAAAGTGTATAAAAAGTGTACTATTACCATTCTTCATAGAGTCTTGTTGGCTGATCTGATTGAGTTAGACATGGTAGATTTTGATGTGATTCTGGGTATGGACTAGCTGTATTCTTCTTATTCCTCTATTGATTATCGAACCCGAGTGGTCAAGTTTCAGTTTCCGGGTGCATCCGTGTTTGAGTGGTCTGGGAATTCTGCGTTACCCAAGAGTCATTTTATCTCTTACCTCAAAGCTAGAAAGCTTATTTCCAAGGGGTGTATTTTCCATTTGGTTAGAGTCAAAGACACTAAGTCTGAGACTCCAACTCTCCGGTCTGTTGACGTAGTCAATGAGTTTTCTGATGTCTTTTCGGATGATCTCCTAGGGATACCTCCTGATAGAGAGATAGTGTTCGGGATTGATCTTCTTTTTGATACTCAAACCATTTCTATTCTTCCTTACCGTATGGCCCCTGCAGAACTTAAGAAGTTGAAAGAGCAATTAAAGATCTACTAGATAAGGTTTTCATAAGACCCAGTGTTTCTCCTTGGGGTGCTCCTGTGTTGTTTGTGAGAAAGAAAGATGGCTCTTTGCGTATGTGCATTGATTACCACCAACTGAATCAAGTCACCGTAAAAAATAAGTACCCCCTTCCAAGAATAGATGATTTGTTTGACCAATTGCAAGGTGCAAGTTATTTTTCAAATATAGACCTTCGTTTTGGCTATTGTCAACTCAAAGTTAGGGAGTGTGACATCTCAGAAACCACTTTCCGAACTCGTTATGGCTATTTTGAGTTTCTTGTTATGTCTTTCGGGTTAACTAATGCCCTAGCAGCTTTCATGGACCTTAAGAATCGAGTGTTTAGATCATATCTGGATATATTTATCATAATGTTCATCGAAGATATATTGGTGTTTTGTCATAGTGTTCATCGATGATATACTGGTGTACTCTCGTAGTGAGGATGAACATTCTAATTATCTCCAAACTGTCTTGGAAACCCTTAGAGATCACAAGTTATTTGCCAAGTTTAGTAAGTGTGAGTTTTTGCTAAGGTCAATTGTTTTTCTGGGTCATATCATTTCTTCCTAGTGTATTAGAGTTGATCCCCAAAAGACCGAAGCTGTTAGAAATTGGCCTAGACCTATTTCTCCGATTGATATCCAAAGTTTCTTGGGTTTAGCTGGCTATTACTGCCTTCTTGTTAAGGGTTTCTCCTCTATAGCATCTCTTATGACTCAGCTGACCCAAAAAAAAGTGAAGTTCTTGTGGTCCGAATCTTGTGAGAAAGTTTTCAAGAGTTGAAGACTCGACTCACTTCAGCCCCTGTTTTGACTTTGCCTGATGGTGTTGATGACTTTGTGGTGTACTGTGATTCTTTGAGAGTTGGGTTGGTTTGCGTATTGATGCAGAAGGGTAAGGTGATAGCTTATGCTTCTAGACAGTTGAAACCCCATGAGAAAAATGACCCCACCCATGACCTTGAGTTGGCTGCTGTTGTGTTTTCTTTGAAAATCTAGAGACACTATTTGTATGGTGTCTATGTTGATGTTTTCACTGATCATAACAGTCTGCAGTATGTGTTTACCTAGAGAGAATTGAATCTTAGGCAAAGACGATGGTTAGAATTGTTAAAGGACTATGATATGAGTGTGCCGTACCATCCGTGCAAGGCCAATATTGTGGCGGATACCCTAAGTAGAGTGTCCATGGGTAGTGTTTCGCATGTGGTAGAAGGTAAGAAAGAGTTGGCTTGTGATGTACATCGTTTGGCTAGATTCGGGGTTAGGTTATTTGACTCTGCTGAAGGTAGTATAGGGGTTCAGATTTGTTCTGAATCCTCCTTGGTTTTGGAAGTGAAGGAAAAGAAATACTTAGATGCTAGTTTGGTCAAACTGAAGGAGTCAGTCAAGGACCAAAAAGTAGAGGTTTTCTACCAAGGGGGACATGGTGTGTTGAGATTGTAGGGTAGATTGTGTGTCTCGAATGTTGATGATCTGAGATAGAGGATTATGGCTGAAGTGCACAGGACGTGATATTCTATCCATCCTGGTGCCACCAAGATGTACCAAGACTTGCGGGAAATCTATTAGTGGAGTGGCATGAAGAAGGACACAGGTTATGGTTGAACACCAAAGACCTGGTGGTATGATGCAAGAGTTTAGTATTCCCACTTGGAAGTGGGAAGAGATAAATATAGACTTCGTGATTGGTTTACCTCCTTCCCGATGCCATCATGATTCCATTTGGATTGTAGTTGATAGGTTAACAAGTCTGCTCATTTCTTGTCTGTTCATACTTCATATACTGCTGAGGATTATGCTAGATTGTATATCCGAGAGCTAGTCAGACTGCATGGAGTCCCCTTGTCTATCATTTCAGATAGGGGTACTCAGTTCACTTTGCAATTTTGGAAAGCTTTTCAGAAGGGTCTTGGTACCCAAGTGCTTTTGAGTTCTGATTTTCATCCACAGACCGATGGTCAGGCTGAGTGGACCATCCAGACCTCAGAGGATATGTTGAGAGCTTGTGCACTTGACTTTAAGGGAAGTTGGGATGATCACTTACCGTTGATAGATTTTGCTTACAATAACAATTTCCTCTCTAGTATTGGCATGGTTCCGTTTGATGCCTTATATGGGAGGAAGTGTAGATCACCCATAGGTTGGTTCGAGGTGGGTGAAGTGGCTGTGAGTGGTCTTGATTTGGTATTTGAGGCTATGGGAAAAGTTAAGTTGATTAGGGAGTGGTTGAAAACTGCGCAGACTCGTCAGAAGTTATATGCGGATGTTAGAAAGAGAGACCTTGAGTTTGAAGTTGGTCACCTAGGGTATCTGAAAATTTCACCCATGAGGGGGGTGAAGAGATTCGGAAAGAATGGGAAGCTTAGTCCCCATTATGTTGGTCCTTACAAAATTCTTAGACGTGTTGGTAAGGTAGCTTATGAAGTCGAGTTGCCTTCCGAGTTGTCCTCTGTTCATCCAATGTTCCATATCTCTGTGCTTCAAAAGCATATTAGCGATGTTGTGGTAGTAGATTCCTCTGTGAGTGCTAACATTCAAGAAAATCTTTCTTTTGATGAGATTCCTGTTGAGATTCTTGATTTTAGTGTTCGAAGACTAAGGAACAAAGAAGTTCCCTTGGTCAAGCTGTTGTGGCGAAACTAATCTATTGAGGGTGCAACTTGGGAAGCTGAGGCGGATATGCGATCCAAGTACCCGCACCTATTTTTTGTGAACTCCGATCAAACCGAAGGTACCGTTCTTTCCTAAATCATGCACTTTTGATAAAAGTTACAGCAGTTTAGCTGTCATTTATTATGTATTCTGCTGTAGTTTCTTGAATTTATGCATTCTATGTTGCATTTGGAGTGAGAAACGATGTGGTGATGAGTCTAACGAATGTTTCATCTATATGATCTATTCCCTATCTAATCTTGGCATGTCTAGCGTCATTCAAGGACGAATGTTTCCAAGGGGGGGAAGATGTAATACCCCGGGAAATTTTTCGTTGAAATTTTATGCGTAAACGTGTTGGGTTCTATCTTGTAGAATGAATTATAAATCTTTCATGCGAAATTTCTTAGATTATGACCCACCATTGCGTAGAGTATCGAATAAGCTTTCCAACGATATGTGGGTAATCCAAAATGGACACCCGAGCTACGAGTTATGAACATTCCGATCGAACCGTGAATAGTAGTGAACAATAATACGTGCAGGAAAAAGTACTGAGGCCTGGCGTAATTTTTTTCCAACTTTAAATGATCATAACTCCTTATACATAATGATCTGAGTGATCTAATATATATCAATGAAAAGCTCTACGATTCCTCTTTCCAATGAAATTGGTTTCATCCAATTTGTCTCTCAGAGCAAAATGTTAGGGTCGATCTACTTCAGCCTACCAAAAGTGAATTTTTGGGTCAACTTCAAACGATCATAACTACTCGTACACAATGATCTAGGTGAGATACTATATATCAACGGAAAGATATGAGAGTGCTCTTTTTAATGATATTGGTTTCATCCAATTTGTATATCGGAGTAAAACGTTATGGTTGATCTACTTCAGACTATCAAAACAGTCCACCAAAGGACAGATTCGAGGAATTTTTTGATTTTTAGGGGCGTTTTGGTCATTAGACCTCATCAAAATCTGTCCAAACCCTATATTAAAGACTATTAGAAGCATTATATGTTATATTTCATCAAATACCCTCAAAAAGAAAACCCTAAGCTCCTACATCCAACTTCAAGAGCCTCCAAAGTTCACCATTAATTCTGCAAATTTATTCAAGATTCCAAGATCCTAGTTCAAGAACTCCAAGAACCATCTTTCAAAGGCACGATTAAAATCTCAAAAATGAGTATCGATCTAAAGTTCATCATTCAAGGTATTGGGGTTTTTCAACAAGAACTCTCCTTCGTTCTTGTGCCCAAAATTAATTTTCTTTACAAAGGCATGACTTTTATTTGGTTTTTATGAATTTGAAGCATGAACCCATATCATATGATGATTATTATGAAATCTTGATGTTTAGGATTTTGAAAGATGAATTTACATGTGTGGTGATACAAAGCATGAATCTTGAACGATATTTATCATGATTTTGATATTTGGGTCGTGAATCCCCATTGGAAATTGTGTTTTTTTAGAAAGTGTGTGTTATGAGCACGTTGATGTTGAATATTTGAGATATTTTGAATGATTTGACCTTTTGGCCTTAATAGAGTTGTTTGGAACTCGAGTGTGAAAGAAATCCACAACGTGGTTGATTTTGATAGATAGGAAGAATGATGGCTCCCGATGTGTATTTATATATTACTGAAATTGTTTGTTGTGGATTGTCTTTAAAATGATCTGAGATAAGTCCAGGAGAAATCTTTAGAACTGAGTGGGAGGTATGAAGCGACCTTACTTCCTAGAACTACGTTCCCCCGTAGGAGTAGCCTGAGGCTAATTTATATAGTGATCACTAGTTTGTGTGGATTTGATATCGATAGTCCTACTCTGATGGAAGGGATAGGACGGGTCTCCCCCACATGGTTTGTACGTTGGACTCCATGTAGCTCACATGGTTTATGTCGGTTATAGGATCTCCCAGTGTGTGTGTGTTTCCTGGTGTATATGGTGAATGGTGAAGTGATTTGAAAGTGGAATTGTGAAAGTTATTCTTTCGAAAGATTTAAATGATATTTACATTATGAGAATTGATATTCTTGATGAACTGAAAGTGATTGACAAATTATATGATGACTCACATGTGTTATTGTACTTATTTCATCCTCTCATGATTATGATGATTTTCTTCGGGCTATGTGATTCGTTCATACATCCTGCATATTTCTTATAAATATTTATGATGATGATGTTTATACAACTGCATACACCCCCATATACTCGGTTCCTTTCCATGGCACTGACCCACATCTTCGGATGTAGGCTGCATTTTCTCAAAATGTAGGTTCAGGTGCTCAGTTCCAGGTTCAACAGTGATTCTTCGGGCACGCTGTTCTACATCCTCTTTTGTGGTGAGTCCTCATGTTTCGAGGATGTGATGTCTGATGTTGGTTTCACGGAATTTTTTACATTTGATAACAGAGTATGAGTCAGTTGGAGCATGTCTCAATGGCTCGCTGGTTTTATTGATTTTCTTAGAGGCTTGTCAGACTAGTATAGATGTTGGGAGTTGACTAATAAGTCGTATTTTGTTATCTTTCAGAAATTATTTTATTCTTGGATAATGATTACTCTGTTGATATTTGAGGGTTATTTATGAAAACCCCATTGATTTGTGTTGAACTGAATGAAAATGGCTCAAAGGGTTAGCTTGGGGCTACTCGTTGCCTCAAGCACTGTGTGACGCTCCCGGACCCGTTTTTTGGGGTGTTACAGTAGGTCTTTGAAATCCCCATGGGGTCATCAAACAACTCTATTCCAAATATTACATACAAACAACTCAAGTATTCAGCCCATCGAGGCCATTCTCTGGATAATATGTGCTTCATATACGATTGATATCATTGAAGTGCTTTGCCTTCAACCTTGCAGGAAGCCAACTTCACCTTGGATCCTTTCGGTTTTTCATCAACTTCAAAAAATTGCTTACATTTATAAAGCCAATCCATCAAATATAAGAAATTTCGTATGATATCCCCTCGTTGGTAGCTGGTAACCTCCATTTCTGGTCCTTCATATATCAGAGGCTCATTATCTTCCAAATTCAGAAGGCGATAATTTGTCCCATTATTAAGGTACTGATTCACACCTCTACCCAAAGTTCAGGTTTTGATTCTCATTCCTGAGCAACTACTACTTAATCTCATCCATTTCTTGCGCGACTTTCCCATCCACAGCATCATGCTTTTCATCTATGAATTCACTATTCCCTCCATCAATCCCTTCAAACTATCGACCTCTTGATGTAATTCTTGTATCCTCATATTATGATTCTCCATCGAAATCGGTCAGAGAATCGATGGCTCTGATAACACTGATACATTATTGCAATGATATTACGAAGAGTTAGTTATAACTAATTTTAGTAGTAACCGACCTTAACAAACCCTAACAGTCTTAAGAGCTGCTGGGACCACATGCAGCTCACGTGACTAACGGATTTTAACAACTAATTACAAACCTAAATCTGAAAATAGAAATACTACTCAATTATCGAAAATCATTACAAATAGATCATATAATGATGAAGTATCGAACGAGATTGTCTTTTCAATTTTCGTTGAGATAAAGAGATGATTCTAATCCTATCTTATGTAGTAATCATGCTTAGCGAAATGAATTTATCGTGACTTGTTTTTGTCGGCTGAGGAAAATGCGAATAATACATAAAGGAATGGTATGATTTCCATCTTGGTGAATTATAGAATGAGATGGTCTTTTTTAATTTTTAATGAGCCGAAAAGACGATTTTAATCATATCCTCCGCAGCAAACATGCTTAGAAAAATTGACTTATCTAATTGTTTAATAAATTTAATTAGTTGATATGAGTTAATTACTTTTGTTACAATAAATACACCTTTCTCTTTATATATTACATCTATCAAATAGCAAAGAAAGAATCAAGCATACAAAGTAGATGGCCATGAAAAAAGGATAATTTAAAAAATGAAGCAAGGCATAAAAAAATCATAAATTGATTTTTTTTTCAATTATATGAAGAAAAAATATATGGAAATTAATTCCTCAACCCCACTTTAATTTATCTCATTTACAAGATATCAATGCACGGGTCCAAAATATCTTTTTTTTAATCTCAATTTATGTGACACAAATAGAATTTGAATAATTAGTCATTAAAATTATTTAAGGATTTAATTTTTGTGATTTATAATACTTTTTGTTCTATTCTAATTTAAGTGACGCTGATATAATTTTGTGAGTTAGCCAAATATATATATATATATATATATATATATATATATATATATATATATATATATATTGTTATTTAAAATACATTTATCTCATTTTCAAATAATATATGTTACTTTATGTCTTCTTTTGTCCCATCTCAATTTATGTAACACTAATATAATTTCGATAGTCAATCAAATTTTTTATATTGACATATCATTTTATGTCTATTTTATCTTTTTTAAGAAATATTATTAATTTTTTATGCTTAGATGACTATAATAATTCTTAAGTGACTCATAATAACATGTCAGAAATACCTTTTAAGTCTTGAACTTAGTTCAAAAATACCCTTCATTAATCTATTGGGCCAGAAATATCCTTCAAGTATTGAAATTGGTTCAAAAGTACCCCTCCATCCACCTTTATGGCTCAAAAATACCCTTGCAACTACCAATTTTATTAAATCATAGTTAGAAATTTGAAAAGTGGCCAAAAATACCCTTCAAATATTGAAATTGATTCAAAAATATCCTCCGTTAACCTATTGGGCCAAAAATACCCCTTCATCCATCTTTATAGCTCAAAAATACCCTTACAACTAATAATTTTTTAAATCAAAATTAAAAATTTTATTAAATATGCGGAAACAGTCTATTGATTGAAACTAAATTAATTAAAATGGTAAACACAATCCAGACCTAACTCAAACTACCTGACCCAAACTGTCCAAAATTTGCTCCATCTAAAATTACTTGGTAGTGTGAGTAATTTTTTCTATCAAAGGCAAGAACTTTGTTGAGTTAGAATCTGTCAGTCTAATGTAATCTTGTGCATAATTATATCCCCTAATTATAATGTTAGTTTGGTATTTCGTTGTGATGTATATTTCTTTATGTTAGCTAGTAAAACTAATTGAGATGTCTTGTTATGCCACGTCTTAGGCAACACTATCTTGTTACTTCCTCCATTTCATCTTGCATGATACATTTAATTTGTGTCACAAAAATACTAAATTCTTTCCTAAATAGTTGTCACTATTTTTGTCTATATACATCAAATTGTCTTGTCAATACTGGCAAGTGCATTTTTTGTGCGCGACCACTTTACGTCACACACTTCACATCATTCACCTATCAAAATGATGATTAATTTTATAGGATTTGGATTGGGTAGTTTTAGTTGAGTCCATATTGGGCTTAACATATTAATAGTTTAGTTTCAATAAATAGAAAATTTTCATGCATTTAAAAAAAAAAATTAATTATTATTTAAAAGAATTGTTAGTTACAAGAGTATTTTTGAGCCATAAAGGTGGATGGAGGGGTATTTTTTGCCCAATGGTTAACAAAAGATATTTTTGAATCAATATCAATATTTGAAGGGTATTTTTGACCATTTTTCAAATTTTTAATTATGATTTAAAAAATCGTTAGTTGCAAGGGTATTTTTGAGCCATAAAGGTGGATGGAGGGGTACTTTTGAACCAATTTCAATACTTGAAGGGTATTTTTGGTCCAATAGATTAACAAGTGTACTTTTAAACCAATTTCTATACTTGAAGGGTTTTTGTGACCCTTTTTTGAAAAAAATAAGTGGGTCTTACATAGGATGTTGTAAGACCCCACAAATTTTCCTAGTCGTTAAATCTCTTTCAAGAATGTCAAGAGAAGCTTCACACTTAGAAAATTTGGCTAAGTATTGGTACTTAGTCATTTCATAAGACTTCGAACTTCGAGGATTTATTTCATGACCTTCTTGACCTCCGTTTGTCGATTTTTAAGGTAATTCATGATGGGAAAAGTCAATAGTACATCTCGGGTGAACTTCGGTATTTTTGGAATAACATAAGGTCATGTTTGGATACCCAAAACAATAGCCCAAGGCAATTTGGCCGCGCCGCCCAGCTTATCCCGGTGCTCTAAGCAGGGCACCGCCCTGGTTATCCTAATGCTCTAGGCAGGGCGCCGCGCTGTCCATTCCAGCTAGGGAAATTTTTTTGTAGTCCAACAAATATTTTCAAGGGAAAAAGGGTCAATTTCCCACCCCTGTATAACCCTATAACCTGAGATTCAACCATTTTTCACAAAAATATAGTTGTTTTCTCTCAAATTCCCTTAAGAAAAAGCATTAGGGTTCTTAGTTGAAGACTTACAAAATTCAAGAATCTCTTCGTCAATCTTCGTAAAATCAAGAATTAAGATATGTTAGGTGTTGATTCTAGGGTCCCTTCCACCCAACAAGTTCAAGTACAATTTTTAAATTATAAAGAATGTATATTTATGAGTTTTCATGATTTATTTGAATTGAAGTTCATGTTCATGTTCATGTTCATGTTGTTGTTGAGTTTTAATTCATGTTTTAGATTACAAGTTTCAAGATTTGATCCAGTATATGATGAATTGAATGATGTCCATGATAAACCCTTAAATTACAAGATTATTGATGTAGCCATGATAATTTAGGTGTATAGATTGTTGTATAACCAAAGTATGCTCCCCATATGTTTGATAGAATGTGCAGGCTAATGAGACAAAGTCATTATAGCTTGTTGACAAAAAATCCCTAATTATGTATGAGTTAATGCATGCCAAGTGTTTGTTGAAAGGCCTTAGTGAATGACTTATGATATGTTAGCAAGAAATACCCATGCATGTAAAAGTTTATGACTTTTAAGTGCTAGATGAAATGCCTCATTGATTGAATTATGAACGATATGCCATTGTCATGTTATTTAAGAATTACCATGTCTTATTTATGTATTCTATCGAGTCTTAGGATTATTTAATACCTAGCAATTTAGCTGATTGCTTAGAGCCAGTGAAAGTTTTCAAGATATTGTCAATCAAGCCACGATCAGTAGAACTCAGTCGGTTACAGAACTTAGGAAAATTCAGTAAGCTCAGTATTATTCCTAGTCCAGTTAAGTATTCAGTTCAGACCTCAGTAGTATTCAAGTATTCAGTTCAGAACTCAGTAGCATTCAGTCAGTTAATAGAATTCTGTAGTATTCTGTTAGTCCATGAAATTCAGTAAACTCAGTTCAGCTCAGTGAATTAGTACAATCAGTAATAGATCTAGATCAGTCTAGCACAGTCTAAGAATCAGTTCAGTGTCTTTCTGTTAGGACTAAGATTCATCACCGAGCGATCCTAGGGATGGGGTCCACCCGCTAGATAGTACTGAGATCCCTAGAAGCAATTCCTAAGTTCCAGAACTACGTAGCCAGTATAGGAATGAGATGTAACCCTTAGATAGGACTGACATACTCAGGGGTCACCTGCTAGTATAGGACTAATCTCAGGAGTCACCCGTTAGATTAGGACTGACTCCACAATAGTTGTCTTTACCCATGGTATGGTACTGACACCTTTCCAACTGGGATTACAGGTTGGACCCCACTAGTTCAAATTCAGGGAATGTCAATTAGATGATTACCTATCACAATTTCAGTTTCAATCTAAGTCTTCAGAATAGAACTCAGTTTAGCATTATAAAAATTAGGACTGTTAGATATAGTCAGTTAGCTCAGCAAAGAACTTACATAGTTCCATAGATTCAGAGATCACCCGCTCTATAGGCTTGATATTATATTCAATCAGTCAGTTATCAGAAGATTCAGAGACCACTCACTAGACATGACTGATCTCAGGAGTTACTCGTTAGATAGGATCGACCTATCAGCGGCTATGAAAAATACAGTACTAGTAGACTCAGTTATCAGAAATTCAGATATCAGTTATCAGTGAACCCTGTTATCAGTAATCCAGTTGTTATAACTCAGTATTCAGGGTCAATACGACTTCAGTTACAGTTTGTGTTCTCATGCATGTATTCCCATTCATCTTATACATGTTACTTAGTCAGTTATAGTTCATACATATAAATCCCTGCATTCAGCCTTACCTCATCTAGAATACCAGTACATTCTTACGTACTAACACATAGTTTTATCTTGCACTATGGTCTCTTATACCATAGGTTCAGAAACACGAGTTGTAGAGCACCTTTAGCAGTTCAGATTCAGTGAACAATAGTAGACATAGCAGTGAGTCCTCATCATCCGAGGATATCCTTTTATTTCAGTATTGCATTAGATTTAGTATTTAAGTAGATAGAGTTAGTTAGGGGACTGTCCCATCATCTCCACAGGTCAGACAGTTAAAGGCTTTTTCAGACTAGATGTTCAGGCAGTTGTTGTAGTTTTGGTATTGTTTCTTTATATAGTTGTATTTCAGTTTTGAACCTTATCGCAAGTTTTTCGCGAAATTTATGTAATTACATAGTATTATTATTCTGTTATTGCAACAGATACCAGTCAAGGGTTAGCTTGTGGTCCTTTAGGATTATGAGCACTGTGTAGCATCTGGGGTTCAAAATTCGAGGAGTTACAAATGGCAAGTTAATTTAAAACATCAATAGTTAATTTATTATTTTTTTTATTTTTTTTATCTTTTTATTAAATATTACTAAATTTTTAATACTTAGATGATTTGTAATAATTAATTAGGAATGAAATAGTAAAATTATGGTTGAAAAAACTATAGCAAATATGTCATAAATGTCTATTTTACCTTTTTATTAAATATTATTAATTTTTTAATACATAAATGACACATAATAATAAATTAGGAGTGATATGGTAAAATCACGAAGGAAGCAGGTATGACGACCTTCACCGCCTTCTTTCACTCTTCTATATATTAGAATCAATTTTATTTTTATTAAATATTGTTATTTTTTAATATATAAATTACATATAATAATTAATTAGGTGTGATATGATAAAATCACGAAGGAAGCAGACACGACGACCATCACCTGCTTCCTTTACTCTTCGATATGTCAAAATATAGCCATGTTCTTCAATCGGTGCCTTCATTTAGGGGCATTTGGTACATGTACTTGTCATCAAATAATAGATTGATGTAAGAGAAATAATGTACATATTGTGATGACTTTAGGTGCAGATGTAAGTGAAACTAGAGTACCCATCTAATTTTTTAAATTGTTATCTGCTTTTTAAAATCTTAAATTAATTTTTATGTATTTTTTATATAATTATATCTAATTTTTATCGAATTTAACGGATATCAAAGAATTCTAAAATTAGACTTATGTCTGCTCGTGTCAGTTGCTTGAAAGGTTGTAGCCACCTCCAAATCTATAGCAAAGTTGCAAAAACACATATATCAAGATAGTGAATTTTTGCAAAAAAAGGGAAAGGTCATCATTTCCACCCCAATGTAATGCCTCGAGACTACACCCTGGGCATCACACGGTGCTTATGGCCCTGAAGGACCATAAGATAATTCATGACTGATATCTGCTATGAGCACTAAATAATAATCATGAACATATGCGGAAGAAATAGAAAATGCCATAAGGCTCTCAAAATACTGAAATGATAACTGAGTATACTGATGGTAACATTTGAAAAAGTGAATAATTGACTAAGTTAATCTGAAAGCCTCTGTCTAAATATGGAGTTGATAAAAAAAAAAACCCAACTAACTCTGACTTAAATAACTACTGATATTCTAAAAATACTGAAATAAATAAACTTTGTCCTCAAAATATGAGGACTCACCACTATAACTATTGTTGATAGCCTCAGCTGATAAGTACAATCAGGAACTTGAGCATCCAAACCTAAGATATGAGGTATCATAGTGCAAAGAGAGAGTATGCTCTAGTACGTGAAATATACTGGTATGCTAGATGAGATAAGGCTAATATGCATGCGCTCATATGCATGAAAAACAACTAAACAAGACAATATGGGGAACTAAAACTACAGTAAACACTGAGTATGAAATATTGTGCATATACATATATACATGCCGTGTATCTGAAGTTATACTGTAACTGAGTACTGAGTTACGTTGGCTGAATGACTGATAATCGAGTAACTGATAACTGAGTAGCTGAATTCTGACAGCCATGGTTCTGTACAACTTAACTGATTTCTATATTGGAGACTGAAACTAAGACTGTGAGAGTGTTCATTTAACCGACATACCCCGATGTAAACTGATTTGTGGTCCAACTTGTGATCCCAGTTGGAAGGGTGTTAGTACCTTGCCATGGGATACTAACAATGATTGTGTCAACCCTAGTCTGGCATAAAGAATCATGAAATATATATATATATATATCAACTCTAGTCTATCAGGAGAACGACTTACCCTGCGCTGGCTATGTAGTTCTATAACTCAGGGATTTCTACTAAGGGTTACACCCTAGGCTGATTGGAATGCCCCATCTCTGGGTTCACTCGGTGCTGAATTCTACTCCCAACTAAAATGACACTGGAACTGATCAGTATTGGACTGGCTAGACAGGACTCACGTTAATCGTGAAGATTGACTGAATACTACTTACTTGACTTTACTGGGACTATTCTATAACTACTATGATCTAAGTAAACAGCTAGAATTTGAGTATTAGATACCCCCAGGACTCAATAGCGTAAATAGTAAAATATATCATAATATTAAAATCATAATAGCTAGTCACAATTCATTCATTGAGGCATTTTATCAAAAACTTTGGAGCATACTATTTCACATAATAACAAACACATATAAACATCATTGCTACAACATTAAACTTGCAAATCTCAAGGGTTTTAACAGGAGAATTCACTTAACTCAACATACATGCTAATTTGTTTGCATGAAACATGTGGTAAACCCTGATTTGAAACCCATACAACAACACATACATGAAAACAAACTAATTCAAGCATGTAAATCATGAATATAAAAACTTGTATTTTGAAAAAGGGTTCTTGAACTCCAAGGGTGAAAGGGACTCAAGGATAAACACCTAACATTCTTAAATAGTTGAATTCTTGGGGTTTCTTGGTAGATCCTTGAGAATTGAACTTGATTCTTGAAGGCTAGGGTTTACTATTTCAGAAATAATGTTCTTGATTCGAGGGAATTTTAATAAAATAATGACTAATTAGACTATTAGGGCATCTAGCAACAATAGACTTGCCCATGAGAGTAGAAACTTCTACTCTTATAGGCAAGTCTAGCAACAACAGACTCCCAATTTGATGTGAGAAAAAAATTAAAACCCGATAGAAGATTCTTCACCTCTCTTTTGTTTTCATTTTTTAGCAAATCTAAACCCAATAGAAGAGATAAATAATAATTTTCCTATGTTTTTCATTTTTGACAGTAAAAAATTATTTTTATCACTTCTCATTTGAATTTGATTCGGTTGATTTCAACGGAGATGGTATGATCTAGGATAAACACTAAGGGTTCCGATCTTTTATATAGGAACTACTGATTTTCAGTTAAAAGGCTAGATTTTTTTGGTTCCAAAATATAGTAGATCTAGGATCTATTTTTGTTCCTATATTAGATCTAGGGTTTTTTGAGTTAGGTTTTGGTCATCTTTAATCTGTCCAAATTATTTTTTTTTAGTTTATATTGATGCTCAATATGTGATAATGTAACCCGTGACATTTATAATTGTTTGATTTTACTAGGGTTTTCACTAGGGTTTTGAATTAGGGGTTTTTGCTGTCTTTAATTTATCTTCAAAATTAATGTGTTATAGTTTGTTTATATACGTCAATGTGTAACAATATGAGCTGTGAGGCTTATTTTGTGTATATGGTTCGTTCAAGATGTGATAATATAACCCGTGAGACTTTTAATTATTGCATAAATGCTATGATTTTTTGCTCGTAACCTGTGAGACTTTTATTTATATTGTGTTTTTGTGGTCAATAATTTCAGGTTTATCAAATGATTTTTCAACTGATCACTTTAAGATTTTATCATGCTGGAGTTCTTGATAAGGGTAAAGTGAAGGGAAAAAAAAGGAAAAAAATATGAGGGTGGACAAGTTACTGAATTTTTAGAAGTTGACGTCGATAGGTTGTCTTATTTTGAATTTAGGGATTATGTAAGGTATTTAGGGTATGATCTGGGACAATGCTTACTATATGTTAGATTTCCTAAGTTTTCTAATTTAAAAGAAATTAGGTCAGACAAGGACACAATTGAGATTTAAAAGAAATTGGGCAATGGAAATATTTTGGAAGCTTTTTTGTGTGTGACATGTTAGGTGACCCTGAGTTGGCCCACCTTTTTTGAAATATATATGTGATGGGAAGGGCATGCGGAGGGGGGAAGTGGTGTTTTTTTAATAAAGACACTGAAAATGACATTGGGAGTGTCGACAGGGCATCTAAAAATAGTGAAGATGCCCCTCCGTTTGTCCAATCTACTGCTCATACTTCTTCTCCTCCTACTGTCCAACCTACTACTCATAATTATTCTCCTTCTTTTTTCCAACCTATTGCTCATACTTATTCTCCTCCTACTATCCAACCAACTGCTCATGTCTCTTCTCCTATAGCTGTTGCTCTAAGTAGTTCTACTATTGCTCCTACTAGTTCTACTGTTGCACCTTCTGAATCTATTGTAGAATCTATTGATGGAGGTGTAGAGATTGGGAGTGATGTGGATGAATATGTGGATGAAAAGTTAATAGGTCTTTAGAAACAAAAGAGGAAAATAAAGAGAAGAAAGAGGGGAGAGAGACCAGTAATTCTTGAACATGTTAAGTTAAGAACTGGAATAAAAAGACCAAATAATAGCTATGATGAATATATAAGTGGTGATAGAAATAGTTTTGAAGGTAAGTTAGTTGGTGATGAACCTTTTTACCCATCAGATGAATCTTACAGCTTTGAAACTGATTCAAATGATGTAAATGATAAAGAAGATAAAGTTGAACAGGTTAAACATGGAGATAAGGCTAGAAGGAGGAAAAACGTTAATAGAGGTGTATATAGTTCATATTCTCAGATAGTTGTATAGGAGTTAGGACTATTTTTTTAAAGTGTTAATGAATTTACAGCTATTGTTACTAAATATGGTATTGCTGAATATGTTGCAATTGAAAAATGTGTTATTGAACCTACAGGGTTAAAGGTTAGATATACAACTAGTTTTCCATGTCTTCTTTATGGTAGCATTGATTCTAGGTTCATGAACTTTGTTGTGAAGACCTACAATACAGTTTATAAGTGTGATCGTACTAATAGGAACAAACTTTGTAATACCAAGTTCTTAGCTAGCCACTTGAACGAGAGGATAAAGGAAAAACCAGATATTATAATTTTTCAGTTTCAACTGCTTATTAAGAAGAATATGAATTTAAATATTGGAAGAACGGGGTGTAGGAGTCAAAAATAGGGTTATTGAAGAACTGAAGGGTGACTATAATCTATAATTTGAGAGTATTTTAGATTACAAAGATGAGTTGTTAAGATCAAATATAGGTAGTATATGTGTAGTGAATCTTCATGATGATATATTTGAAGATGGTAGAAAAATTTTTCAAGGCCTCTACATATGTTTTGATGCAATGAAGAAGTCGTTCCTAGTTGGTTGTAGGAAGTGCATTGATTTGGATGGATGTTTTTAAAAGGAGTGACAAAAAGACAGTTATTAGTTGTTGTGTGTAAGGATGGTAACAATCAAATATTTCCGCTGGCATGGGAAGTAGTTGAGATTGAAATTAAGACCACTTGGAGTTGGTTTATCATATTGTAAAAGAAGATCTTCAGCTGGGAGATGGGACATATTTGACACATGCAAAAGGTAAGAAATTGTTGTTTTTGCTTCGGTTTTTGTTTTTGTTTATGTTTTTGTTGTAACTGTTTCTGCTGCTATTTTTCTTATAGGAATTAGAAATTGTTGTAACTGAATATTTACCAAATGCTGAACATAGAATGTGTGCAAGGCATGTCCTTGCAAACTGGTAAAAAAATATTATATGTAGAGGTATTGAGAAGAAAAAACATTTTTGGAGGTGTGCAAGATCTACCTTTGAGGATGAGCTTAGTGACAACGTTAGTTACATGAAGATGTTGTGGGGGGGGGGGGGGACTACTAGATAGGTTGATGTATTTTAATCCAGAGATATTAACCAAGGTTTACTTTAGCACTGGAACAAAGAGTAATACTGTAGAAAACAAGATGCAGAATATTTTAATGTATGGATCTTAGGAGCTAGGCATAAGATAATAATTACAATGTTAGAAGAGATAAGGGTAAAAATAATGAAAAGAGTTGGACAGATGAGGGATTTTTTTATACTTGGACCAGTGACATTTCTCTAATGGCTATGAAAGTACTGAATAATAATACAGCAAGGTCTAGTGTATGAGTTGCTTGATAGATGATACAAGCATATTGTGGATCTTCCTAGAAAATATTGTAGTTATAGAGCATAGATGTTGAAGGTTATACCCTATCCTCGTGCAGTGGCTGTTCTTCATCAGAAAAAATTGGAACTGGTAAACTACATCTCTCACTGGTATAATAGAGAAACTTACATCAACACATACAGTTTCTTTATTCAACCAGTTTGGATATAAAGATGTGGCCACAATCACAGAATATCTTTGTTATACCACCTCCTATTAAGAAGATGCCAGGTAGGCCTGGAAAGAATAGGACGAAAGAAGATGGTGAAACCAAAAATAAAACTAGAAAGTTGTCCAAGAGAGGATTAAGATATCATGTAGCACTTGCCATAGCAAGGGTCAGGGCAAAAGAAAATGTCTAACAGGTGCACCTGCTCCTGGCACTAATACAAATCCTGGTCCAGGTTTATCTGCTGGGGATTTCCCAAGTACAGGTCCAAATGCAGTACCAAGTGCAGGTCCAAGTGAAATACCCACTGTTGGAAAAGGGAGAGGTTCAACTGGAAGAGGAAGGGGTAGACCAAAGTATTCTACAGAAAATGTATTTTATTTAATATGTGTGTTGTAAACTAATTATGCTTACCTTATATTAAATATCTTCTTTACTTTCTTTTTAGTGTGCTGGCAGACCAAGAATGGTTGGAATGGGAGTACTTTACACACAAAGTGGATGCACAATTCTCAATGTAAGTTTACTATTATATTTACTATTGGTCTCTATACTATCTAAATTTTATTTACTACAATTTATATAAATGTTAAGACATTCTTCATTTGAGTAACTGGGGAATGCCTAGTGAGAGATTCAAAACTGTCAAGTCTTTAGCAGTTGTGATTGGAAATCTCAAATATACACCAAAAACTGGTGTGAAATATATAGGAAAAAAAAGCTATGACCTCCAGAAATTAGAGGCAAAAAACAAATGGAAATAAGGCCCAAGGTTGCACACTTGAGTCAAGAAAGCTCCAATGTTCAATCTCTATAAGAAGTTGGTGTAGACTGATAGTTTTCCTTGTATAAATATTGGCAGTTATGACTGTATTTAAGACTATGTTTTGGGTAGTTTACTGATGTAGCAGATGAGCTGGCAGTTGTGACTGCATTTAAGAATATGTTTTTGGTAGTTCACTAATGTTGGCAGGTGTGACTGCTTTAAGAATAATTTATTGGTGGCAGCTTTGACCGCATTTTGTAACTGTAATTGTAATTAGTTTAGCAGTAGTGATTTTTTTGTAAATGTATTTATCAAAAAGATGTAATTGCACTTATTTTTTATGAATGACTAAGAAGTTGTAAGTTTATTGTTGCTGAAATTTATGTTTGTGCTTGTGCAGCAGCTGTAACTACATTTATTAATGTTTGGTTGGAGTTGTGATGTTGCTGAAATTGGTGTTTGTGTTTGTCTAGCAGTTGTGACTTCATTTAGTGTTGTGATATTGTATACAAATTGCAACACAAAGAACAACAAAAATAAAGCCGAAAATGTCAAGTTCAACCGTGCAATTTTATTACACAATAATTTAATTACACAACCTGGAAGTTTTGTCTAAGGTATCAACTAATAATTTATACAAATTTCATCCCCTTAAAACATAACAAAAACAAAACAACTTAGTTTAGGGCAGCCTTTTTGGAGCTCCTTTCAAGAACATGAATTGAAATAGAAAACTGACACCCAAAATACATATACAAATGAGAGTAGTCCAAAGTTGTTTTCCTTTTTCTTAGACATAGCCAACTTGATCTTCCATTTCTTCTTATTTGCCTTTATCATCTTCAAATCATCCTTAAAGTTGTCCATTTGCTACTCTATTTTGTTCATGTCTATTTTTCTCTCCACAGATTTGGTTTTCCTAGTAGTTTTCTCATCAACTATTTTGTGTTCATATAATGCACAATTTGATGAAGATTCAAATCTTTCCTCAAGCTCCCAAATTCTTCCCAATAATCTAGGACTAACAAATTTGGATCGTTCATCAATAGAATCATCCTTCCAAATCCAGAAATTGCATGATCTAGCATCCTAAAATGAAAGCAAGTAGATTTGTATACACTATTCAAAATCAATGTTTAAAGGGAAAACTCACTTACCCCATAGTAAGGATAAGTCCAATATCATCTACCCGGATTTCTTGAGGTCCATGAAGTCATCAATTGTAAAAGATGTCAATGTTTGCATCGTACCTCGTCCAACTCATGATCTTCTTTTTGCTTACAAAGTCTACTCAAACTTACCTTAGCCACTAAAGTACCTTGATTAGGTAAACAAGCTTTATGAGAGGTTGAACAAACACTTGAGGGAATAAAAAAATATCAAAATTGTAACAAAATCAAGACAAAATAATCATCAATATAGAAAGAAATCGAATGATTAAAAAGATTTAGTTACCAATTCTTCAAATAAATGATCTTCAATTTCAATTTTTAAAGACAAATTTGGGAATTAGGGTTCTTAGTTTGGAGTCCCAAATTGTCTTAAATAATAATTAGGGCTCAATAGATCAGTTGAAAATTAAAAGTGTTGTAGTTTTAATGTTTGTCATTTATTTTTGTCATTTAAAAGGTTGGACGCGCCAAAAATAAGTGTAATAAACGAGCCTTAGAATGGGTGTCGCATGGAGGTAATAGTATTACTTTTATATAGTTTAGGTATTTAATATTTCACTTTGATAGTTTAGATGTGGCCTAAACTTTTCGTGTATAGTTTGGGGTGGAAACGATGACTTTTCTTAAAAAAATAAAAACATTCAACTCGTTTAACCTCACTGTATCCTAACTTTACTTAATAAGAGATTATATGTTAACTTTATTTACTACTTCCTCCGTTCACTTTTATTCGTTACAATTTTTTTTAATTTGATTTTTTACTTTTATTCGTCATTTTTCACTAATCAAGACAAGATAAAGTTTTTTTTCCTACTATACCATTAATTGATTACTCCTAGTAGCACTGGACTAACTTTATAAATTATTTTAAGACTTTTGAAGTCTCCAAAAGCTAAATTAATCGTGTGAAAGTATTTAAACCATTCATAAATCCATAAAAACATACTCTATGAAAGGGTTCTATACTCTTTACCTAATAAATGTTTTGATATCATTGAAATAATTACTCCATCAAAATTGAAATTTGACTTTGCTTAATACTACATGACACAATTTATATATTATATAAAGGAAGGTCAAAGACAAGATGATGCGGCACCTCTCTATGACCTCCATTCATATTTATCTTTTTCTCTTTTTTTGAGTTTTTTTTCTATTTTTTTTTGTTTTATATCCTCTTTGTATTAATGTATTTTATTATAATAACAATATATGACTTATTATTAATACTCTTCTCATTCATGAACTTATTTATGTGAAGTGTCAGATTTGGCTTTAAATTAAATGTTTTGTTTTACATTTGTAGTTTAAGAAGTGATTTTATTTTTGAACAAAAAAATTCAGAATTTGGACGTGAATTGTTTTAATTGGTATCTCAGAAAAACTCGTGATTGTTTTACAGATGTGAATTGCAAGCTAGAGAGAAATGATAATGGTTCCTATATAGTTAGGATATCTGCCACTTCCACCCTTGTTGTGGCAGAGTTGAGAAGGCCATTGGAGCTACTTGTGAGAGGCAAGATTGTGCAAAAGGTGGACATCACTCTGACTATTGTTCAACTTCTATTCACTCGAGAAGGAATTAAAATTATGAGCATAGTTCATAGGGAGACAGGATCCTATATTCATCTTGATAAGCATAGCTTACATGTTAGAATTTTTGGTTCATCAGACAATGTTTATAGGGCTGAGCAGAGATTTATTGACTCCCTTTTGGCACTACTTGAAAGTAAACAACTTGAGGTGCATCTTCGTAGAGGTCTTATGCCTCCTAACTTGATGAAAAGAGCCGTTACAACATTTGGAATAGATCTTAGTTTTCTTTAAAAAAAGGTGCTTCGGGTAGAGTTTCCTCCAAACACGAAGAGCCATTGTATCTATATCAATGATACTAAAGATATGAAGCAAAGCGGTGAGGACATAATCTCTGAAATTGCACAGAGTAGTTTTCTAACTCAAACGACAAGAGATGAGGCTCACTGTATTGTTTGCTTATGTGAACTGGAGGTTCCTTATAGATTCAAAGCTTGTACCCATGTATTATGTCGCTCACGCTTGCTAGAGCAGTGCGAGTCTGTGATCAAAAGTCGGGAAGGTTTCCCCATGTGATGTTTGTGTTCTGGTTGTGGGGAACCCTTTTTGCTTGCTGATTTGAAGTCTCTATTGTAAACTAAGAAGTTGGAAGATCTTTTCAGGGCTTCCTTGGGAGATTTTTTGACAACCAATGTACCCCTTACCAGACTTCTCTTCAGTTTATCGCATGCATTTTGTCGCTCATGCTTCCATAGCATGCATCACAGACAAATGGTGTACCAAACTCTATATTAGAAGTTGTAATTCAACAAACTGAATGGCAGTCTGGTGAGGGGAAAAAGAGGTAAGTACCTACATTAGCTGACTCAAAAGCTCCCAAGGAAGCCCTAAAAATTTCTTCCAACTTCTCAATTGACAATAGAGACTTCAAATCAGCAAGCAAAAAGGGTTCCCCACAACCAGAATGCAAATAGCACATGGGGAAACCTTCCCGACTTTTGATCACAGACTCGCACTGATCTATCAATCATGAGCGATAGAATGCATGGGTACAAGCTTTGAGTCTATAAAGATCCTCCAGTTCACACAAGCAAACAGCATAGTGAGCCTTTTTTCCTGTCGTTTGAGTTGGAAAATTGCTCTGTGCAATTTCATGTATTATGTCCTCAAAGTTTTACTTCAAATCTTTAGTACCATTGATATAGATGCTATGGCTCTTTGTGTTCAAAGAAAAATCTACCCCAGGTACCTTTTCTTTAAGCATACTAAGATCTGGTCCAAATGTTGCAACGATTTTTTTCATCAGGTCAGGAGGCGAAACACGTCCACAAAGTTGCACTTCAAGTTCTTTACTTTCATGTAGTACTAGAATGGAGTCAATAAATCTCTGCTCAGCCCTATCAACATTCTTTGAGGAACCAAACATTGTAACATGCAAGATATACTTGTCAAGATGAATATAGGCTCCTGTCTCCCTATGAATTGTCCTCATCATTTTAATTCTGTCTTGAGAGAACAGAAGTTGAACAACCGTCGGAGTGCTTTCCACGTGTTGCATAATCTTGCCTCTCATAAGCAGCTCCAATGGCCTTCTCAACTCTGCCACAACAATGGTGGAAGTGGCAGATATTCTAACTATATAGGAACCGTTATCATTTATCTCTAGCTTGCAATTCACATCTGTAAAACAATCACCAATTTCCCTGAGATACCAATTAAACAAATTCATGTTCGAATTCTAAATTTTTTTGTTCTGAAATAAAATCACTTCTTAAACTATAAATGTAAAACAAAACATTTAATTTGGAATAGCTGGGCTCATGGATTCCCTGGCCCTTCCATGGATTTTCTTGGTTCGTGTGGCTAATACGCACTAGGACCTTTAATCTCTACCTTAAACCGCCCCCTAACGCTATACCCTAGTTCACGTCCTCCACACCTTCCTTTAAGGTTCATGCTTTTTTTAACCAATTTTTATCCTTAAGATTGAAAGTATTACTAAAATCGATGTCTTATTGAAGGTAGATGGATAGATGGATAGATATATATATATATAGATGGATAGATAGATGGATAGATGGATGGATAGTTGGATAGATGGATAGATGGATAGAAGAGTAGATGGATGGATAGATGGATGGATGGATAAATAGATAGATAGATAGATGGATAGATAGATAGATAGATAGATGGATAGATGGATAGATAGATTGATAGATAGATAGATATTGGAATAGCTAGGTTCGTGGATTCCCTTCTCCTTCCATGGATTTTCTTGGTTCGTGTGGCTAATACGCACTGGGACCTTTACCCTCTACCTTAAACCTCCCCCTAAACCTCTACCCTAGTTCGTGTCCTCCACACCTTCCTTTAAGGTTCATGTCTTCCATAAGGTATAACTACTTCATATCATGCCAAATCACCTCCCTCTAATATTTCTTTGGCCTGCCTCTACCCGACCTAAAACCATCCATAGCCAGTGTCTCACACTTTTATATTGGAGCACCAAAGCCCTTCCTCATCACGTAACCAAACCATCGTAACCTCACTTCTCGTATCTTATTATCTACCGAATCCACTCCCACTTTCTCCTGAATGATCTCATTCCTTACTCTATCTTTCCTGGTATGTCCACACATCCATCGCAGCATCCTCATCTATGCCACCTTCAACTTTTGGATATGAGATTTCTTAGATAATGGAATCATCGTACTCCACCTCCATGCTCCAGGAATCCTTGCCACCCTAAAAATTATGTTAAACAACCTTGAAAACCACCCCAAACATGCCTCGCTGGTATACCAAAAATTCACTGGAATCTCGTCAGGCCCTGTTTCCCTACCTCGGCGCATCCCACGAATATCCTTGTTGACCTCCTTAACCTTAATCCACCTATAATAACCATAATCGTGACACTCTTCAGATTTCTCCAAGTCCCCTAACATAAAACCTTTGTACCCCTCATCATTCAAAAGTTTATGAAATAGGACTGCTACTTCTTCCTAATAAGGGCATCCTCAACAAACACTATACCATCCTCTCCCGTGATGCACTTCACTTGTGTCAACTTCATAACCCCTCGGCTGTGGCCTTGGCAAGCCTAAACAATTTCTTATCCCTATCTCTTTCCTCTAAAGCTACTACAAGCTCTCAAAAGTTGTAGACTTAGTCGTCATTACCGCTAACTTAGCATCTCTTCTAGCTACCCTTATTTGTCTGTCTATCCTCATTATCCTTGCTCTCAACTAACTTCGCATAATCCACATTCTTTAACTCTACCTTTATCTTAACCTTCCCATTCCACCGCCAGTCCCCTCGTTGCGTGCCAGACCGACCTTTCAATATACCTAATACCTCTCTAGTAGTATCCCAAATGAAACTGGAAGTCGTCTCCCACATGCAATCCATATCTCCTCTACCCTCCTAGGCCCCCTACTCTTTAACTTCTGCCCTAACTCTAAAGCATTAGCCTAAGTCAAGCTACCCTACTTAATCTTGGATCGAGCCTCCATACTTGTTTTCTTTATGCCCTGATTGATTACCAAGTCCATTACCAACAACCTATGTTGAGTTGAAATATTTTTGCTAGGTATGACTTTACAGTCCTAAAATAGTGCTTTATCACCTTTCTTAAGGAGCAAAAACTCATTCTGAGTCTTGGCTACCGAACTAGGAAAAGTAATAAAGAGCTCTTCCTTCTTCGGATAGCTCGAATTCGCTATCCACAGTAAATCCCTAGAAAAGTCTAATGGAGAAGCACCTCCTTCATTTCTCTCCCCAAAATCAAAACCGACATGCACATCATCATAGAATCTCGACAAAGACCAAAGAAGCCCATTGAAATTTCCACCCATGAAAAGCTTCTCAGAGCTTGGAACGTCCCTCATAACCTCATTCAAAATATTCATAAAAGCCTTTCTTCTCCTCCTCATCCAAACCTGTTTGTGGAGTATAGGCACTAATAATGTTAGCCTAAGACCCTCTAATGACCAACTTAATAGACATCAACCTATCACTGAGTCTCTTAATGTCCATCATCGTATCTCTAAGTTTGTCACCTACCCCATTTTTATGCCTCACACTACCCGAGTACCACACCTTATATCCATCCATATCTCCCGCCTTAGTGGCTACCCATTTAGTCTCCTGGATACATGCTATACTAACCCTTTTATTTTCTAAGAATCTTCATCAGCTCTATAGAATTACCTTGAAGTGTTCCTATGTTCCAGGACCCAACTCTCAACCTAGAATCACCCTTGTCCTACCTATGCCTATTCCCACTCACCCCTAATCCCCAACCCCAAACCAGATCCTAGACCCAACCCCAACATATGACATAACCCTATCTGAAACAAGTACGACCACGAAGATGGACACATGTGAGAATGTAATGAATCCAAGTCTTGGAGTGTGTGAGTGATGGACTTAAAACACAACAACCTAACCCTAATATCACACTTGGAGTGCAAAGAGGAGCCTTGGAACACAACAAGACAGCCCCTAAACACACTTGAAGGGAGCCTAGTTCTTAAAAAGGCATTTTGGACATTTTGTATTTTATTTGTAACCTAGTATAAATAGAACATTATAGGGATTTTAGAATTAGATTAGTCATGATATTTTAAGTCTTGAAATACAAAGAAACACAATTCCTCTCTCCTTGAGTCACCAAAAGTAAAATTAGGCATAAAGAGTGTGGAATCACTGTTGCTGCTCTCATGGCTTGGAAACGTGATGCTTGGGAGGTGGATTCCAACCTTGTGTCTTCGTAAGAGATAGGTGAACATTGTGTGTAGTGTTAAGGGTCCAAGAGTGGAATATGCTCTTGGTTTCTTAAGATTATACCTTCATTAAGTCAATCTAACTATCCCTTTACTTTTATTGTAATCTTATAGTAGTTTGCGTTCTTGTAACCATTTCTATCTCTTGTTAGTAAAACCGTGTTTTGTTCCTATCTTGTTATTGTTGTCCATCTGGCCATATTTTTTCTGTTTTGGTGTATTTACACCTTCAATATGTTGTTGTTATTGTGTTTTCATTGTTGTTGTAGTGAATCCCAGAGTGGTCACCAAAGGGGTCCTTGGTTCTTCAAACTTGTGAATGATTTGGAGTTTGTTTTGTGTTTCCCTTGTGCTTCTTGTATCATTTGGTATCAAATCCATCTTTGGTACTGTTCTTACAATACCAATCTTGGGCTTTCTTGCTAAGAAAAAACAAAGCTGAAAACTGAAAACTGAATAAAAAAATCTAGAAAAGTGCAAATCTGTCCATTTTCTGTTCTTGGCCGAAAATTGTGTTGTTGTTATCTTGGCCAAGATTTGTTTATTGTATGTCTAGAACTTGTAGTCTTTTGTTTGTTTAGAGTGTTTCTAGTGTGGGTTTCTTTCTCACCAATAGTAAAAAGTGTCCAAATCTAAGATTGAACTTGAACTTGTTGAAGTTTTAGATGTGAATAATGTGTGGCCGAGTTGGATTTTGTTGTTACCTAAACCTTGGCCGATTTGATGGTCTTGTTGTAGTGGAGTTGGAAACTAAAATTGTTGTTGTTCTTGGAGTTGTTGTTGTGTTCTTAAGGTTCTTCACCCTTTTGTCATCTTGTTAATACTTAAAGTGCAAACTAGATCTAAAAAGGTGAAAGACAAGCTTGTAGTAGTTGTTAGTGAAAGACTTGTCCATATCACTTCAAAGACTTTTCATCTACTTTTCCTTGATTTAAGGACCTTGTTTCAAGGAGAAAGTTCAAAGAAGTCAAGTTTTCCTTTTAAAATTTGAACACTAAGGCTCCAAGAACACTTTTCCCTCCATTAACCAAATCCACCTCCCAAATGATACAAGAAGCACAAGGGAAACACGAAACAAACACCAAATCAGTCCACAAGTTTGAGGAACCGAGGACCCCTTTGGTGACCACTCTCGGATTTACTACAACAACAATGAAAACACAATAACAACAATATATTGAAGGTGTAAATACACCAAAAAAGCAACAATATGGCAAGATGGACAACAATAAAAAGATAGGAACAATAAACAGTTTTACTAACAAGAGATAGAAACGGTTACAAGAACACAAACTACTACAAGATTACAATAAAAGTAAAGGGATAGTTAGATAGAATTAATGTAGGTATAATCTTAAGAACCCAAGAGCATATTCCACTCTTGGACCCTTAACACTACACACAACGTTCACCTATCTCTTATGAATACACAAGGTTGGAATCCACCTCCCAAGCATCACGTTTCCAAGCCATGAGATCAACTAGAGTGATTCCACACTCGCTATGCCTAATTTTGGTTTTGGTGCCTTAAGAAGAGAGGACTTGTGTTTCTTTGTGTTTCAAGAATTACAACATCATCAATAATCTAAGTCTAAAGCCCTACAATGTTCTATTTATACTAGGTTACAAATAAAATACAAAATGTCCAAAATGCCCTTTTAAGAACTAGGCTCCCTTCAAGTGTATTTAGGGGCTGTCTTGTTGTGCTCCAAGGCTCCTCTTTATACTCCAAGTGTGAGATTAGTGTCGGTTTGGTGTGTTTTAAGTCCTTCACTTGCACACTCCAAGCCCCGAGTTCATTACATTCTCACATGCGTCCATCTTCGTGGTCGTACTTGTATCACTATCCCACCATCAATTACCCCAACCACTACTCAAAAGGATATGTTAGAAGAAAAACAATGAAAAAGTAAACAAAAAACACCACGAGCAAAATGATAAGGATAAAATAGCTCAATAAGCAAACAAAACTAGCAGGCCGTCTTGATACGCACAAGCAAAAATAGGCATAATCCTACCCACCGTAAATACGTATACTAATAAAGAACACCTACTAAATTATGGATACATTGAAATCAGAAATGCCACAGGAATAATCAATAAAAATCAGAGAAGTAATCATGATAGAAAAAGAGACAGAACGCCTACACCCAATACCTAGAGCAAAATAAACTAGAGAAGAATGAAACGAGTGCACCTGATAATTGGAGAGGACGTAGTGAAGGAGTCTTTCTTGATTGTTTTGTCAAATTTTGGCAAATTTACGCAGGAATTGATCGCCGAAATTTGTTGTCATCGCCTTTACCCTACTGCTCGTACTTCGTCCCTGTAACGGGTAGCTGGAAAAATGTGTTGGTTTGTTAAAATCTTGATGTCGCCGCCTAAAGTGTCGTATTTGAACTTGTAGTACTTGAAAAAGGTTATAAAGAAGGAGAAAAGCACAGAAAGCAGAAATAAGAATAAAAAATGACAATCAAATTTCGCTGGAGAATGATGCTGCTCGTTGGGGCTGGGATCACCCTTGAGAGAAACCGTGATTAAAAATTATAGAACTCCAAGAGATAATTCCGTCGACACAGTGGCGACGAAAAACTTTAGCAAGAAAAAAACTTAGATGCCGAAGAAGAAGTGGTACTTCACCGGAGCAATGGTAGCGATCCTCGAGCAGAAGTATGGTCGGACAGTGAACACCGAAGATACGTCGAAGAATATCACTAAATTCAATTTTTATCATACTATATATTTGAAATAAATTTATTATTTGTCCTTTATTCATTTAACAAGAGCTATTATATTAGAACTTACATGTTCAACTATTTGATTTTACAACGAAAGAGTATTTTATTTTTTGGTGATTCTAATTTAGTAATGAAAAAGATTATCGCCGAAAAATAAGGAAAAACATTCAAGTTTATTTACAATTCTCAGTGTATTGGTCTCAAATAGATTTATTATTTATAAAGTAATTAGTTATCAATTGAGTTACCTTTGCGAGATGATCAAGAGGAGCTCATCACTAAATCGATCTCCAACAAGATTAATAACCCAAGGCTGAAGCAAAAGAAAACTTACATTGAAATGAGCTTTCAGCGGTGCCATTTATGAATGTTTCTGGACGGTTCTCATTTTGAAACCCTACTTTAGGTCATATTTATAGAGGGTTAAGAATGGACCGTGTCTTAACCCACAAAATCTTGAATTTTTTGTTTTGGTTTTGCTTTTTGGGTCTATTTGGTACAACTTTTTTTAATGGAAAATTTTCAGAAATAGCAACTATAGAGCCTTAATTGTAAGTTTTATAGCAACCCTTTCAAAATTACAAAAAATACAATATGTATTTTGTATTTGATTAAAATGTTGCTAGTTAAATACATATACAATTAAAGATTTTGTTCCTAATTTAACTCCAATCTGTTTCAGTTTAGTATGGGAAAAACAGTTCATTAATTTAAGGAACATTTAATTTGACAGATTTCTTAACCTTTTATAGATATATTTTCCTTTAATAACTCTATTTTAACCACAACCTTTATTTTACATCAACATAATTCAAAATTCAAAAACGTTTTTCATAATCTGCAACTCATATCAATTTAAAAAAAAATGACTGCTTCCAAAATTTATGTGCATCGTCTAATATTTTGAGAGAGTTTCATAAGAAAACGCTGCAAATACAGGTATCAATAAACAAATATGATTTTGTTTGTCAATTTTCGAACTATATTTGTGAAAATCGCTAGGAAAATCGTAACAACAATGGTTTGATCAGTTCTCGAACAATGTGGTTTGATCGATAATTTTTTTTTACTAATTAGAGTTTTCCATCGCGTTATGTAGGTTGAATATTGATATACGCTCGTTACAGTTTATTTTGTATTTTTTTTTTGTTTTCAATTAAATAATTTGTTCTTGTAGGATTTCGTTTCGAAGTTTTGTATATACTAATAAGTTATTGTGTCAAAGGGTTCAAACATTGTAGACCTGTAATAATCATTGATGAAAGTCATCTCGGAAAATTATATACTGGTACTTTTGTAGCTACTTATACCATGGATGGAACCGTAAGTCCTTCTTATATGTGTATTTAACATTACATATGCTGCCAGCTACATGTATTTGTAAAATACATATGCAGTCTGTTTATGTGATCACTGGTAGTTACTTTTATGTATTTCAATTTACATATGCTGTCAGCTATACGTATTTTAAAAAATACATATGCACTCTATTTTAAGTGTTTGACTACATTTTAAAAAAAAATATCCAGGCCATATATTTCTAAAAATACATATTGAGACGTGTAATATACATATGCAGAGTTTGTAAAATACAATTGCTAAACTGGAACAATTACAAATGTCAAATGAATAATTATTGCTATAATTTTAATTTTATTTTAATAATTTCAAGTTATACCAGCCTCAGAGTATGTCTATACAGTACACGACAAGGATAAATATTTTATTGTTTTCCTTAAGAAAGAAAAATTCTTGCCACGCATTACAATAGGACGATATACCGTATGTGCATGCTTATGAAGTACTTGATAGCAAGAATTTTCAAAAGGGATCATATTACTCTGACCTATACAAATCAAAAACTATGTCAAGAACGTATGATCTTCCCATTTATTCTATACCACACAAAGATGATATCTAAGGAGATAGTTTTGCCCCCAAAATACAAGCAACCCCTTGGAAGACCTGCAAAGAAGGATCGTAGCAAATCGGGAAGAGATATGTTCAGTAAGAAAAACAAAAAATATTGTAGTTCATGTGGATTTAAAGGTCACAATACGCGTTCATATAGGAAATATAGTAAATGATAAGTTTATAGATGTGTTCAATTCAAAAACAATTATTTTTTCACTGATTATTTTATGATTCTAAATCTTGATACAAACTTTTGATGATGTTGAATTTTTGGTAGTTAAACTGTTGCAAATGTTATCATCATGAATATAATTTATAAGACATATACCATTATTTATTTATACGTAAAAATGTGTACACCACACAAGTCAATTTTTTGGTCTGAAAAATACGTATGAGATTCTAATAAAAACGTATACCAATCTATATAAACTAAAAGTAAGTTAACATATATTTACGTAATTAATAAAAATAATTAAAAATATAAATAATGACTTATCAATTACTTAACCAGAACTTGAAATCCATTTTTTTTAAAAGAAAACATATGCAATAATCATAAATGAATATGCATTATCTATAATATATTAAAAGTGTGAATACCCTTAAAAAGGTAATTTAAACTTTTTACCTTTCATTAAAAAACATTTTGCAATAGACAAAATCGTATTTATGTATTGATTTTTTCTATATAAACATTAATCCAAAAGAATCCTAAATTTTAAGTACATAACTCTAATAAGGAAAGTGATTTGAACTTTTTACTCTTCATTAAAATAACAAAATCGTCCTTTTGCTATTTTCTAATAATTTTTAAAATTTTAAAATTCATTAAAATGTATTTATTAAACCTTTCCTAATTAGAAATATGTATTGATTTTTTTTCATATAAACACTAATCCAAAAGAATCCTAAATTTTAGGTACATAACTCTAATAAGGAAAGGTTTAATAAAAGCGTTAACATAAGAAAAATTTTAAAAGTACCACGTTTTTATAGACTCTTATTTTATAACAATGATTCCTTGATAATTTTAAATTTAAAATTTTTCAAAATTAAGGAAGGTTCTTTTTTTTTGGTACCCTACGGCAGTTTTGAGTGTTTAAAATAAGGTAATTTTTTGGTGATTTTTTAAAGGTGGATTTTAATTGGAGAAGCCCATAAGGCAATTTTGCTTGACAAATAAATTACAATTTTAAAAGTTTCTATTTTCCGAATGTAGAAAGCTGACATAAGTTTCTAATAATTGAGTCTTAGGAGTCTTTTTCTGATTAGATTATAGATGTAAATGTAGATGTAAAGGTGTTACTCTTTTATATTTTTAGATCAATTAAAATACTACCTTATATAACTATTTACTTATTTAAAAGAAGTAAAACTCCTAATATTTAGTGCACTTTTAAATCAATTAAAATACTATCTTATATAATTCTATTTAAGTCACTTTTTGTAAACAAAAATTTAGCTCTCAATAATTTAGTACGCGTTTTTTTCTTGTTCGTTTGCTTTTTTATTTGGTTTTGATTCAACTTTTTTTCTTCCTTTGCATACAATTAATTCTAATATTTTTTTTTGTTTTTTCGGCTGAAAATTTTGATCCAAAAAAAGAGAAGAACCATGCGACATTGTCAAGGAATGAAGTGGATCAGATGATGATAATCAATCGCTATATTGGCTAAAAATTAAAGGGTTTGCTTCTAATTATAATTCGTAGAAATTGTATACGACGCTCAATTGATGATATGTATGTTCTTATTAGTTTTGGACCTAAAGTTCTTCTTCTTTTTCTGTGAATTACGAGCAGAAGAAAAAAATTATTTTTTGAAAAAGAAAGGCGTAGAAAAACTATTATTGTCATGTCCAAAGAATCACACTTACAAATTTTACTATCATTAAAGTGAGAGGTTTTAAATATTTTTATCAATTATTTATTTTAATATAAGTAGAGTCGTATACATTATCAGACTCTACTTGTAAGACAACTAATGTTTTTATGTGAATTTGGTTATAATATAAATCTAAGTGTATGTTAAATAATTTTAACTAAAATTAGAAGTATTCATATATGTGCAAAGCACATATACTGAACTAGTTCATAGATATATATGAATAACTATGTATGTATGAATCATAAATACATATGCTTCATAAAAATACATAGACTTTTGCAAAACAATACAATGATTTATTCGAAAGTATATGTGCATAACTGAAAAAAGATATATGCATTACTCAAAATACATATTCATTACAAAAAAATACATATTCATACAATGAAAAATATTATATGCAATCTCACCTTACCTTATATGTATTACAAAAAATTACATATGCATACAATGAAAAATACAAATACATCATTCAAAAATACATATGATGACTGAAACATATATAAAGTAAAATATGCATACAATGAAAAATACAAATACATCCAAAATATGCATAACAATAACGTAAAGTAAAACCGAACAATTCTATTTTAGAAGCATAACGATCAAAAATCTAACAATCAAATAAAAAAATATGAAGATATCATCTTTCAACTATATCTTAGTCCTCCTAATGTTCAATGTTGCCAAATACAACAAATACAAATAAACTTCAAATATCAAGAACTTCAGTATCTTTTGTTAACTCAATATCCCTAGGAGGCCTCATTGGTGCTTCATCATCACTTTCAGCCTTCTCATCTTCTTTCCTCGAAGCATAATTTCACAACATTAAAATATATCTCATGCGAAGAAGATCTGGATCAAAGTCAATATTTGGAACACAATCACAATAAGTAAGACACTCAACATATGTCACCATATATAAATCACAATACCTGCAAATACATTAATGAATAAGTAAGTATTTGCAAATACATCCTCATCAAATATATAGATCATCCTTGTTTGAAAAATAGTTCAAGCCAGTAACCACATCAAACTCTCTCGGACTGAAATGAAGACTTGTACCATTTGCACTTGTAGACTATGACACTTGTAGAACTTTTCTTTGTCTTAAGTGACAGTGATATTGAAACTAAAAACAGAGCATATCTAATATATGTCTTAACATTTAGAAATATAGTTATATTTCAAAACAATACCACATGTGTATCTACAAATAAATAATGAAGTTTCATATCAGTACCAAACAGAAATACATATTTATGCTGGACACAGATACACTACATAAAATACAAATACATATTGTAATGTAACATATATATATCTTGACATTACAAAGAAATAAATACATAATAGAACATATTGTCCATCAAATATAAGATTACAAATACAGAAACAACTATCCATATCATCGCAATTATATTTTATCAGTTATCGCTAACAAATACAAATTATACATTACTATATTCAAATACATATCTACACATAAACAAAAACAACTCTTATCAGTACACAATACAAATACAAATACAACACTAAACAGTGTCAAAATACAAAATACATATCAACAATGTAAAAAATATATTTTAAAATAATAATCCCTAATAACAAATACATATAGATATTGTACATCTACAATATAATATTACAAGTACCAAAATACATATTTATACTTTAACAAATATACTTTACAAGTTATAAGTAACAAATACATTTCTTACAGTAGTAAAATACAAATACAACAACAACAACATACCTAATGTATTCCCACCTAGTGGCCTGGGAAGGGTAGAGTGTACGCAGACAAAACCACTACCTCAAGAAAAGTAGAGAGGCTGTTTCTGATAGACCCCCGGGTCAGGACCAATAACAGTATAACAAATACAAAAAGTAAGCGCATATAAACTAGTATGGTACAGAAAACAAACTAACAGTATAACAAACACAAAAATAAGTGCATAATAAACTAGTACGGGATGCAAAAAAGCCAACACCGCTATCCCCAAACTACATCCACAACACTACAAACCTAAAACTCCAAACCCAAAGGAGCACTCCCCTATTAATACCTCCACGCTTCCACCCCCTAACACTCTAACCTAATCCACGTCCTCCACACCTTCCTATCAAGGGTAATGTCCTATGTAAGTTGTAATTGCTCCATATCATGCCTAATCACCTGCCTCCAATAATTCTTTGGTCTACCTCTAGCCCGCCTAAAACTATCCCTAGCCAAAGTCTCACACCACCGCACTAGAGCATCAGGGGTCCTCCTCATCACATGCCCGAACCAACGTAGCCTTACTTCTCACAACTTATCCTCCACCGAGGCAACTCTCACCTTCTCCCAAATAATCTTATTCCTCACCCTATCTTTCCTGGTATGTCCACACATCCATCACAATATTTGCATCTCCACCACCTTTAATTTTTGGATGTCGGAGTTCTTAACTGGCCAACACTCCGCTCTATACAACATAACCATCCAAACTACCACTCTGGAGAACTTATCTTTAAGCTTCAGAGGCACCTTCTTATCACAAAGGACTCTCGAAGAGAGCCTCCACTTCAACCACCCTTCCCCAATACGATGCATGACATCCTCATCAATCTCACCATTACCCTAAATTATAGACCCCAGATACTTTAAACTTTCCCTTTTATGGATAGTTTGGGAGTCTAGTTTTGCAACCACACCATCTTCTTGGACATATCACTGAACTTACACTCCAAGTACTCCGTCTTGGTTCTACTTAACTGAAAACCTTTAGATTCAAGTGTCTGTCTCCAAATTTCCAACTTATCATTAACTTCACCCCGAGTCTGGTCGATCAGAACTACATTATCTGCAAATAACATACACCAAGGCATCTCCCCTTGAATATGTCGCATCAAAACATCCATCACCAAAGAAAATAGAAATGGGCTAAGAGTCGATCCCTGGTGCAACCCTATCAAAACTGTGAAGTGCTCCGAATCTCCCCCTACCGTCCTCACACGATTCTTCACACCATCATACATATCCTGAATCGACCTAGTGTACTCCACGGGCACCCCTCTATCCTCCAAGCACCTCTACAGAATCTCCCTGGAAACTCTGCCATAAGCCTTCTCTAGATCAACAAACACCATGTGCAAGTCCTTTTTCCTCTCTCAAAACTACTCCACTAATCTCCTCACAAGGTGAATGGCCTCAGTGGTCGAGCTACCAGGCATGAAACTGAACTGATTCTTAGAGATCGTCACGATCCTCCTCATCCTCAATTCTACCACCCTTTCCCAAAACCTTTATAGTATGACTCAACAACTTAATACCTCTATAGTTGTTACAACTTCGAATGTCTCCCTTGTTTTCAAACACTGGAATCATCGTGCTACACCTCCACGCTTCAGGCATCTTAGAAGCTTTAAAAATAATGTTAAACAACCTTATCAACCATTCCAGACCTTCCCCGCCAGTGCTCTTCCAAAAATCTACTGGAATCTCGTCTGGACTGTTGCCCTACCCCACCATATCCTGCGAATATCCCCCTTGACCTCCTCAACCTCGATACGCCTACAATAACTATAATCGCGACCCTCCTCAGATATCTCCAAGTCTCCCAACACAGAACCTTTGTCCCTCTCGTCGTTCAAAAGTTTATGAAAATAGGACTGCCACCTCTGGGGAAGGGCCCCACCACAAGGGTATAACGTATGCAGCCTTACCTTGTATTTTTTTCAGAGGCTGTTTCCAAGGCTTGAACCCGTGATCTCCTGGTCACATGGTTACAACTTTACCAGATACAAATATATATCTATATTGGAATAAGTAGAACTCTTAACAGAACCAAATACAAATACAAAAACAATACAAAACATTACCAAAATACAAATACATATCATAAATGTAAAAGATACATTTTAAATATAATTCCATTACAAAATATAAAAAATACATATATGAACATATTTATCATAAATTGAAAAGATTAAAAACGCAAAATTACCTTCTTTATTTTCTTTTCTTCAGATTCATAATCAGATGAAACAGGAGTTGCAATTTTCCTAGATTCTCGTATTGCTTTTCGTTTTATGATTATGATAATCTATTTGAATCGTTACGATTCTTCAATCTCACCTCTTCTATGCTAACACTACCCTTTGACTGAACATTAGTAGAGATCAAGTTAGTTTCTTCATCTTGCATTAAATCAAGATTAAATGATGGTAGTTTATCGGAATCTAAATTCAACGGTGGAATACCACTAACTGAACTACTACGATGTGCATGTACTGCCATTATTGCGTAACTCCAAAAATTTCAACATGCAAAAAAAATAAAAAAAAATAAAAAACCCCAAAAAACGAATCTCAGATGTAGGTTGAATAATGTCGAAATTGATTTTAAAAAAAAAAGTTATATGAAAAAAAATAACATGCATTAACTGAAAAATATACTTATGCATTAACTGAAAAATATACTTACCTTAATTATTGGGGAACAAGTTTATCAAAAATTAGAGAGCAAAGAGCGATTTTTGAAAAATAAATAAAAGGAATCATTGAAGTTGAGGGAACTGAAATATGGTAAATGACTTGAATATAGGTAATGGTAAAGTAATTGGTGGAATCCACATGCCTAACTGTAAAAAAGTTAAAATATTGATAGTATTGCTATAAGTTGTAGTTTAAAAAAAGTGTTGTTATTTTTTGTAATTAATATCTTAAGTATGTTAGTTTGTGTAAAATGGGTCCTGTCCAAAGTTAATCTTAAAAAAAAAAAAAACTATCAATTTTTACTGATTTGACATTATCTCTCTTAATTTGAGACTATTATTTGAGCAACATTTTTTTTAATGTTGGATCTTCTCCACATTAAATATGATAAACTTTTAGTTTTTGTTATAAAAACGGGGATAGAAAGAGTAACATATACTAATATAACTTTTTTAACAAAAGTATTATTAATTACAATAATTAATAATTTAATTTAAAAAAAAACAAATAGAAAATTTAGTTAATTCCAAATGTTACCATAAATTGGGACAATAGTCGCTCTATCTGTTTTTGCTTGTCTATTCTACTAAAAAAATACATATTCAATAATACTTGACCAACTTGAAAAATCAATAGATAATTTATCCATTTCTACATATTTAACCAATGATATTAAATATGATTAATTATCAAATATTTTAAAAGCATTAAATTTATTATGTTCAGAACAATAATATGATAACATTGTCCTATCATTTACAATTTCTTAACCAATGTGCTATATTCCTTTTTGTTTTAAGAGTTCATATGTAGCCACGTTGTTCTAATTTTATGTACATTTATTTTTGAATAATTTAAATGTATAAAGTTTTTTTACACTATTAATATTATATTAATTGTCACAAATAGAGTTAAACATGAGATATCTATTGGTACTTTTTAGCATGTACGAGTTAAACGGTATTTGCAATCGGATTTTTTTTTAATTATTGGATGAAGAAAAGATTAATAATACATCGAGAAAAGGTATGATTTTTATCGTGATGAAGTATAAAACAAGATTGTCGTTTTAATTTTCATCGATCCAAAAAGACGATCCTAAACATATCTTAAGTAGCAAACATGATTAGGAAAACTGACTTATCTAATTATTCAACATATTTAATTAATTAATACGAATTAATTATATTTGTTACAATAAAGATAAACATGCTTAGGGAAATTAACTTATCTAATTATTCAACAAATTTTATTAATGATACGAGTTAATTATTTTTGTTACAATAAATAAACTTTTCTCTTTATATATTACGTCAATCAGATAGCAAAGAAAGAATCATCATACAAAATAGTTGGCCATGAGAAAAAGATAATTACAAAAATTGATTTTTTTCAATTATTTGAAGTAAAAAAAAAAAATAGAAATTAATTCCTCAACCGCAGTTCAATTTCTCTTATTTATATAGCCATGTTCTTGTATTGGTGCATTCATATAGGGGCATTTGGTACTTGTAATTGTCATCAACTAATAGCCTGATGTAACAGAAATAATTGTACATATTGTGACAACTTTAGGTATAAAATTTAATAATTTACTTTAATAACTATGCTTTTTGGATCCTTGTAAATAATTTAATTGCATGTATATTTTTTTTTTCAAGTTGATCTAACCGATTCTTTCGTTCATAGAGTTTTTTACTCGATGAGATACGAATTCACAACACCTCTTTATTATAAGTGTCACGTAGATACCAAGATGGGATTCTTAAACCATGATCAATCATTTTTGCATGCCAATCATTTCTCATCTCCTGGTTCAATCTTCTAATAAATCATTTTTTCCCCTCACAATAATTCAAAGACTTCACTATGGTCATAGTATCCTTGCTTTTCCAACAACTCCGACCTAATTTCACTCGCTCGACTAATTTAGATTCTGACATTCCACATCCAGATGAACTGGCCAAACTAGTAATATACTCAATCAAACCATTTACAAGATTAGACGGGGCATTACCTTGACCATCCCATAGCCATATACGCGCCATACCTTTTTGCAACGCCAGAAACATGTTACGCTTATAGTTTAGAGTTTGGACCTTCCCAAATTGAAGGACTTATGTGTATTACAAACTCATCGTTGTTGTCTTGGGACGACTTAACAATGACATGACGAGTCAAATTCTGACTAGATATATAGTCAAAGGATGACATGTTTGAATTGTTTCTTGATCTGTTGTTGACCAGAATAATCCTGACGATCACTAATAGGGTAAATAATACTTTCAATGAATTTACTAGTCCTCAGGATTAAATGCGTGGCTTCATCGTTTGACATGAAAAAAAGATCGAAACGCTTACTTACAAATGTACCCTCATTTACTTCATTGACAATGGTTATGTCAAAACCTTTGGAGGCTTCATAATTTGCCCATAAGGAAACTACTCCAACAAAAATAATCATGGCGAGTTTAAGAATTATACTTGAATTGGAAGAAGTGAAATTGTGTTCTTTTCATTAGAGTTTGTAGTAGTTGTTTGTATGAGAGGTTGAAGGAGATGTTGTCTTTTTACTTCCATATATATGGAATAATATGCTGGTGTAGAAAGAACAAGAAGTTAGAAAATAGTAGAAGTATAGATGGGAATATCATATTATTGTATATATACTAGTTACGAGTAGCCCGTACAATGCACGACTCAATATTTAGAATAAATTAATATTATAATAATAATAATTAAATTATAAGTTTTATTTATTTAGTCATTTTAAAAAGATTTTGTTTTTATGTTTTCTAAAGAAAATAATTACTTAAGTCTCAATTTAAGCGATACAATGCTTAAATAATCATAATAATTAATTAGGAATGACAAAGTAAAATCATGATTGAATCAAAGAAACAAACATATGTTAAATGACTTATAATAACTACTCCCTTCGTCCCTAATTTCATAATTTGATTTCTCATTTTGCTTGTCTTTTTTCATTAATTAAGAAGAGACAATTTTTTTTTACAAAAATAACATATCGATATAATTTGACAAATGAGATCTGAAAAGAGCAATGTATATTCAATCTTGTTCTTATAAAAAGGTGAAGAGACTATTTAGAAGTAAAAATTTTGTAAAGGAAGTCCATAAAAGGGACCCTTTATCTATTATTATAGCCACTCATTTTAGCCTATGTGTATATATACACACTTTCAAAAATGATATTCCCATATATACTTCTACTATTTTCTAACTTCTTGTTCTTTCTAACCATATATGGAAGAAAAAAACCTACATCTCCTTCAACGTCTCATACGAACAGCCACAAAATATTCTTAAGAAAATGACCACAATTTTACCTCTTCAAATTCAAGTATAATTCTTAGACTTGTTATGGTCATTTTTATTGGAGTAGTATCCATTATGGGCAAATTAGGAAGCCTCCAAAGTTTTTGACACAACCATGGTCAATGAAGCCAGACGGGTACATTTGGAAGTAAGACTTTCAATCTTTTTTTCATATCAAATGATGAAGACACACGTTTAATCCTGAGAACTAGTAAATTCATTGAAAATATTCTTTACCCTATCAGTGATCGTCAGGATTATTAAATTCTAGTCAACAACAAATCAAGAAGCGAGTCAAACATGGCATCCTCCGACTGTCTAGTCAAAATTTGACTCGTCCATCACTGTTAAGTCTTCCCAAGACAATAAACATGAGTTTGTTATACGTCCTTCAATTATGGAAGGTCCAAATTATAAGCGTCACATGTTTTTGGCATTGCAAAACGGTATGGCGCGTATATGGCTATGGGATGGTCAAGGTAATGCCCCATCTGATCTTGTAAATTGTATGATTGAGCATATTACGAGTTTGGCTAGTTCATCTGATTGTGGAACGTTAGAATCTGAATCAGTCGAGCCAATAAATTTAGATTGAACTTGTTGGAAAAGCAAGGATACAACGACCATAGTGAAGTTCTTGAATTATTGGGAGGGGAAAAGGGAAGGATTTATTGGAAGATTGAACCAGGAGATGAAAAATGGTTGGCAAGAAAAAATGATTGATGATGCATTAGGAATGCCATCTTGGCATCTATGTGAAACTTATAGTAAAGAGGTGTTAGTGAATTTATCTCGGATGGAATAAATAGTTATACGAACAAAAGAATCAATCAGATCAGCTTGAAAAAAATACATATCTAAATTTTAATATTGAGAAATACAAGTACCCAAAAAGAATAATTATTTTTAAAGTAAATTATGAAAATCTATACCTAAAAATTGTCACAATATGTACATTATTTCTCTTACATCAAGTTATTATTTGATGACAATCACATATACCAAGTTCTCCTAAATGAATGCACCAATAGAAGAATATGACTATATAATTGAAGTGGGATTGAGGAATTAATTTCCATTTTTTTCTTCAAATAATTGAAAAAATCAATTTATTATTCGTTTATGTCTTGCTTCATTTTTTAAATTATTTTTTTTTTCATGGCCAACTATTTTGTATGGTGATTCTTTCTTTGCTATCTGATTGATGTAATATATAAAGAGAAAAGTATGTTTATTGTAACAAAAATAATTAAATCATATCAACTAAATAAATTTGTTGAATAATTAGATAAGTCATTTTCTCTAAGCATGTTTGCTACGTAAGATATGATTAGGATCGTCTCTTTGGCTTACTGAAAATTGAAAAGACAATCTTGTTCTTTACTTCATCATGACGAAAATTGATCATACCTTGAAATTATTTTTGTACAATAACCTATATTAGTTATTTTTGTATCCTTGAAATTTCGAACAAAAACTAATTGTTGTCTTTAGATGTGTTTTTTTTACGTTTCATTTTATTGAACTTTTCTGACTAAATCTCAGGTATAGTATGATCAAGTAATAACATACTAATTATTCTTGTATTTTTGAAATCTTGATCAAATACTTATTATTATTTTTAGATGTGATTTTCACTTTTCACTTTTCTAAACTTATCTATCAAATTTCAAGGTATAGTGTGGTCAAATAATAGCCTATACTAATTATTTTAGTATTCTTAAAATCTAGATAAAATACTAATTATTACTTTAAATAAGTTTTATTCATTTCAGTTTTTTGAACTTCTCTGTCCAAATTTCAAGGTATGTAGTACACTTTCTTCTTCTTCCACTTCTTAAGTTTCTATATAAAGATTTTTTTCCTGAAAATAATTCAGCATTAATCCTTCTTGTGTCCTTTTCCGCTTCACAAAATCTTCTCACGTGAAAAAAGCTTTCCACCATCATTTCAATTAAGAAGTTCAATTTTTTTTTCACAATTTTAACTGTACTGCAATTTTTTTTTTTTGATGTTTTAAAATAAATCCCCAATCACATCTTTAATAATGTGTTCTCTGAAGAAGAAATCAATTTCGGAAGTACTTTCAATCTTAAAGATAAAATAATTGGTTCAAGAAAAACACTTTTCTTTTGTGCAAGGAATTCTAAGGATTGTGAAAACATTTTGAGGAAGAAAAAAGAACTAGTAAATAGAAGTATAAAAAGATAACAGAAGAGTGTCTCAAGAACTATAAGGAGTAAACGATTTACTATTTGAGAGAATTGATGAATTAAAGAATTCCGCATTTACTCTCATAAAACAAAACGATTTTCTCCTTATAGTCTCTGAGGTACTCTTCTATTACCATTTTATACTTCTCTTCAATAGTCCTTTTTTCTTCCTCGAAACTTTTTTCACAATTGATCAAAATGTCTTGCACAAAAGAAAAATATTTTTCTTGAACCAATTATTTTTCTTTTAAGATTGAAAGTACTTCTAAAATCGATGTCTTCTTCAATGAATACATTATCCAAGATGTGACAAGGAATTTTTTTTTGAAACAACAAAAAAATGCGGTGCAACTAAAACTATGAAAAAAATTAAACATCGTGTGAAGCTTTTTTCATGTGAGAGAATCTATTGAAATAGAAAAATATAGAGAGAAGATTATTACTGATTTATTTTCACAAGAAAATTTATTTGTATGATAGTATTTGATCAAGATTTCAAGAATACAAGAATAATTAATATATGTTATTAGTTGACCACACTACCTACACCTTGAGATTTAGGTAGAAAAGTTTAAAAAAGTGAAACATAAAAAAACGCATCTTAAAATAATAATTAGTATTTGCTCAAGATTTTAAGAGTACAAGAATAATTTATATGGACTATAAACCACACTGTATACTGAAATTTGATCAGAAAAGTTTAAAAAAGTGAAACGTGAAAAAGGACTTCTAAAAATAATACTTAATGTTCGATCAAGATTTCAAGAATAATTAATACAGACTATTATTTGACCAGACTATATCTTGACATTTGATTAGAAAAGTTCTAAGAAATAAAATGTGAAAAAAATATTTAAAAATAATAATTAATATTTGACTAGAACATCAATAATACGATATAAGCTATTATTTAACCAAAATTAATGCACTTTATGAATAATCTATGATATCATTTCTATATACTCTATAATAAAAGGGAATAAGCATACACAACTAGTCGACATTTGTGCTTGGAGTAATAAGTTTATTGTTGAGGGTTTTCTCATCATTTTATTTAAACTTTAATGCAATATCTTGTTTAAACAATGTGCTTCAATGATTGATTGAGACCTTGAAATGACCAAACAATCATTAATTTTTAACTGATTGTCAAAATTGTCCTACCGTTAACAACATGGCCCTAAAAGGATATTTTTGTAAAGCTATCAATCATAACACAATATTATTGGTAAACCAAGAATTTTATTGTAGCTTTTATGTTAAAATTTTACATGTTTGGACCAATTTACCCCCTTGCTTATATCATAAATCATCATCTTCATTCGCACTATCTCATTATTCATTTAACAAGAGCTATTATATTATAACTTACATGTTCAACTATTTGATTTTATAAAGAAAGAGTATTTTATGTTTTGGTTATTTTAATTTTGCAATGAAAAAGATTGTCGTCGCCGAAAAATAAGGGAAAACATTCAAGTTTATTTACAAATCTCAGTGTATTGATCTCAGATAAATCTATTAGTTACAAAGTAATTACTTATCAATTGAGTTACCTTTGTGAGCTGATCACTAAAACAATTTCCAACAAGATTAATAACCAAAGCTGAAGCAAAAGAAAACTGACATTGAAATGAGCTTCCAGCGGCGCCATTTGCAAATGTTGCTGGACTGTTCTCATTTTGAAAACCGTACTTTAGATCATACTTATAGAGGGTTAAGAATGGACCGAGTCTTGATCCACAAAATCTTGAATTTTTTGTTTAGGATTTTGCTTTTTGGGCTTAATTGAGTCTGTTTTGTACAACCCTTTTTTCTTGATTAATAAAATGGGCCCTGTCCAAAGTTAATTGAAAAAAAAAAAAACTTATCAATTTTTACTGATTTAACATTATCCCTCTTAATTTGAGACTATTATTTGAGTGACATTCTTTTTAATGTTAAATATCCTCCACATTAAATATGATAAACTTTTACTTTTGTCGTAAAAATGTGGATAGAAAGAGAAACATATACTAAGAAATGTCAGCATAAATGGGGACAATTACTCCATCCGTTTATTTTTACATATTTACTATACTAAGAAATATATACATGTCCAATAATACTTCGCTAATTTAAAAAAAATCAATAGATAGTTTATCAATTTCTACATATTTAACCATCAATATTAAATACAATTAATTATTCAATATTTTTTAAAGCATTAAATTTATTATATTCTGAACAATAACATAGTAACATTATCCTGTCATTTACAATTTCTTAACCTGTGTGTCAAGTTAATCGTAAACAACTATTGATAAATGAAAAAAATAACGTATATTGAGCTCATGCTAGCACGGACCTTCCGGTGTGTGTGTATATATATATATATATATATATATATATAAGTATATATATATATAAGTATGAAACCTTTTTGTTTTATGAGTTCATATGTAGCCACGTTGTACTAATTTTACGTACATTTATTTTTGAATGATTTAAAAGTATAGAAATTTTTTTTGCACTATTAATATTATATTAATTGTCACAAATAGAGATAAACATGAGATGAGTATTTATTTGTACTTTTTAGCATGTACTAGTTAAATGGTATCTGCAATTGGATTTTTTTTTTTGTTGTCGGTTGAAGAAAAGATGAATAATATTTTTTTGTTGCCGTTTTACCCGTTAGACCATCAAATTGGCCCGCCCACCCAATAGCCCACATTAGGTCATTCTCCAGCCTTCCAGGGGTAGTCTGATCGATTTTAAGCCAAAATCACATCCTACACCTGGGCCCACCCTAAAAATCGTAGACTATAGCACACTAATTTAGCCCAAAAATGGCCCGTTCGCACCGTTTCGCCCGTTTGACCACCCAAACCGCCCCGCCCACCCTAATGGCCTATATTAGGCTGCTTCCTAGCCTTCCTGTGGCAGCTCGATCAATTTTTGGCCAACATCACACCCCGCTCCTGGCCAAACACGAAACCATGGCCTATAGGACACCGATTTGGCATGAAAATGGCGTGTTCACGCCATTTCGCCCGTTTGACTACCCAAACCACCCTGCTCACCCCAATGGCCTATACTAGGTCCCTCCCCAGACTGCATAGAAGAGCCCAATCAATTTTTGGCCAAAATCACCACCCATTACCCAGGCCCACCGCAAAAACTGTGGGCTATAGCATATTGATTTGGCCCGCAAATGGCCCATTTTTACTGTTTTGCCCGTTTTACCACCCAAATTACCCCACCCACCCTAATGACCCATACTAAGCCACTCCTCAGCCTTCCTGGGACAACCTAATTAATTTTTGAAAAAAATCACGCTCGGTCACCAGGCCCACCCCAAAAATCGTGGGCAACAACACACTTATTATGCCCATAAATGTCTTGTTCGCACATTTCACCTGCTTGACCACCCAAACCACCCCGCCCACCCCACTAGCCCATACTAGGCCATTCCCCAACCTTTTTAATGCAACCCAGTCAATTTTTAGCAAAAATAACGCTCGATCCCAAGGCCCACCACAAAAACCGTGTGTTGTAGCACACCTATTTGGCCCAAAATGATCCATTCACACCGTTTCGTCTATTTGACCACACAAACCACCCCGCCCATCCCAATGTCCTACGCTAGGTCATTCCATAGACTTCTTGGGATAGAATGGTCAATTTTTGGCCAAAATCACGCTTGGCCCCTGGGCCCACCTAAACAATTATGGGCTATAACATACAAATTTGGGCCAAAATGGCCCGTTTGCACTGTTTTGCTCGTTTGACCACCCAAACCACCTGCCTACCCTAGTTTCCAACACTAGGCCTTTTCGCAGCCTGCCTCAAGCTGTTTGGTTAATTTTTGGCCAAAATAAAGCCCAGCCCCCAGGTCTTCCCCAAAACCGCAGGCTATAGCACACCGATTTAGCTTGAAAATGGACCGTTCACACTGTTTTGCCTTTTTGATAACCCAAACTGCCCCGCCACCCTAATTACCCATATTACGCAACTCCCCAACCTCCCTGGGGCATCCCGGTCGATTTTTAACCAAAATCACGTTTGGCCTCAGGCCCACCACAATAACCGTGGGCTATAACACACTGATTTGGCCTGAAAATGGTATGTTCTCGCTGTTTTACCCGTTTGACCACCCAAATAGTACTGCACACCACAAGGGCCCATACTAGGACACTCCCCAGCCTGCCTGGGGTAGCTCGATCAATTTTTGTTCAAAATCATGCCCCGACACACCCCAAAAACCATGGGTAATAGCAAATTAATTTGGTCCAAAAATAGCCCATTCATGTTGTTTCACTCGTTTGACCACCCAAACTGCTCTCCTATCCTAATAGCCTATAGTAGGCTGCTCGTTATCCTGCCCGGGGTAGCCCGATCAATTTTCGGCCAAAATCATTCTCGCCCCCCCTTGCGCCCACCTTAATGGCACATATTTGGGCGCTCCCTAACCTACCTAGGGTATCTGAGTCATTTTTGGTCAAAATCACCCCCAGCCCTAAAACCCACATTGAAAACCCGTAATGATAACACACCGATTTAGCCTAAAAATTGCCCATTCGCTTGATTTTACCTATTTGACCACCCAAACTATCGCGCCCCAATGGCCCATACTAGGCTACTACTCAGCCTACCTGGGATTGCCCGATCTATTTTCTGCAAAAGTTATGCTCGTTCCCCGAGATCACCCCAAAAAATAGTGGGCTATAGCACATCGATTTGGCCTAAAAATTGCCCGTTTGCATCATTTTGCCAGTTTGACCACACAAACAGCCCTGCCCACACTAATGACCTACACTAGGCTGCTCTCCAGCCTTTTTGATAAAGCTCGATCAATTTTTGGCCAAAATAATACCCTTCTCTCAGGCCCACCCTAAAAATCATGGGCTATAGCATACCGATTTAGCCGAAAAATAGTTCGTTCATACCGTTTTTCCCGTTTGACAACCTAATGCCTCGCCCACCCGAATGGCCCATACTAGGACGCTTTCCAGCTTGCCTAGGAAAGCCTAGTTTATTTTCAGCAAAAATTACACCAGCCTAGAGTCCACCACAAAAACTGTGGGTTATAACACACCGATTTAGCTCAAAAATAGTTTGTTCATACTATTTAGCATGTTTAAGCAGCCCTACGGCCCCGCCTAACCTAATGGCCCATACTAGGCCTCTCTCCAGCCTGCCTGGGGTAGCCCGATCAATTTTTGACCAAAATCATGCCTGGATCCCGGCCTACCCTAAAAACCATGGGTTATATAGCACACTGATTTGACCCAAACATGGGTCGTTTGTGTCGTTTCGCCTGTTTGACCACCTAAACCCCCAAATGACCTACACTAGGGAAATCCCCATCCTTCTCGAGCCAGCCTGGTTGATTTTTGGCAAAAATCATGCTCTGTCCCCGAACATACCTCAAAAACCATGGGTTATAGCATATCGATTTAGCCCAAAAATGGCCCGTTCATGACGTTTCACTCCTTTGACCAACCAAATCTCCCTACCCACCCCAATTGCCTCCACTAGGCTGCTTCACAGCATACCTGGGGCAGTTTGATTGATTTTTTGCTAAACTCAAGCCTGGTCCCTGGGTCCACCCCAAAAACCATGGACTATAGCACACTGATTTGGCCTGAAAATTGCCCATTCGTGCCATTTTGCCCGTTCGACCACCCAAACTGCCTTACCTACCCCAATGGCCAACACTAGGACACTCCCTAGCCTTTATGAGGTAGCTCGATCAATTTTCGACCAAAATCATGCCCGACCCATAGGCCCACCCCAAAAATCGTAGGGTATAGCACACCAATTTAGCCCGAAAATGGCACATTCGTACTGTTTCACCAGTTTGACCACCTAAACCACCTTGTCCTCCACAATGGACTTACTATTTGGTGGGTCTTGAGCTAAAAAAATCTACATATATCAAAAGTTATACACGTTCAAAGTTGACCTTATAGAATAAAATACCAAACTTTGGATGAATTTTAGGCTTTAAGATCAACTTTGTTCTAAGTGATTCTTATGAATATTTTCACCTCGAAAGCACATAAAACACGAGGATAATGATTATAAAACTTATATTCATATAAGAATCATTTGTATTATAACTTATACAGGTAGGAATACAGGTAGGAACTATGGGTCAAAGACTTGCCGAAAAATGCGGGGTCTTACATAAATTGGAGGGTGACATCTCATAATCCTACGCTGGCTACGTAGTTCTGAAACATAGGGAATGCTACTAAGGAACCAATCCTAACTGATGCATGAGACTCCATCCTAGGTTTGCTCGTTCTAAATCATACCCCCAACTAAACTGACACTGATTACTGGACTGAGTGAAGCTTAACCGAACAAACAACTTATCATAAATAACTGACTGAATAAAAATGCTCATAGTGTATCAGAAATTATTCTGAAGATACTGAAATTATGTATACAATTAGGTATAGGGTGTTCATAACCTACCAACACTAATTGGAAATAACAATGATGACATATAAAGCTTTAAAACCATAGTAGGGGATCATTGCTCAAAACCCAACATTTAGACATTTCATCAAACGCACGAGAGTCATGAATTTAAGCATGGGAATGGGTAGAGCATGCGAGAATAACATCACTACAATACTAAAACCATGAATTATATATTTCAATATGAAGGTTTCAATATTCAAAACATGTAATGGCTCATCTCTTCGAGAGGAGAATTAAAGAATGCAGATAAATAATGCCTTAACTATTGATATAATTCGTGATTTGATGAACTGGGTTGAGGGCAAAAGACATAATTTCCCCTACGATAATTAAATTCGTAACTGGAGTGCGGTTTATAGGGTCACCATGACTCGATGAGAGTGCCATAGCCGTTAGAACCGCGACGCGACACTAACACGGTCAACTGCTAGAATGTTGATCCAAACATCACCCCCGTCTGAAAAATCCAAAACTTTCCTGAGACATCCTTATTACACCCCTGAATATGAATTAACTCAAAAATCAACGTCTTAAGGTCGGGAAGACCAACTTAAAAATCCTCAAAGTTAAGAGGCCTTAAAAATGACTAAGTACCCAACACTTGGTGAAATTTTTAGGTTTTAAGCCTCTTATGCTTGCAACTACGAGCTGAACTGAGCTACGAATAATATGGTGTATTACACCATTTCACGCTGTCATAGATACGACTACAATATACGACTCGTATGTTGTGTATACAATTTAAGGAAAAGAGTCATATGTTGCACAGTGATCTTGAAATGCGGGGTATTACAGTAAATCAATTAATCTAGGTAAATTTTTTAATATGTTGTCATTTTGTTTTATCTTAGTTTTCTTTTACTTAATTCATGATTTTCCAACTATCTATATTGTTTAAGGTGGATTAAATTGGTTCCTTCAATTTTCTTCTTAAAACAAGTCTTTTAAAGATTAAGTATTTTATTTTTCTGGTTCAGATAACTAATAGTTTGTTTTAGATCAAATTAATTTTTTTCAAATCTAAGAAACTAATTTGTTTTGAAAATCAACATTTCAAAAATTAGCAAAGAACTTTTACCACTCTCTTAGCATTTCTTACAAATGCATTTTCTATTACAAAATAAACTATACAATCTTCTTCTTTTCCATAAAAATGATAATTATTTTCCTCTTGAAATTCAAAGAAATATTTCAACTTAGTTTGATCCAAATAGAATGTTTCTCCTTTGAATAAATAAATGTCATTCTAAATTTTATAAAAAAATAATTTTAATATTTTCTATAAAATCAAGTCTTTGCAAAATTAACCATTTTTATTTAGTCAAGTTAGTTCAACTTGGTAAACCTTTTTAAACGGATACCCCTAAGTGCCTTAAAAACCTTCTTACGGTGATAACTAAACCTTTACCCAATTTCCCTAGTTTTAAACGTTTATTTCTATTTTTGAAACTCTTTTAAGTTTTTCTTGATTTTTTCTATAAAAATCAAGTGGCGACTCTATGAATTTCTTAAAAATTATTACAAAATTTCATGTATCTTTTGAAATAGTTTTAAACAAGGCCAAAACCATTTTCCTTTTTAAAATGAAATCCAAAAAGGATAAAACAAAAATGACGACTCTATTGATGATTTAACTAGGTTCTAAATTTTGTTTTGAACTAACTGATTTGACTAACTATTTGGGTTTGTACTATTTAACTGCTTGATTTCTTATGTATTTAAATTTTTGCAAAATTTAAACAGTTGCATTTCATGGCATACTTCCATTTGAATATGTAAAATGTTTGGGGTTTCGAGGATGTATCGTCCCCTATTTATCAATTCTAAATGAAGTGTTGGAAGTACGAAAGTTTATTGGCATGTTAGGCGTCTGATGGCTATTCGTATTTTCAATTTAGAGTTGTCCACTTCGGAACCTGATTGTAATATCTTGAGAATCCCAATCGATAGTAGAACCATGCTTCAAGCTCATGAGAAATAAATTTTGATGATTTGGTAGTTTTATGATCAAGTTTTATGTGTATTAAATCCTCAAATAGTCCTAGCTATTAGGCGAATCAAAAGATCCCTTACCGATTGAATTCTTGAGAAGGATATTGCTATAGTCAGCTTAAAACAAACATATCTTTCATTATACCATGAATTTTTGAGCTTGTCACCCACTAACAGATCGATAATTGAATTAGCTTTCCAACGATATCAATTTTGCCAAAAATTCAATATCGGGGTAAAAAGGTTATAGCCATTTTACTGTGAGCTGTCCGAACTGCCAATGTGCGACAGGAAAGCCAATGGACCGTCGCGCCAGCGATGAAAACTCACTCAAACCATCACAACTAAGGAAGTAAGCCCATCTTCTTGCCATAAAGCGATGGTTTGAGGGACGATCAATCTCTAGGGTGATGGTTCATCGCCCAAACCGTCCTGCACCTCCGGTTAGTGATTTAAAGCCATTTTTAAAGAGATTTTTGCGGTTTTTTCCACCATTTTTAACACATAATTAATTAAATCAAATCACATAACTTCATATTTATCCATAGCATCAAAATTAGGGTTCCTCTCCCAAGAACAAAATTCAAGATCTTCTTCAAGAAAACTCAAGAATCAAAGCATCACCATTCAAGAACCTTCAAGAAAAGTTACCCTCTTACAAGATTAAATCTTTTGAGGTATGTTAGATGTTCATCCATGGGTCCTTTTAACTCATGGAGTCCAAGAATCCATCTTTTATTTTTAAAATCATGAAATTTCACGTTTATAATGATTTTTCTCTATAAAGCTTTTAGGATTTTGCTTATACATGATCTTTACAATTTATTTTCATTGAAAGCAACACTTATTACAAATTTCATGAATTATGTCCATGAACTTAAATGAATTTTGAATCTTTATCATGTTTTCATGAAATTGTAGGTGATATTAAACCTTACATGTTTAAATGGTGTTGTTTGTTGAATTTAAACCCTAATTGGTGATCTTAGAAGTGAAATCATGCTATTACTACAAGTTTTTAAAAACTATTCCCATGCTTAGTTTAAACCATGAACCACAAGTGTTTGATGAAATATCTAAATGTGTGGGTTTTGAACAATTACTACTTATTATATGCTTACAAGTTACAAATTTGAATTTCTTTTCAAGTGGAATACATTATAGTATGTTTTAAATATTATGGTTTCTATATCATGTTCATGAGAAATTTGGAATAAATCCTCATCTTATGATTTTTTCATGTGATCTGGCTACCTCATCTTGTCTAGAGATATCCTTGTGTTAAAGTCTTGGTCCCCATGTATTTGATGAAATACTTAACTGAATAATTGTGAACTATAATTTTCTTCCATGGTTTCAAAGCTTTCATGTGACCCTATTGTTATTGTTCTCGAGTCCTGGGGGTTATGAATACCTAAATTTTACCTGCTTACTTAGTCTTAGTAGTTTCAGAATTGTTTCAGACGCGTGTGAGCCTATTCAACCAATTAGTCATTGTGATTAGTTACTTGTCCCGTTAATCTTAGCTTAGTCCCATAATCAGTGTCAGTTCAATTAGGAGTAGGATTTAGTACAGAGCGAGCCTAGGGAAGAGGGCTCACCCGTTTGTTAGGATTGGGTCCTTAGAAGCATGCCCTAAGTTCCAGAACTACGTAGCCAGCGTAGGTTATTAGATGTTAGCAGTTAGTTAGGTCTGGCACTCTTAGGGATCACTCTCTAGTTAGGATTGAGCTCATGGGTCACCCATTAGTTAGGACTGACTCCACATCCATTGTTAGTACCTGTGGCACGGTACTAGCACTCTTCCGACTGGGATTACATGTTGGACCCCAATTAGTTCAGATCGGGGTATTTCGGTTAAATGATACCTCCCACAGTTTTAGTTACAGTCTCAGTCATGTATTAGTTCAGTAATTCAGCTTTAGTTTGCTTGACCATAGCATATAGATATCAGGCATACAATTATTAGGTTTTATTATTTTAGTATTTACAGATTTTATTGAGAACATGTTATGTATCCTTGGTCATACATCCTTAGTACTTACAAATTTCATGTACTCTATTTAGTATTACACGTTACATATACTAACATACATACATTCAGACAGTTATTATTCATATCCATGAAACCATGCATATCAGCCTACCTTATTTAGCATACTAGTACATTCAAAGTATTGATCGTATACTCTTTTATTGCACTATGATGTTTCATATCATATGTTTAGACTACCCCGCCCCCGCTCCCCACCCCTTCAAAATTCCCGACCGTACCTAGTTATCCTAGCACACCCGTAGCAGCAACAGTGGTGAGTCCTCACGTTTCAAGGATCGATTATGTTTATTTCGCATTCTCATTTTAGCAGAAAGACGGAGTTAGTTAGGGACTTACCCTATCAACTCCTCAGTTATTCAGTTAGAGGCTTTCAGACTAGTACATGCAGTTAGTCATATTTTTTTAGATTTCAATGGTCATTATCAGTTTTGTTTTATAGAATTATCAGATTTATTACTTAAAACCTTATGGCATTCCTTAGTTTATTTCTCCATATTATCTTTTGATATAAGTTTTACTTAGTACTCGCAGTAGGTACCAACTCATGGGTTAACTTATGGTCCCTCGGGAAGGTAAGAACCGTGTAAAGCCCAAGGTGTACTCTCGAGCAATTACAAACTTGATTCTTTCACGAACTAAGCTGGGGCCTGGCCGTAACGGCTATCCCAAACCATTAAGGACCGAGACACCCTTGTAACACCCCAACCCACTAGTTATATTGTCCTCTTAGGCCCAGGCCTGCACGACTTTAAAATGCGTGACTAGGGAGTAAAGCTTTCTTGCTTATAAACCCAATATACCTCATGTGTTTTGCCGATATAGAACTCCTTCCTAAGTTAGGATATTATATACACCCCCCTTATGGACTCAGCATCTACCCCACCGAATGGGATTTTCCTATTCTCAGGACTGAGGTTTACCTTGCCTTATCGGGATTTGCCTACACTCAGTTTGAACTCTATCCCACATTGACAAGACGGACACAGGAGCGACTATGATACCATTCTATCACGACCCGAGCTGCGGACCTGGCCACGACGGGCATCCCAAACCATCAAGGCCCGAAACACCCCTATAACTACCTAAACCACTAGTGATATTGTCCACTTTGGGACCAAGCCTGCATGACTATAAAATGTGTCACTAGGGAGTAAGACTTTCTTACTTATTAACCTAGCATCCCTCCTGTGTTTTGCCGATGTGAAACTTCTTCCTAAGTTGGGGTGTTACATAGATCAAAGCCCACTCTAGATACCTAGGACAGAGAAAAACCAAACCATTTTTAGGCATGAACCTAGGACGACCCAATACCTGAGGGGGTATTGGGCCAATTAGAAAAACTCACCTTACGTATATTGACCAGGAGTCAATAACAGACAATTATCCTTCATGTGTTTTAATTAAAGGATGTAATGTTAATTTGTATGGGACATTGTACCTTAGGACATATTTAGGATCAATGGAACATTTTACAAGTTGCATGTATATCTTTCAAACGTTAGGCTTACCTTTTGTTTGAAAGGTCCCATGTATGCTAGGACGCGTAATAACTGTTTATGTGCCAAAGTGTTTTATTGTTTTGCTTTGTATATATTTTCTTGATTTGTGTATTTAAATAACATATCTTTGTATTTAAACAAGACTATTCCATTATTTTATTTCAAAAACTTCGAGCATTAATAAGCATATAAGACTCAAAATTTGAACCCTTCCAAAATACACTTAAAAGTCCTTTGATTTTATTCCTTCCAATTTAACCCACAATTTATTCAAAATTTCATTAGGTCATTTTCCAATTCATATTGACCATGCTACTCTTGCAATTCGTTTCTGTTGTGCTCAATTATAGTTAGAGCTACCCAGATGTTCTATTAGAAAGACTATGTTGTCTTCAAAAGAGCTTTTCAAATAAACCTTTTAGAATGTTTATTCGTAAACACCGACTTCTCCAAATCAATTTGTTCATTCTAATTCAAAATCCATAAAGTGGTCAAATTTTTTATCATTCAATCACTTTTCTCAAAGCTAGCTATTCTTCGAGTTCTGGTCTAGTCTGTTTCAAACCAAATATATGTCATTTGTTTTATATAATATTTTGATTAGTTATTTTGGTCATAAAGTAGTATTTTTACCTTTAGAATGTTTTTATTTTTGTTTAAAGAGTGGCTGATTTGTGTTGGTAGTCAAATTTTCTTGTTTCACAAAGACAATAAATAATCGCTGGTAGAACATTAGTATTTCACACGATCTAAGGTCAAGAAAGAAACTACAGATTCATCAGTTCTTGCTTTGGCTAATACAAGTACTCATTCAACTAGGGATCCTAATTTGATTAATACAAATACTTCATCTGAGTCAATTGTTACCTTCTCTATGGCTATGTATCTGTGTAGCTCGATAGGAATAGAAATAACCTCAGAGCTCATTGCGGTTTGTATCAACAAATTGGTGAGGTAAAGCTCATGGTGATGCAAAGTAGAAGACCTTCTCAGACTCCTCTAAACATGACTCTGCATACTTATGCTCAACAAAAAGTACCTATGTTTCCAATGTTAGAAGTAGTCGATCAGGAAGGTCATTTTGCTCATACTTCTCAAAATGCTCCTTCTGTGTACACATTTGATCATCTAAAGGTTCAGAACATATCATTGTCACACCAAGATCTGCCAGTTTAAATGTATTCTACCACTCCACAAATGAAACAAACTCAAGGGGTATACTACTTAGATGCTAATCATTATGTTGAAAGAAAGAATGATCCAAGAGTATAAACTAATGAGATAATGAATAGACAGATCAAGGTCTTAGAAGATGTAATAAAAAGCCTTTGGTGACTTAGGATTAACCAAGGTGTGAAGTATGAAGAGTTTTGTGGATTTCCTAAGATCGAGTTGCCTCTTGGTTACAAGATCCCAAAATTTGAAATGTGTGATGGGTCCAAAAATCCCTTCTTTCATTTGAAGACTTATTGCAAAAAGTTGATTGGCGTGGACAAAAATGAAGGAATATGGTTCAAGCTATTCTGTCAAAGTTTGAATGGAAAGGCTTTAAAATGGTATGCTTAACAAGATGTAAATAAATGGCGCACTTGGGATGACCTGGCAAATTCTTTTGTAGATCACTACAAGTTTTTTGTCGATATCTTCCCTGGCAAGATCTCTATCACAAAGCTAAGTTTAAAATCAAATGAGAGTTCTCTTGAATATCCCATATTTCGGAGAAAAGAAGAGACCAGGGTACATCCACCTATAGAAGAAGCTAAAATGATCAGTTACTTTATCTATGCACTAAATTAAGAATATTTCGATCACATGGTAATAATGGCTAGAAAAATATTTACTAAGATTATCTAGACAGGGGAAATGATTGAGGATGGCCTCAAGATAAGAAGGATAATAAATTTGAACGAACTGCAATCCATTCATATAAACTTCCAGACTAGCACTTTCAGAAATAAAAAGAAAAAGGAGAAGGAAGTAATGGGAGTGATAACTCAAGAAAGTTCTTCCAACTACAAGAAACCTCCTCGATACCAACCTAATACTCAACATGATCACTATCTGATCTTCAATTCAAAAGAAACATACCATGCTCAACCTCCACCACAAAACTACAAAAATAATGCTCCTCGTGCCAATCATGAAAGGAATCCCCCCTGAATTTTCACGTCATTGGAAGAATCTCTTACTCGGCCTTTTGAAAGGTTGAAAGAAGGAAAACTACTTCATCTAGTGGAAGCAAACCCTGTGAAAAATTCCATTCTGGAGTTGTTGTACATGATACAGATACATGTATAACCCTCAAGAACAAAATTTAGGATCTAATTGATGCCAAGGTGATAACTCTTGAAGAAGGTCCAGGTAATGTTAACAACAATCCATTTCCAAATCACAAAAAGTAGTCATTGGAATCATGAATCGAAAAATGCATGAATTTTCCTCAAAAGGTGCACTTTTGGCATCCTTCTATCCTGCATAGGGAAGTTAGTGTTTTCTTTCCTTGTAATTATAATTTCTTATTTTACTTTCTTGTATCTGCATTTTTTCGCTTTATTTTTTTTGTAATCGTACTTTATGGTTTGATTTCCTTTTAATTGCACTTTGTGGTTTGATTTCCTTATAATTATACCCTTTTAGTTGTAGTGAACTACGTTCAACTTGATTTACTTTGTGAAATACGTAGGAATCGAGTATTGGCTTCGGTCACGTTATCAAAAGTATCAAATATCCCTTTTGTATGTATGGACAATGTTTGACCAAAATTCCCTATAATGGGATACATAGGTGGCTTGTGTCTGCTTCTGTCAATCCCTTAGAAGATTTATCTTTCCATTATATATTGAAATTACCTTTCCTACCTCAACTGAATGCGTAGGTATCACACTGGCTCAGTCATATCTCCTGCAACATTTTCATAGATACTGTGAAATTTTTTTTGAGAAGATCTCAAAAATTCATCAAAGGATCCATTCCCAAGTTAAATGAAGATGACATTGATGCATGTAACCGGGGTAGAAATATTTGAGAAGGTCTCAAAAATTTTACAAAACTTTACATCTGCTACAAAGTTGAAAATCAGATTTTGCTGAAGCTGATATAAGGGAATAATATTTGAAGTTCTCTATGCTTAACTACTCCATGTTAGAAACAACTTAAGTACTTCACATTTTAGACGGGGATGGAATTTTTGAGAAAATCTAAAAAAATCCATATTAAGCAATGTCCTAAGTTATAATAAATATTAGGAGTTACGTGTTATAGATCGGGGCAGAATTTTTGAGGAAGATCCTAACAAATTCCATAAATGTTGTACTTCAAGATCAGAAAGTTTACAAATCAATAATCAATAAGGTACATCAGGAGAGCAAGGCAATACCTACATAGTCAGTCTCTCAAAACTAATAATTTTTCTTTGGATGTGGGAACAGTGAAGTGACAAAGTTTACAACATTAAGAATGACAAAGGGCATTATCAGACCCGTTGTGGCCTTGCCATAATAATCCATACAACTTCTCTTCCTTATTTTCCTCTTAATTTATGTTTCTATTACTTTGTTATGATTTCTGACACTTTCTCTATAGGTCATAACGATGAAGATATGAAGATACTATCTAAACTGTTATCTTTAAATCGTCATGAGTCAAACAACTTTATCTTTGTCTTTAAACTCTATCTTCTATTACACTCCTTAGTTATGAAAAATTATTATATTATTAATGAGCATTGTTTAATTTATACAGGTGACATTATGCAAGATTGCCTCTAAGAAATAATGCAAAGGTATCCTCTCCTAGTTTGAGGATTCAAACCAGAAGCTTAGCACATGAACATGTCCGTTAGAGGAATCCTGATTACAAGGATGAAGTTTAATAAATCAACTTCTATATTTTCTTATCTTATTTGGGTCATCCACCCTTTCTAAGGACATATCTTTTTTGGGTCATCCACCTTTCAAGAGGACATACCGAATTGCTACTTCATCCGAGATGACACATGTTGGTATATTTGGGACATCCAAACTTTCAAAAGGACACATCTTATTATTTTGGGTTTTCACCATTAAAGAGGATAAATTGGGCTATCACCACATTCAAAGGGATATGTTTCATTCAAAATAGGTTGTCTGTCTTTCAATGAGATATATTGGGTTATCATTCCCATTTAAAATTATATGTTGTATTTAAGATAAGTTGTATGCCTTTTAATGAGACATGTTAGACCAGTGGCACGTTGTATTCAAGATAGGTCATCCACCTTCCTATAAGACACATTAGACTGTCATCCCCATTTAAAGTGGCATGTTATATTTAAGATAGGTTATCCGCCTTTCAATGAGACAAGTTGGACCATCACTCCATTTAATGTGGAATGCTACATTCAAGATAGGTCATCCGCGTTACAACTAGACATGTTGGGCCATCACCCCATTCAAAGTGACATATTACATTTAAGATAGGTTGTCCTCCTTTCATGAGACACATTGGATCTTTACTCCATTAAAAATGATCTGTTGTATTCAAGATAGGTCATCTACTTTTTAATGAGACACATTTGATTATCACTCCAGTTAGGGTGTTTTGTTACATTCAAGACAGGTCGTCTTCCTTTCAATGAGACACATTGGGTCGTTACCTTATTAAAAGTGACATGCTATATCAAAAATAGGCCGTCCGTCTTTTAATAAGACACGTTGGATCATCACTCCATTCAAAGTGGTATATTACATTCAAAACAGGTCTTACACCTTTCAATAAGATACATTGGATCATCACTCCATTCGAAGTGTCATGATACATTTAAATTAGTCGTTTGCCTTTCACTGAGACACATTGGACCATCACTCCATTCAAAGTGGCCTATTAAATTCAAAATAGGTCGTCCCCCTTTCAATGAGACATGTTGGACCATCACTCCATTCAAAGTGGCCTATTAAATTCAAAATAGGTCGTCCCCCTTTCAATGAGACATGTTGGACCGTCACTCTCTTCAAAGTGGAATGTTACATTCAAATAGGTCGTCCACCTTTAAATGCGACATGTTGAACCGTCACGCTATTCAAAGTGGTATATTATAGTCAAAATGGCTCATCCGCCTTTCAATGAGACATGTTGGACTCTTACTCCATGCAAGGTTATGCAAATTATTTCATCAACTATCTCAGCACAATATGTTCAAAAAGATTTGCACCAATGTACGTCAATGTAATGCTATATTTGCAACTAACTATTCTGTTTGAGATGTTGTCGGGAGAATCCGAAAGGATGAAATTCTCAATTCAAAATCACTGGTGTGGATGACTGTAATACACCGTATTTTTGTGCTGGAATTCTAACTGTCGTTTCTACACGTCTAAGCTCTAATCCAAGTGATTCTCATGTAAAAATAAGTTGCATGATCATTATCCTAATCTATGGAGTAGTTTAGAGGTGGAAAATGTTCATACCAATGACCTAGAACAAAGTTGAGCTAAGATCAATTGATTCATCCAAAGTTTGCCATTCGATTCTACAAGGGTCTACTTCAAATGTGCATAACTCTTTATATACATGGAATTTTTCATCCCAAACCTATCAAATTGTAGATAATTGAATTATCTTTCCAATGATGCGAACTTCACAAAACTTCAATAAACAAGTGAAATGTTATGGCCATTTTAGTAGTTGAGGCAGTAGCACCATGCAATAAGCGTGAGACACACGCTTTATTGCACGCAAATAATTTTTTGGTTCAGTTTCCACATTTTAAGGGAAAAAGTGGTATTTTCAAACCCCTATCCTGCTATAACACGGGATTAAACTCTCATAACACCAAAATAAGCTTACTTTATCTCAAAATCACCAAGAACATTCATTAGGGTTCCAACCTAAAAATTCAAATATCTCAAGATTCAACCATAGGTTTTCGATAATTTTGTAAGATTCGGATTTCCCATTCCGAGAGCTATGAGAAGCACCCAATAATCTCAAGATTAACAATCCGAAGTTAAGAGTTCATCCAAACCTTAAATTTCAAGGTATGTTGGGTTTGAACAAGAACGTCCTTCTGTTCTTGTGCCCAAAACTTATTTTAGATTATAAATTACTGAATTTTTGATTATTTTCCATGAAATTCTAGTTGGGGTTTATACCCATGGTTGTTAATTACAATCTTATAAGGTTCCCAATGATTTAGAAGTGTAATTATATGACTAATTTCAGATAGTTATGCAAGTAATGTGATTTTCCAGATTTTTTCAAGTGAGTTTAAGTGTTTTATTGTGATTCTTGATTTCTATATTTTGACATTGTTGAAGTACTTTCAAGAAGTATATTGAGTATGATGTTTTGCAATGATATTACATGAGTATGTTTGTATTTTCAAGCTTATTGCTGAAAATTTTCAGATTTTGAGTTGATTCATCAATATTTACATTATCAAGAATGAATCTTTTGGTGTTTTAATACAAATTTGATGTATGGGTCATTAAACCCTATTTAAAGATTGTTGTTTTGAGAACGATTTATTGAGAACTTCTATAGAATTGCAAGAAGTATGTTTATATTTCCATTATTATGAGATCTTTAAATCTTTGATGATAAGTCTATCAAGATTTCAGGAAGAATTGTTTTTTTGAACCCAAGTACGAAAAGAAATCCACATTTGATTGATTTATGATAATGAGAATTGTTGAATTGTTTATTGTGAATTTTCTTTAAAGTTCTGAGCTAAGTCTGGGAGTAGTATTTAGCACCGAGCAGGAAGTGTGGTAATTCCCTAGAACTACGTGTCCCCGTAGGATGTGAGCCTGAGGCTGATATAGTGATCACTAATAAACTAAAAAGTTAAGGTTCTATCCGATGGCAAGGATAGAACATCTCTCCCCAACGTGGGTAAGACGTTGGACTCGATGTATCTCACATGGTTTATGTCGGTTAAGAGAAACTCCCAAAGTAGTCCCCCAATCTATCTAAGATAAAGGTATATATTTTTCGAAAGCTATGATTCCATGATTTCTAAGGTTCTCAAGTGTCAAAATCTTCAAGTTTTCAAAGTAGTTCTTAGTTTTCATGAGATTAAAATGTATATTTGGAAAGATGTTGTTTTAAGGCATCATCTATACCACAAGTTTGAGACAAACAAAGAACACAGATTTAGAATGAAGTGAAATGACTCGCGAGATTTATACTAAATGTTTAATTATTCATGATTTATGAGATTTATATTTCAGATATTATTCAAGCTATGTGAGTCATTTATGTCAGCATGCATAATTTTATAAACTGTGATGATATTGATATATTATTTTATATGTGCATTGCACCCCCATATACTCATTACATCCTCAAAGTACTGATCCACATATATGTCTATGTTATATTGTCTCATAATGTAGGTACAAGTTTTAGTGTGTACATCAAACTTAGACAGTTGTAGATTTCAGCCAGCAGATGATACATCTCCTACTTGAGGATTTAAATTAGATGTCATTATATATTTTATTTCTTTATTTTTCTTATATATTGATTAGTGATAGTTGGGATCGCGTCCTAGCTATATAAAGTCAGTATTAGTAGAGGTTTCATAGATAGTCAATAGAGTCATTCTATTTATCTCAGTTTCTTTGTAAAAGCAGAGTTGTAATCATGTGAATTCACTTTTATTTTGATCAGATTCATAAAAGATGTATCTTCTGCTTACTTTGTTCAGATTTATCTATCTTATTCAGTTGCTTATGATTTATGCTAATAGAAGGGTTAGCTTGGGGTCACTTGTGATCCTAGGCACCTTGTGACATCTCGGGACCCAATTTTGAGGCGTTACAAACTTAGTATCAGAGCACAGAGTTCAATTGTCCAAGTGTTTTTGTGAAGCCATGTCTAGTAGAGTCATGCGGAATGGTACAGAAACGTGTATACTTTTCCTCGAGAGGCTACAAGGCATTTTAGGAAATATTTTTATTCTTTCATGTCTCAAATTGTGCTATAGAAAGGGTTTCTAAAAAACTCATACAGATTGTCATCTTGCTCTATTCGAGACATTTTTGTCTTATTCCCAAGGTGTCAGAAATAGTCAAGTTCAAATCCTTACTGCTAGAGCTTTCTTAAATAGTCTCCACAAATAGTTATGGGATTATAAGAGAGCTAGAAAGTATCCCATCAGTGCTTTTGAGTTCCAAAGATTTAAGTGCTTTATCATGTTTGTAAAAATCGTGCACTAAGCCCAAGTCAGATGTACTTTCAGATTCCTCCTCAGAATCTATAATGATAATCTGTACTTCTTTATCAATGTATTGTTCTTGAGGTAACATGATCGGAAAGTTCTAATTTCCTCCCCTGATAATGCTCTCAGACTTGCTAACAAAAAGTTACAAAAGTTTCATAAAGCATCTAGTATGTTATAAGTCCCTCAAATTTAAAGTTATACCCTCATTCTTATGAGTCATTTAGTTAAGATAGAGCAATATATGTATTCTTAGATCATTGAATATTGTGTGTCAAGTTTCTATACCTTGTAATATGTAATCTTATCATCATGGTGTTTTTAAAACTCAAATTCTAGTGAAGCCATGTGGGGCTCTTTCGATTCACTAGCATAGTGTCTTTGTTATTCATCTAATTTTCTTGTTCAAAACACAAACCAAAGTCTAGTGAAGCCGTGTGAGGCTTATTTCGATTCTCTAGCAACTTGTTGTTTATCTTGTTGTTCTTGTGTTAGTTTAAAGTGTGGGTTTAGAAGTGTAGTGACAATAAAGGTGGTAAGGGCAATTTATTGAATATGTATAGCTGAATTTTCTCTTATGATTGAATTAGTAATGAAGTGATATACCCTTGTTTGTCAGTTTAGTGAAAGTTAGAGTAGGAGATTATTAGTTAAGGTGGATTGTTGTTTGCTTGAGGTAAGAAAAGAGTTGTTGTGCTAGAAGAGTATAGGTTTTGATAGAAGTACTTGGTGGATGACTGTTGTTAATTAAGGCTTTCCTGAGATTGCAAGGAAATGTTTAGTTGAAACTTATAAAGCTATGAAGGAGTTTAAATGTATAAGAAAGGTAAATAATAATGAGGTGTAGAAGAAGGAGGAGCTAGCGAATCATAATAAGATAGACCATAGATTGTGATTGATCATTACTGTTATGAGGTTTTAGTGGACTAGTATTTTAGAATGTTTGGTAGGTAAGAATATTTGTTAATATTCTAGTTAATCATAGCTAGAACGAGATACTAAGTTCGAATAATAGTTGATGAGCAAGGTGGGGATAACGATTTCTTGGTTAGTGATGCTAGTTATATGGAGGTGAACCGATAGGCTTGAAATAGTGAATGCAAGATTTTAAGTTAATTGATTTGAGATTAAGTATGATGTTGTAGGTATGAGGTAAAGGCATGCCCAAGGTGATATGATGTTGCATTATTTTCTAAGTTTATTAAGTATTGTGTGTGGTTAGTAGTACCCTTGAGGTTTAAGTGGAAGAAGCTTAGTGTCTAGTACATGGTACTCTGGATAACCAAGTTAAGGATGATATATGAAAGGGGGTTGTTCAAGAATAAAGTCAGTAAGTTTGAAATATAGCTTATGCATGCAAGTGTAGCATTTAAGAGTGGACCGTTAGAGCAAACATGTTCCGACTCACTACTAGGAATGTGAGATAGATCCATAAGTTTAGAAGATGGCTTTAAATCTAAGGTGGAGATAGTATGAGACCTCAAATATTCTAGCTCTTTTTAGTTCCTTGTTTCATGACAAAATAGTGCCCAAAACTTAGAAATTTCTAGCTAAGTGCCAAGACTTACTCTTTTCCAAAGCCTTCAAACTTTGAGGATTTTGTTCATGACCTTCCTGACCTCCGAAAGTTGATTTTCAAGTTGATTCATGATTGGGGTGAGTCAATAGTACAAATTGGGTAAGTTTTGGAATTTTCGAAATCCGATTAGAGAATGTTTGGAATTCAAAATAGTGATATCGTACGATTAGTGTGCGATGCACACTCCAGTCCACCCCTAGTACTATATGATAGATCATGCGGCACGTACTCTATTCTGGTGCTCCATAGCATGCGACGTACACTCCACAGCATGCTCCCTTGATTATTCAGCTCCTGTTTCATCTATCTAAGGGACAATGTTTACATACTTCATGTGTATTTAAGTTCATTCTCAACTTTTAGTAAGTAATAGTTTCACTCTATGATTTGAGTTATCCCTCACAAAAATCTGTGGACTCCAGTATTATGATTGAATAGCTCATGCTAAGTATGAACTCATGTTTCATAGTATGACCAGTTTTAGAACTCATGCTACTAGTGAAGTTCTCATTATATGATGTATGTCCTCAGCTTAAATTTCTTTAATGAATCCATGCCTTTGATATTTTATTCCTCAAGCCTAGGATAAGTGTTAAAGTTATTTATTGTAGTCTTTCGTGCTTCAAGTTCTTATGTGTTAGCCCTTCGGTGGCCTCTTCCTGTGTTAAGATAGTAGCGATGATAGTTGATAAGCAATGGTTTAGATGAGAAAGGGTTGATGACCCTCATTATGAAAGATTATTTATGCTTTTTTACCTAAGGCTAAAGTGTGAAGTAACATTGAGGCCAAGTCTTTGATACATGTCATGGTTAGTTAAAATTCATGTGTATGTTCTGAAAAATAGTACAAGCAAATTGTTATTGATAAAGGTTTAGAGAATATGTGAAGTATGCCTTTATGTGGTTTTGCCTTGAAGTTCATACGTGATTTTAATGATAGGTGTGAATGTCATGTTGGGTGTAAGAGGACAGATGAAATATGCACTAGTGAATCAATAGTAAGTGTTTCGAGTTAGTCATTGAAGTGATAAGGCATGTTTTGATTAGGGTGTGAACTCTAAAAAGATATGGAATATTGAACCTTATGGTTTAGACTAGTATTGTGGTTTGGCATGTTGTATCTTGTGATTAAGAGTTAGGCTTGACCTTGGTGAGAGGACTTAGTTTAGTTTAGACCTTGCAGAAAGATTTCTCAAGTCCCATGTGAGAATTATAAGTTGAATCAAGCGAGTGTGATATTTGAGGGGAATAGCATAGTCAAGGAAGCATTAGAGAAATGTTGCTAAACTTGAAAGTAAGAATTAGCATTTCTTAAGGCCTAGAAATTCTACCCTAGCTTATGATTTATAGGTCTATGTTCCAGGCCATAGAGGGGTAGCAATGTTGTAATTCCTTATTCAGATGTTTTATTCAGATCATGCCCAAATTTCTTTACTTCCAAATTGTATTAGAAATTTCTTAGAAAGGCATTGAAGAAATACTTTATTTGGGTGTGAACATCCAGTATGATTCAGTCGGTAAGTATCATGTGTATCATCTCAGTCTTTTCCTAATTTTTTAATCAAATCATTATCTTTCGGGGACGAATAATACTAAGAGGGGGATGTTGTAATACCCCAGTTTTCATGTCATAAACCTCTTATCTTTTTCTTATGAGATCAGATCCAACGCAAAGTAATTGTTACTCATAAGTTGACACTCTTGTTTCTATCTTAGAAATATAGTTATTTTCATTAGAATTCATGCACTTCCAGATCAGTTCAGTGGATCATTATGTTTGAGATTCAGTGATTCATTTTATATCAGTTGTACATGATAGCTTAAAGATTGAGATTCCTCTGTGTTTCAGCTTAATTATCTACATTCAAGGACGAATGATCCCAAGGGGGAGATAATGTAATACCCCATATTTTCATGCTGGAATTCTAACCACCATTTCTATGAGTCTAAGATCTAATCAAAGTGATTCTCACGTGAATATAAGTTTAATGATCATTATCCTAGTCTATGGAGTAGTTTAGAGGTGGAAAATGTTCATAGCAATGACCTAGAACAAAGTTGAGCGAAGATCAATTGATTCGTCCAAAGTTTGTCATTTGATTCTACAACGGTCTACTTCTAATTAGCATAACTCTTTATATACATGGAATTTTCATCCCAAGACGTATCAAATTGTATATAATTGAATTATCTTTCCAATGATACCAATTTCGCAAAAATATGATACACAAGCGAAAAGTTATGGCCATTTTAGTGTCTGAGGCAGTAGCACCACGTGATAAGTGTGCGACACACGCTCTATCGTACGCTAATAGTTTTCAGGTTTGGTTTCCGTGTTTTAAGGGAAAAATTGGTATTTTCGAACCCATATCTAGCTATAACACGGGATTAAACTCCCATAACACCAAAATAAGTTTACTTTCTCTCAAAATCACCAAGAACATTCATTAGGATTTCAACCTAAAAATCCAAATATCTCAAGATTCAACCGTAGGTTTTTAATAATTTTTCAAGATTTGGATTCCCCATTCCGAGGGCTATGAGAAGCACCCTTTAATCTCAAGAAAAGCAATATGAAGTTAAGAGTTCATCCAAAGCTTAAATTTCAAGGTATGTGGGGTTTGAACAAGAACACCCTTTCGTTCTTGTGCCCAAAACTTATTTTAGATTATAAATTACTGAATGTTTGATTATTTTCCATGAAATTCTAGTTGGGGTTTATACCCATGGTTGTTAATTACAATCTTATAAGGTTCTCAATGATTTAGAAGCATAATTGTATGACTAATTTCACATATTTACACAAGTAATTTGATTTTCCAGATTTTTCCAAGTTAGTTTAAGCATTTTATTGTGATTCTTGATTTCTATATTTTGACATTGTTGAAGTATTTTCAAGAATCATATTGAGTATGATGTTTTTCTATGATATTACATGAGTATGTTTATATTTTCATGCTTATTGCTGAAATTTTCAGATTTTGAATTGATTAATAAATATTTACATTATCGAGCATGAATCTTTTGGTGTTTTAATACGAGTTTGAAATATGGGTCATTGACCCCTATTTAAATATTGTTATTTTGAGAACGATTTATTGAGGACTTCTAAAGAATTACAAGAAGTATGTTTATATTTCCATTATTATGAGATCTTTAAAGCTTTGATGATGAGTCTATCAAGATTTCAGGAAAGAGTTGTTTTTTTGAACAAAGAAAAGAAATCCACATTTGATAGAATTATGATGAAGGGGTAGCATATTCACTCCCAATGCAAATTGTTGAATTGTTTATTGTGGATTTTCTTTAAAGTTTTGAGCTAAGTCTGGGAGTAGCATTTACTAGCGAGCGGAAAGTGTGGTAATTAGCTAGAACTACGTGCCCCCATAGGATGTGAGCCTGAGGCTGATATTGTGATCACTAATGAACTGAAAAGTTAAGGTTCTATCCGATGGCAAGGATAGGAAAGCTATCCCCAATGTGGGTAAGACGTTGGACTCCATGTAGCTCACATGGGTTATGTCGATTAAGAGAAACTCCCAAAGTAGTCCCCCACTCTATGTAAGATAAAGGTATATGTTTTTCGAAAGCTATGATTCCAAGATTTCTAAGGTTCTCAAGTGTCAAAATCTTTAAGTTTTCAAAGGAGTTTTTAGTTTTAATCAGATTAATGTGTATATTCAGAAAGATGTTGTTTTACGACATTATCTATACTACAAGTTTGAGAACAAAGAAAGAATGCAGATTTAGAATGAAGTGAAATGACTCACGAGATTTATACTAAATGTTTCATTATTCATGATTTACGAGATTTATATTTCAAATATTATTCAAGCTATGTGAGTCATTTATGTCAGCATGCATAATGTTATAAACTGTGGACGAAGTGTCGGTCGCTAATAGGGTGGTATGAAGTAGGAAAAACACAGTTGTTTGGGCCTGATCTTGTTTACCTGGCAATGGAGGACATGAAAATTATTAGAGAATGACTTAAAACAGATCAGAGTAGACAGAAATCCTATGCCGGTGTTAGATGAAGGGAGTTAAAATTTGAGGTTGGTGATTGGTTATTTCTCAATGTCTCCCCTATGAAGGGAGTCATGCATTTCAGAAAGAAAGAAAAGTTGAGTCCTCACTATATAGGGCCATAACAGATTGTGAGAAGAATAGGTGAAGTCACGTATGATTTAGAGTTACCTGCAAGTTTGGGATCTGTTCATCCGACATTTGATGTGTCCATGTTGAAAAAGTTCATTGGACATCATTCCCTAGTGTTACCTATAGAAGATATCAGAGTGTCAGACTCCTTATCCCATGAAGAAGAGCCTATTGCAATCTTAGATCGTCAAGTCCAAAAGTTGTGAAGCAAAGAGATAGTTTTCTTAAGGTGTTATGGAGGAATAAGAAAGTGGAAGAAGTTACTTAGGAGCCAGAAGATGATATGCGTGCAAGATACACAAAATAGTTTGATCTAGTGAATGATGAGACATAAGGTACAATCTTTACCTTATTCTTTCCATGTCCTTGGTATGTTTCAAATCATGCTTGTCTGTATTTCTACGTAATCATTCGGGGATGAATGATCCCAAGGGGAGATAATGTAATGCCCCGCAAAAGACAGACATGTGTTAGCACCTAGTAGTGTGCACACAGAGTGGGAAACTAGAATTTTTTTCTAAGTGTCAAGGAGACATAGTCTCATTTTGAACCCCCAATATTATGATAAATTTATTTTTTGACCGTTCTAACTCTCTATAGTTGGTATGTTTGCTAGTTCATGATTCGGGAGGTCAATAGGTGTCCCTGGACAAGTTTTGGAATTACCGGTCCATGTTTAGACCTTGTTTAGTGTAATAAAACAATGGACCAACGTGATATTGGAGCGTCGTGTCGACCATCACATTGGTCAAAGTTTGTGCAAGAACTACCAGAAAAAAGTACTGAGGATTGGCGCGATTAAGATGCAACACGTCGGGTTTAGCGTCGATCGCATCGACGCGCCGCATCGCCAATCGCTTCAATGTCTAGTTATCTTTAGCTTTTAAAAATCCGCATCTTAAGGGGCAATTGGGTAATTTTCCCTTATTCTAATACACCCAAATATGGGATTAGACTCCCAAAACACCACTTTACTGATACTTTTCTCAAAATCCACCAAGAACATCTCATTAGGGTTTTAAAGCAATATTTAAATAACTCAAGATTCAACCGTGGGTTTCAGAGAATGATTGAAGATTCAGAATCATCAAACCGTAGGCTTCAAGAAACACCCAATGAATTCCTAAATCGAGGTACGTGGGGTTTATCTTAAAAGCTACATAGGCTTGAAAACATTAGAGCATGATTTTCAAAATTTTAATCATGAATTTTAAAGGGGTTTTGGAATCTATAATTGAAATTACGTATTCCGAATATTTCAATGTTACTATTGCTTTGACCTTGTGGTATTTCCCCCTTAAATTGATTTACATATTTATGCATAAGTATGAGAAATTGAGATTTAAGATTGTTGAGAGCACAAATTATGAAATCTCTCTTTTGTATTGAATCGAAGTCTATGGTTTTGTCGGAAGAGAGTTGAAGTGCATGTTTAATGATTTGGAAGTAGTTTTCTCAAACGTCATAGAATTTGAATCTGATTTAGATATAATGAGAGGGAATTTCTTGATACAATAATGTTATTGTGATTAAAAGAAAGTATAGCATGAAATTGAGAATTTGACATTGACCACCTTTTTGTTATCGAATTATTGATAAAGGGAGAGTTGTTTGCATGGTTTTACTTGAGTTTCAAAGAATAAGTTGCTTGAAAATAATTGTCGATATGGTGGTACTGCATTCCATGTTTTGATAATAGAGATATAATTGCTATAAATGGCTCAGAGAATGTGACTTACAAGTCAATGGTTTGACGATACCATGTAAATATATGCCATAACAGAACTAGAGTAATCAGAGTTTGATTTCAGAGAATACATATTTTAAAGAGTTAAAATTGGGCTTAAAGAAGGGATAGGTGGTTACCCAAAGGGGGCACGATTCAATCGACTCATAGCCTAACACCGTGTTTTGCCGATACGAGTATCTTACTTTTGTACACTGGCGATGGACCTGTGGCATAGTAGAGATTCGGAGACTCCGACCCTTGAGACAAACTTGGGTTAGGGGCTTGGCTACCGAGTTAAGGGAAGATTCCATATAGCCTGTGGAAATACATAATTGTAGGGTATACCACTTAGCACAAAGTAAGACAAAGAGTGTCACAGAGTTCAGATAGTTTTTACAGAGTTCTTGTAAATATGCCCATGTGATTTTTACCTCATGATATATTTATGAACTATTTTCAAATTTCTCTCATATATGCTGAATATAAATTTTTGTTTTAAATTTTATCTGCATACCAGTACATCTATATTTACCCCCCTCCTCTACCTCTTAGGTTTTGAGGCTCAATCTAGGGGACCTGATAAGCAATAGATACATCGGACAACAGAGCAGAGTTCAGTGGTGAGCCTTTTATATTTCAGAAGGCCTAGTTTACTTCAGCCACTTATCTTTAGTATGTTTTGGTCTACTAGGGCCTTGTCCCAGTTTTCAGACAATTTTGCTTTATATGTAGAAGTCATTTTGCAGATTGAGTCAGATACCATTCTAATGTTTTGAATTGCAGTTTTCATTATGATTTGCATTCAGAGTTAATGACCATGATTCCGTTTCATTATGTATTTCCACATTATTTTTTACATATGAATAGTGTGTGTGATTACAAGTTATAAGGGCATCTGGGCCTTCATGGTTCGGGATGCTCGTTACGGTTAGGGCCCCAATTTGAGTCGTGAAAATGATTTAGACCAAAAATGGCCATTTCACTTCGCTTCACCTGTTTGACAATCCAAACTGCCCCACCCACCCCAATTGCCAATACTAGGCTTCTCCTTAGCCTGCTTAGGGCAACTTGATATATTTTCTGCCAAAGTCACACCCAACCCCCCCGCCCAAAAAATTGTGGGCTATAGCACACCGATTTGGGCTAAAAATGGCTCTTTCGCATTGTTTTACTAGTTTGATCACCCAAATCGTTCTGTCCACCCCAATGGCCCATATTAGGCCGCTCCCTAGCCTGTCTAGTGAATCTTCATCAATTTTTGGTCAAAGTAACACCTTTATCTCGGGCCGACCCCAAAAATCATGGGTTATAGTACACTGATTTAGCCCAAAAATAGCCCGTTTGCATCGTTTTACCTGTTTGACCACCTAAACCGGCCCGCCAACCCCAATTGCCTATATTAGGACACTCTCCAGCCTGCCTGGGGTATCCCAGTTGATTTTTCATAAAAATTACACCCGACCCTGGCCCCACCACAAAAACTGTAGGCTATAGCACACCAATTTATGTTGAAAATAATCTGTTCACATTATTTTGCCCGTTTAACAAGCCAAACGGCCTCGCATACTCGAATGGCCCACACTAGGCTGATCCCTAGATATCCTGGGGTATATTGATCAATTTTCAACCAAAATCACGTATGGACCTCAGCCCACCCCGAAAACCATGGGTTATAGCACACTTATTAGACCCAAAAATAGCTCATTTGTGACGTTTCTCCCATTTGACCACACAACCCCCCCAATGACCTACACCAGGCAACTCCCCATCCTTCCTGGGGCAGCCAGGTTGGTTTTTGGCAAAAATCATGGTCGGCCCCCGAACATACCTCAAAAACCATGGGTTATAGCACATCGATTAAGCCCAAAAATGGACTGTTCGCGCCGTTTCACCCGTTTGACCACCCAAATCTTCCTGCCCACCCCAATTGGCCACACTAGGTTGCAGTCCAGCCTACCTGGGGTAGACCGATCAATTTTTTGCCAATATAACACCCGGTCCCTTGTCCCACCCCAAAAACTATAGACTATAGCACACCAATTTAGCCCCAAAAAATGGCCCATTCTTGCCGTTTTGCTCGTTTGACCACCCAAACTGCCCTGCCCACCCTAATGGTCCATACTAGGCTGCTCTCCAGCCTACCTGGGGAATCTCGATCAATTTTTGACCAAAATCACTCTTGGCCCCTAGGCCCACCCCAAAAACCGTGCAGTATAGCAAACCGATTTAGCCCAATAATGGAATATTCGCACTGTTTTGCCAGTTTTACCACCTAAACCGCTCATCCCTCCCTAATTTTCTTACTATTTGGTAGGTCTTGAGCTAAAAAATTCTATATATATCAAAAATTATATACGTTGAAAGTTGACCCTTGTAGAATCGAATACCAAACTTTTGACGAATCTTAGGCTCCAAGATCAACTTTGTTCTAAGTGATTCTTATAAATATTTTTCACCTTGAAAGTACATAAGAAACAAGGATAAAGATCATGAAACTTATGTTCACAGAGTAATCATTTGGATTATAACTTATACAGTTAAGAATACAAGTTGGAACGATGGGTCAAAGACTAGCCCAAAATTGCGGGGTCTTACATCAACTGGCGGGTGACATCTCATAATCTTACGCTGGCTAAGTAGTTCTGGAACTTAGGGACTACTACTAAGGATCAAATCCTAACTAACGCGTCAGCCTCCATCCATAGGTTTTCTCGATTCTAAATCCTACTCCCAACTGAACTGACACTGATTACTGTACTGAGCTAAGCTTAACTAAACAAGCAACTGATCATAAATAACTGACTAAATAACAATGCTCAAAGCTTATCTGATATTATTCTAAAGATACTAAAATTATGTAAACAATTAGGTATCGGGTGTTCATAACCTACCAACACTGATCGGAAATAACAATGATGACATATAAAGCTTTAAAACTATAGTACAGGATTATTGCTCAAAACTCAATATTTAGACATTTCATCAAATGCATGAGAGTTATGAAATTTAAGCATAGGAATGGGTAAATCGTGCAAGAATAACATCACTACAATACTAAAACCATGAATTAGGGATTTTGATATGAAGGTTCCAATATTCAAAACATGTAATGGCTCATCTCTACGAAAACATTTGTAAACTTAACTCAAAATTAAAATCAATATTAGCTTCCTGGAGATAATTCAAATTGAACATGTAAAAACTCATAATTTAAATATATAAAGGAATTCTTGGACTCCATGAGTGAAAGGGCCTATGGATGAACATCACACATACCTTAAGCTCTTAAGCTTGAATGGAAAATACCAATCTTGAAACTTTCTTTAAGGTTATTGGATTTGGGAACTTGAATTCTTGGTTTACTTAGAGAAAAAGTAACGGAATTTGATAATCTTTGGGGATGACTAGGGTTTCTTTGAGAGGATAATTAAAGAATATGGGCGAATAATGCCTTAGCTGATGATATAATTTGTGATTTGATGAGAGTGCCATCGCCATTAGAATCGCGATGCAGCACTATCGCGGTCAACTGTGGGAATCATGATCTAAACGTCACCCCGGTCTGAAAAATCCAAAACTTCTCTAAAACATACTTATTACACACCCTGAATATGAATTAACTCAAAAACCAACACCTTCAGGTCGGGAAGGCCAATTTAAAAATCCTCGAAGTTAAGAGGCCTTAAAAATGACTAAGTCCCTAACGCTTAGAGAAATTTTCAGGTTTTAACCCTCTTATGCTTGCAACTAGGATCTAACTGAGCTAAGAATAATAGGGTGTATTACACCATTTCACGCTTTCTTAGATACGACTATAATATACGACTCGTATGTTGTGTACATAATTTAAGGAAAGGAGTTATATGTTGCATAGAGCATATGATGGAGCTAAAAATCAGGTGAGGACGACGGGTGGAGACTTAGAGCATTTCACTTTCATGACACGATTGCATTAGGGATCTACTCTTAGTCCCTTTTTGTTTGCTTTGATGATGGATGTGTTGACGCGGCATATTCAAGGAGAGGTTCCTTGGTGTTTTGCAGATGATGTAGGTTTGATTGATGAGACATGGCGGGGTGTGTGTGTGTGTGAATGATAAATTAGAGGTGTGGAGACAAACTCTTGAGTCTAAAGGGTTCAGGTTGAGTAGGAGCAAGATAGAGTATATGGAATGCAAGTTTAATGACGTGAGGCTGGAAAATGAGGTGGTAGTGAAGTTGGAATCATAGGTGGTATGTAAGAGGGATAGTTTCAAGTATCTCGGGTTCGTGATTCAAGGTAACGGTAAGATTAACGAGGATGTCTCGCACCGTATTGTGGCGGTATGAATGAAGTGGAAGCTCTCTTCGGGGGTGTTGTGTGATAAAAAGGTGCCGCCTAAAATTAAAGGCAAATTCTACAAGGTGGAAGTCCGTCCGACCATGTTGTATGGAGCGGAGTGTTGGCCAGTTAAGAACTTCCACATTCAAAAAATGAAGGTGGCGGAAATGCAGATATTCTGTTAGATGTGTGGGATGACTAGGGGGGATGGAATTCGGAATGAGACTATTAGGGAGAAGGTTGGTGTGACTCCAGTGGAAAATAGATACGGGAAGTCCGATTGAGATGCTTCAGACACGTGATGAGGAGGGGCATGGATGCCCCGGTTCATAGGTGTGAGAGGCTAGCTTTGGATGGTTTTAGGCAGGGTAGAGGTAGGCCGAAGAAGTACTGGGGAAAGGTGTTTAGGCAGGACATGGAGCAGTTATAGCTAATTGAGGACATGACCCTAGATAGGATGATCTGGAGGATGCGAATTTGGGCAGAAGGCTAGGGTCAGTTTGGGTCGCTAGTGTAGGGAATTACTTGGTGGGGGTATTATTCTCGTTATGATACGTTGTTTCATGCTTTATTACGAATCTGTTTACTTTTTTCTATTTTCTATTGCTTGTGGGTGTCGTATTTATGTTATGCCATCTTGTTCCATGCTTTACTATGTATTTGTGTAGTATTCCGTGTCTTGAGCCGGGGGTCTATCAGAAACTGTCTTACTACTTCTTTAGAGGTAGAGCTACGGACTGCGTAAATCTTACCCTCCCCAGACCTCACTATGTGAGAATACACTGGGTTTGTTGTTGCTGTTGTAGTCATATGTTGCATAGTGATCTTGAAACGCGGGGTATTATAGTAAATTAATTAATCTACGTAAATTTCCTAAGATGTTGTCATTTTACTTTATCTTAGTTTTCTTTTTATTTAAATAATGATTTTCCACCTAATCTATATTGTTTAAGGTGGATTGAATTGGTTTCTTCGATTTTATCCTTAAAACAAGTCTTTTAAAGATTAAGTATATTATTTCTCTGGTTCAGATAACTAATAGTTTGTTTTAGATCAAATTAATTTTTTTCAAATCTAAAAAACTAATTTATTTTGAAAATCAACTTTTCAAAAAATTGCAAAGAACTTTTAACACTCTCTTAGCATTTCTTGCAAACGCATTTTCTATAACAAAATTAACTATACAATCTCCTTCTTTTCCATAAAAACAAAATTATTTTCCTCTTGAAATTCAAAGAAAAATTGCAACTTAGTTTGATTCAAATAGAATGTTTCTCCTTTGAATAAATAAATGTCATTCTAAATTTTTAGAAAAATAATTTTAATATTTTCTATAAAATCAAGTCTTTGCAAAAATAAATCATTTTTATTTAGTCAAGTCAGTTCTTTTTGGTAAACCATTTTAAACGGATGCTCCTAAGTGCCTTAAAAACCTTCTTAGGGTGTTAATTAAACCCTTACCCATTTTCTGTAGTTTTAAAGGTTTCTTTCTATTTTTGAAAATCTTTTAAGTTTTTCTTGATTTTTTCTATAAAAATCAAGTGGCGACTATATGAATATCTTAAAAATTATTTCAAAATTTCTTGAATCTTTTGAAATAGTTTTAAAGAAGGACAAAACCATTTTCTTTTTTAAAATGAAATTCAAAAAGGATAAAACAAAAATGGCGACTCTATCGACGATTGAACTAGGTTCTCACAAATTTTTTGAGATAACTTATTTGACTAACTGTTTGGGTCTGTACTATTTAACTATTTGTTTCCTTATGTATTTAAATTTTTGCAAAATTTAAACAGTTGCATTTCATGGCATACTTCCATTTGAATATATAGACTTTTTAGGGTTTCGAGGATGTATCGTCCCCTATTTATCAATTCCAAATGAAGTACTGGAAGTACGAAAGTTTATTGGCACGTTAGGCGTCTAATGGCTGTTTGTATTTTCAATCTTGAGTTGTCCACTTGGGAACCTAATTGTAATATCTCGAGAATCCCAATTGTTCGTAGAACCTTGCTTCAAGCTCATGAGAAATAAATTTTTGTAATTTGGTATTTTTATGATCAATTTTTATGTGTATTAAGGGATCAAATATTCCTAGCTTTTAAGTGAATAAAAACATCCCTTACCGATTGAATTCTTGAGAAGGATATTGCTATAGTCAACTTAATACAAGCATATATTTTGTTATACTATGAATTTTTGAGCTCATGACCAATTAACAGATAGATAATTGAATTAGCTTTCCAACGATGCCAATTTCTCAAAAATCTGATATCGAGGTAAAAATTTATAGCCGTTTTATAGTGAGTTGTCTGAACTGCCAAAGTGCGACGGGAAGACCAATGGACCATTGCACCAGCGCCGAACAGTCTCCCAATCAATCGCAACTCATTAGTAAGCTGTTTCTTGGCCATAAAGAGACGATTTGAGGGATGGTTAATCCCCAGGGTGACAGTTCGTCGCCCAAACCATCCCGCACCTCCGTTTAGCGATTTAAAGCCATTTTAAAGGGATTTTTGGGTCTTTTCCCACCCTTTTAGAACCTAATTACATCAAATTCATAATTATCTATAGAATAAAAATTATGGTTCCGCTACCAAGAATAAGATTCAAGTTGTTCTTTTAAAAAACTCAAGAATAAAAGTGTCACCATTCAAGAACCTTCAAGAATAGTTACCCTCTTTCTAGATTCACGATTTTGAGGTATGTTAGAGTTCATCCATGGGTCCTTTTAACTCATGGAGTCCAAGAATCCATCTTTTATGTTTAAGATCATGAAATTTCACGTTTATAATGATTTGTATCTATAACGCTTTTATGATTGTGCTTATACATGATCTTTACAATCTATTTTCATTGAAAGCAACCCTTATTACAAATTTCATGAATTATGTCCATGAACTTACATGAATTTTGAATCTTTATCATGTTTTCATGAAATTGTAGGTGATATTAAACCTTACATGTTTAAATAGTGTTGTTTGTTGAATTTAAACCCTAATTGGTGATCTAAGAAGTGAAATCATGCTATTACTATAAGTTTTTAAAAAATATTCCCATGCTTAGTTTAAAACACAAACTACTAGTGTTTGATGAAATACCTAAATGAGTGGGTTTTGAACAATGACTACTTATTATATGCTTACAAGTTAAAAGTTTGGAATTTGGTTTCAAGTGGAATACATTATAGTATGTTTTAAATATTATGGTTTCCATATCATGCTCATGAGAATTTGGAATAAATCCTCAGTTTATGATTTTATCATATGATCTTGCTACCTCATCATGTCTAGAGATATCCTCTTGTTAAAGTCTTGGTCCCCATGTATTTGATGAAATACTTAAGTGAATAATTGTGAACAATAATTTTCTTCCATGGTTTCAAAGCTTTCATATCACCCCGTTGTTATTGTTATCGTGTCCTGGGGGTTATGAATACCCAAAATTTAGCTGCTTACTTAGTCTCAGTAGTTTCAGAATAGTTTCAGACACATATGAGCATATTCAGCCAGTTAGACATCATGATTAGTTACTTGTCCAGTTAGTTATCGCTCAGTCCCGTAATCAGTATCAGTTCAGTTGGGAGTAGGATTCAGCACGGAGAGAGCCTAGGGATGAGGGCTCAACCGTTAGTTTGGACTGAGTCATTAGAAGCAAGCCCTAAGTTCCAGAACTACGCAGCCGGTGTAGCTCATGAGATATCACCCGTTAGTTAGGTCTGACACTCTCAGGGATCATCCACTAGTTAGGACTGATCTCAGGGGTCACCCATTAGTTAGGACTAACTCCACAGCCATTGTTAGTACCCGTGGCACTGTACTAGCACCCTTTCAACTGTGGTTACAGATTGGACCCCAATCAGTTCAGAGCGGCGTATGTCGGTTAGATGATACCTCCCACAGTTTCAGTTACAGTCTTAGTCCAGTAATCAGTTCAGTAATTTAGTTTTAGTTTTCTTGACCATTGCTTACAGATATCAGACATTCAATTATTAGATTTCATTATATCTATATTTACAGATTTTATTTAGAATATGTTAAATATTCTTGGTCATACATCCTTAGTAGTTACAGATTTCATGTACTCTATTTATTATTACACGTTACATATACTTAAATACATACATTCAAACAATTATTATTCATATTCATAAAACCATGCATGTCATCCTACCTCATTTAGCATACCAGTAAATTTAAAGTGTTGATCGTATACTCTTTTCTTATGCTATGATGTCTCATATCATAGGTTCGAACACTTAGGTTCTCGACCGAACCTAGTTATCCTAGCGCACTAGTAGCAGCATCAGCAATGAGTTCTCATGTTTTGAGGACCGATTATGTTTATTTCAGTTTCTCATTTTAGCAAACAGGCGCAGTTAGTTGGGGGCTTGTCCCATCAACTCCTCAATTATTCAGTTAGAGGCTTTCAGACTAGTACAAATAGTTTTTTTTTTTTAGATTTCAGTGGTCATTATCAGTTTTGTTTTACAGACTTATCAGATTTATTACTTAAAATTTTATGGCATTCCTCAGTTTATTTCTACATATAATCTTTTGATATCAGTTTTACTCAGTACTCACAGCAGGTACCAGCTTATGGGTTAGTTTGTGGTCCATCGGGACTGTAAGCACCGTGTAGAGCCCGGGGTGTACTCTCAGGGTGTTACAAACTTGATTCTGTCATGACCCAATCTGGGGCCCTTGCTGCAATAGGCATCCCAGACTATTAAGGACTTAGAGACCACTGTAACTCCCCAGCCCACTAGTTATATTATCCGTTTTAGGCCCACGCCTAAACGACTTTAAAACGCATCACTAGGGAGTAAGGCTTTCTTAATTATAAACTCAACATCACTCATGTGTTTTGACGATATCGGACTCCTTCCTAAGTTGGGTTGTTACATACACCCCCTTATAGACTCAGCATCCTCGCTGCGGTTTGCCCCACCAAATGGGATTTGCCTATACTCAGGATTGAGGTTTGCCCTACTTTCCTATGAGTCACATTAGACTGTCATCCCAGTTTAATTTGGCATGTTACATTTAAGATAGGTTGTCCGCCTTTCAATGAGACAAGTTGGGCCATCACTCCATTTGAAGTGGAATGCTATATTCAAAATAGGTCTTCTGCCTTACAACGAGACATGTTGGGCCATCACCCCATTCAAAGTGACATGTTACATTCAAGATACTTCGTCCTCCTTTCAATGAGACATGTTGGATCTTCACTCCGTTCAAAGTGAAATGTTGTATTCAAGATATGTCATCCACCTTTTAATGAGACACATTGGTTCATCACTCCATTCAGAGTGTTATGTTACATTCAAGATAGGTCATCTACTTTTCAGCAAGATACATTAGGTCATTACCGTATTAAAAGTGACATGTTACATCCAAAATAGGTCTTCTATCTTCCAATGAGACACGTTGGATCGTCACTACATTTAAAGTGGCATATTACATTCAAAATAGGCCTTCCACATTCAATGAGATATGTTGGATTATCACTCCATTCAAAGTGGCATGTTACATTTAAATTAGTCATCAGCCTTTCACTGAGACATGTTGGACCTTCACTCCATTCAAAGTGGCATATTAAATTCAAAATAGGTCATCCACCTTTCAATGAGACATGTTGGACCGCCACTCCCTTCAAAGTGGAATGTTACATTCAAATAGGTCACCCGCCTTTCAATGAAATATGTTGAACCGTCACTTTATTCAAAGTGGTATATTATATTCAAATTGGGTCATCCACCTTTCAATGAGACATGTTGGACTGTCACTCCATTCAAGGTTGTGCAAATTGGTTCATCAACTATCTCAACACAACATGTTCAAACAGATTTGTACCAATTTACGTTAGTGTAATGCTACATTTTTAAGCAACTATTCTATTTGAGATATTGTCAAGAGCATCCGAAAGGATGAAATTCTCAATTCAAAATCACTGGTGTGGAGGACTCCAAAAAGGACACAGCACAACATGAAACTTTTTCTTAGCAGCGAACTAACACATAGTTCGAATACGAATATCAAACTCTTTGGATGCAAACTAAAGGACGACTTCCATCCCTATCAAACCACACCCCTATTAGAAGTCATATGGGATATTTTTGGATATGCTGGTTTCTATTTCACTTTCAGGATACTTCTAAACTCATACTGGAAGTAACCTTCCCTTTCCATCAAATCCGAGTGATAATGGTCTCAGGATTTTGGAAATTACGTCCAGATAAATTCTTGCCTATGGATGTGAAGGATCCCACATTCTTGGTTAAGAGGTTACAAGCCTATTTTCCATAAGCTCAAATAAATTATCACTCATTCCGAACAAAAGGTTGTATTAAATAAGAGACAATCTTTTCCACCGATCGAGTGGAACCACAAGCAATTTGATTTCCTGAGTCTCGAGGATATGTAGGACGAACTCTATGTTGAAAACTTAACTGCATTCAACCTCCCCCTAATTTTGTTATTCCTAGCTTTTCGGTTTCATCAAAATTTGAAAATCGAGATAGCTGTGAATTTTTTAATCTTACTTAACATCAAGCTTTATGAACTACAAACTTATTTATAATTCCAATATGGATTGAATTAATTACGATTAATGCAAAACTATTTCCTTAATAATCATCATTGATTTAGAATATAAAAATGACATTGTTATACCCTTTTCTTTTTTAATGAAAATTAGAATCTTTCATACTGTTGTAAATATTTATTACCTGAATTGGGACTGTTAATGAGATTCTAAAATAGTAGATTATCTAAAGTTGCAATAAGATCAATCGTGTATTGCATATGGAAGCATGATATATATTTATTTATTCTAATAAGAACATTGATTTAACTGAAATAAGGATTCAATTCAGACACATTGTATAGACTTTCATGAAGAATTTTTGTCATACAATGTTTCTTTGCATAGCAATCAAATAATATAAAAGATAATAATTTATGAAGCAAACCAAAGATGTACCCAACTTTCTTCCTTCAATATTATATGATGATGATGATGCAACTCTATGTAAGAACTATTTTATGAAATGATGACTTGACAAATCGGAATACAAAGGTATTGAAAAATCCAACATATGGTAATTATCATTTTTCAAATTATGTGATGCTTTAATTGGGAGAAGTAAAATATTATACTTTTTTCCTTAATCATTATTTTGTAACATCAAATCTTTCTGTAAAATTTTTAATGAGACATCTAAAATTGCATATTACTAGTTACATGTATCTTTTCTTTTTCTATACTAGGAAATTTTTCCACTGAATTTTTTTCTATTAAGATTGTAATGAGCCATATTATCTACTAATAAAAATATAAGAGGGTGTTATAGATACATTGTATTATGAATATCCTTTTAATATACAATTCTTAGATAGACTTGTTATTGAATGAGCTTGCAATTAAATTAACATGCAATCAAATAAAGTTTCTATCAGATAATATTACAATGAGATAAGATTGCAATAGTAAACTTCCAATCACGAAGGCACCAGTAACTTATACAACTACATATTTTCTTCTATAAGTAGGATGCCAATGCAGTGTATTTGTACGTGAAAATGATTTAACTATTTTATCAAATGAAGACTTGACAAATCTGATCACAAAGGCATAGCAAAATCCAACATGTGATAATTATCATTTACATTATTATGTGATGCTTTAATTTGTGGAGAAGTAAAAAATATATTAACTTTTTTTTTACCTTAATTGATATTTGTCACATCAAATTTTTCTATAAAATTTTTAACGAGGCATCTAACAATGCATATTTCAAGATACATGCACCTTTTTTTTTCTATACTAGGAGCTTTTGTTGCTGAATTTTTCATAATAAGATAGTAAGGAGCCATATGAAACAGGTCAAAGAGGCATCTTAGCACTCGAGGATATGAAGACATGAGTGAAGACCCGAGCTTGTGAGGATTCCCATCCAAGGAACAAACTTTGAAGTGTAGAGAACAAGTCCCATACTCCAAAGTTGTTACTGTTCATCCATCACTATTCATCCACCACTTTGCAAGGGTTTTTTGGTCATATGTAATAAGTTGCCCTAGCTATAAATATAACCTTATTAGGTCATTTTGGGGAAGATTTTTGATGATATTTGTAGCCTCTTTTGAGATCCTCTTAGCAAGGTGGAATCCTTGGGCAAGGTGGAATCCTTGTGTTGATGAATCGCTTAGAAACGGAGATTGCTTGGGGATTCCGATTCCTTTGAGGTCACATAAGAGATGGGTTTAGGTTGTGTGTGATATTAAAGATCCAAAAGTGGAATAATATTTTGGGTTGTTAATATTACATCTTCATTTGTCTATCTATCTATCTGTATCTTATTGCACTTTGTATAATTGTAGTGGACTGTTTTTGTGTCTTGTTGAATTCGAAAGTTGTGTTCTTGTGTTCATATTGTTCATCACGTGTTGTTGCTGTTTTCTTAGTGTGTTTTACTGTTGATATAACTTCCTTTCTTGTTCTTCTTGTGAATCCGAGATAGGTCATCAAAAGGGTCCATAGTTCTTGAACTAGTGGACTGATTTTGGTGTTTATGTTGTTGTGTTCTTGGGGAGTTTTGGTATCATTTGGTATCAAATCAAGGCTGGTTGTGTTCCTACACTACCAATATTTGGTTCACTTGGATGAAAATTCAAAAAAAATACTAAAAACTAAAAAATTCCAGAAAATTGAAATCTTGTTCTAGTTCTTGGCCGAATCTGGATTTTATCGTTGTCTTGGCTGAAAATTTTGTTTTCTTTTCTAGATCTAGAAGTCATTTTGTTTGTTTTGTTGTTTCTAGTGTTAGTTTTTTCATCACTAACACTCTTGAGTCTAGATCTAGATCTGAAATTGAAATGCTGATATTGTTGTTGTGAACCAAATTGTGACCGATTGTTTTAGCGGGTTTCAGACTTGAACGTGAGATGTGTTGTTGGTTCAAGGTTTGAACGTGTATAGTGGTTATGGTGTTGTATTTTTAATCTTGTAAAGTTGTTGTTGATGTTTGGGGTCCAACATGAACCTTACAACTTGAAGATTCAAAAATTGTATTCTTCACATCTTCATCTATTGTTGAGGAAAAAGTGGATGTTTGATCTTGGAAGTTGAAGAAAGAGAGTGTATTTTGTTAGTCTTGAAAGACAAATTTCCAAAATTTAAGATCTCTCAAAACTTTTACAACCAATTCCAACCACTCAAAGTACTTTAATAACCACTTTTCCAACAACCTTCCATGATTTAAGGATCATGTTTTAGGGAAATGGTACAAGAAAGTCAAGTCTTCGACTTTTGAATTTTAAAAAAAAGGATTACAAGCCTTATATTTCTTTCCTAAAAACAACTCCACCAAAGTTCAAATTGAAAAAAAATTGACCAAGACTTGAAATTGGACAACAAAAGTAGTGTGGGACTGAGACCAATACGTGTCTACTACGTTCATCACATTTTACTATTCACGCAACATACTTAAGCTAAAATTTCATATTTTGTAGTTTCCTTTTGTTTTTACTTAGTTTCAATTTCGTTGGTTCCAATACTAATTGGCAAACTAGTACTCGTCTACTAGATTATTAGTTAGTCTTTGTGTTCGTTCATTCGTGTTTAGCTTTTGTAGTGTGCTTTTCTCGTTTTTGAGTCATAGTATTCTTTTTGGTTCAAGTTCGTTCATTAATTTTTGATTCATTTAAAACAAGGATCTAATTCGTCCTCTAGCAACAATTAGAACCAAGTGACCTCATTGGAGTACAAGCGAGTTATCAATACTTGTGAGGCCAATAGAGTGAAAACTTCAAAAGTGTGTGAACTGTTTTGATACGTCGTGCGGACTCATTTTTGCTAACCTTTAATATGTTTGAAATTTTTGTGTTGTTTGTTTAGTAGCTCTTGATCGGTACTATGGTGAATGAAGTTGAAATGCCTAGTTGGGTTAAATCCATCATGGCAAGGCTTGATGCCATTGATAGTCAAATAATGGACAGAATGGAAGGGAGATTGGAAGGGACGGAAGGCTCTCTTTGCAAGAAGTTGGATAACTTGATGGAGCATCAAATCCTTACTAATCAAATTTCTGTGAGTGGCCATGCTCTACATGAGCTACAAGGTAATCAAACTAACTTTTGAACTCTAGTGAATGAGGATAATAGCCAACTAAGTGTGACTGATAGTATGTCTTTAAGTGAGCCGAATGTGCCTTTACTTTGTGATGATAATGTATAACTTAAAATTGTGGATATACTAGTTGATCCACCTAGTGTTGAATCCATTGTGGCAAGTGATAGTACATTATCTTATGGAAGTCATGACAACCAACTTATGTGTGAAAATGGTGATGTTGAACAAGTTGGCCGATTGACTAAAGATGAACCTTTAGTTGTTTTTGTTGTAGATCATCCTAGAATAGTGGGGATATGTGATTGTATTGGTGGTAGTCTCGGGGAAAGAAAGCATGTCCTCCACCCATGTCCATGGATGCCCTACCCCTTTGACCCATTGATCACTTGAGGTGTGATATTGATTCATTTCAAACCACATTCGGGAATAACATGTGTGCATTGTGTGATCAAGATTATGTTGATGCTAAGAATGTCTTGTATGTAATTCGGGTTTCCCATGATTGGTGTATCCTTTTTAAGAACCCGAGGGATATTTGGGTATACATGAAGTTTGACCCACCTTGGCATAATGCTATGATTCATTACACTAACCCTAACCCTCATACCTTGAGGAACTTGTGTTTGTTTGTCCTTCCTATCATTTTGCAATATTCGGATTCGAGGACGAATCCTTTCTAAGGAGGAGAGGATGATACGAGTCAAAGAGGCATATTAGCACTCGAGGACATGAATACATGAGTGAAAACCCTAGCTTGTGGGTCTGCCCATCTAAGGAATAATCTTTGAAGTGTAGAGAACAAGTCCCACACTCCAAAGCTATTACTGTTCATCCGTCACTATTCATCCGCCCCTTTGCAAGGGTTTTTTGGTCATTTGTAATAAGTTTCCCTAGATATAAATATAACCTTATTAGTTCATTTTGGGGAAGATTTTTTATGATATTTGTAGCCTCTTTTGAGAGCCTCTTAGCAAGGTGGAATCCATGTGTTGATGAGTCGCTTAGAAACGGAGATTGCTTGGGGATCCTGGTTCCCTTGAGGTCACGTAAGAGATAGGTTTAGGTTGTGTGTGATATTAAAGGTCCAAATGTGGAATAATATTTTGGTTGTTAATATTACATCTTCATTTGTCTATCTATCTATCTTTATCTTATTGCACTTTGTATGTTTGTAGTGGACTGTTTTTGTGTCTTGTTGAATCCGAAAGTTGTGTTCTTGTGTTGATCTTGTTCATCACGTGTTGTTGCTATTTTTTTTAGTGTTTTTTACTCTTTATATCACTTCCTTTCTTGTTCTTCTTGCGAATCTGAGATAGGTCATCAAAAGGGTCCCTAGTTGTTGAACAAATGGACTGATTTTGGTGTTTATGTTGTTGTTTCCTTGGGGATTTTTGGTGTCATTCCTAATGAACCTAGTGGTGAAAATGATGGTATATCTTTCCTTAAAGGCTATAGCCAATATGCTAACCCACTATGGTGTGGCAACATTCCTCCTAAAGATGGAAATCTCTTCTTGAAAGATGAGAGTACTTTTATGGCCAAGGAATGTGTAGTCTTAGAAATGAGTACTCTTGGTAGTACTCTTTGTGTGCATGATTATCAATTTACTCTTAAATTTAGTTCACTACTTGAGGATGTAAATGGAGTGCTTAAAAATTCTCAAGTTATTTATGGTGTCTATAGAATTGATCTTGATAATGTGCATGACTCTTTGAACATTTTGTGTGGTAAAACCATTGCAATTAGTTTTGTTCATACAGATCATGTGTATGAAAATGTTTTTGTACTTGAATGTGGGAGTGACATTCTAGGGGAAGGAAGGTCTAGCCTCGGCTTAGGCCCTTGGCTAAATTTTCCATTTAATCCCGGTACCATCTTCGGGTGGGAAAGGATGACTCTCGACCTATTTTCCTTTTGTCTTGATGCTTCTCCGATCCACTTACTTTGTAGAAATTGTACTAATCTTTTTATGTTTAAACTAAAGGAGTCGTGGAACAATAAAATGAGTAGTCTAATGGTCAATAGTAACATCAGACACCCTAACATCATTTGAGATGACTGGATCAAAGCCTTATATGCACTTTGATTTAAATAATACCCAAGGAAGTCATATGGAGATGAACGAGGTTTTAGTTTATTTTGTGCATATGGTCTCAACCAAGGATAATAAAAACAATAAAAAACACGAACCTTCTTATATTTTGGAAGAGATCCAAAAATTTAAAGATATGGTAAATCATTATTCAATAAAGGAGTGGGCATTCTATTTATCAAATATGCATCAATTTGAAAAGCATATGACCAAAGTGAAAATGGAAGATTAGAAATGTGAAGAAGAGTGATACCTATTTCAACAATTTGCCTATGTCGTCTTTCAGCTGTGCCATTGTCTTCAGGAGTGTGGGGAGGTGTTATAAAATAAGATATTCCATTAGAAGAAAAGAAATCCTTCAAACTGATAAATTCACCACCATTGAGTAAAATGATACTATAGAATGATTAATGAATTTCTATACAATGGCTTTAAATTTTGGAAAAATATGCACTTTAGATTTTCTTTTCATAGGATAGAGCCAAACAAATTTTGTATAATGATACACAAAAATGAGATAGTGTTTAAAGCCATCGATAAAAAACTAAAGGTGAAGATCCCCATACATCTGAATAAATAAATTCCAAAGGACGCGTTGATTTTATTGAAGAAACTTGAAAAGGAGTCTTGTGCATTTTATTGCACTTACAAAAGTTGCAAAAAAACTTAGAAGGATTTATTTGAATAGGCATATCAATTAGTTGTAGAGTGCGACACAATATAGTAGAGGAAGGGTGACCAAGACGACAATGCCATTGTGAAACTGTGGAGAGTTCTGTGGAATTTAGAATTGGTGTAAAAGAAGTAGATTTTGTGAGGAGAAATGATGGCAACTCGTAAACACCGTCCTTAGGCTTTCCCTTTGTAATCCTTCACAACAAATTAGAAAGGTGAGAATTTAACAATAGCATTATTCAATGAGAATAATTGATAAATAAAAATAAGATTCTGTTTTCATTCAAGGGACACAAAGAACATTATTAAGGTAAAAAGTCCTTGAACGAAAAGGTAAGGAAGGAGAACAAGAATGTGTCACATCAAAGTTTTTACCATCACCCAACATCACATCTTCACTACCATCATAGTCGAAATGAATTGACATATTTTAAAGATCTACAGTCACATGGTGTAATGAACAAGATTTGTCACGACCCGAGCCGACGACCTGAACGCGATGGTCATCCTGAACCATCAAGGTATGGGATACCTCAGAACTCCTCAACCCACAAATATTATTGTTCACTATGAGCCCAGGTCCTCACGGCTTTATGTGTCACTAGGGAGTAAGACTTGCTTACTTATATACCAAGCATCTCTTTTGTGTTTTGCCGATATAGGACTCCTTTTCCTAATTTGAGGTGTCACATACACCCCCTTATAGACTCAGTGTCCTCACTGAGGTTTGCCCTACCGAATGGTATTTGTCTAGGCTCAGGACTGAGGTTTTCCCCTCCTTACTGGTATTTATCTACACTTAGTTTGAAGTCTGGCCCAAATCGATAGGGCTAACACAAAAGTGTCTTTGATACCATTCTGTCATGACCTAATTTGGGGCCCTGGACATAATAGGCATCCTGAACTATCAAGGCCCAAGATACCCCTGAACTCCTCAACCCACTAGTGATATTATCCGCTCTGGGCCCAAGCCCTCATTACTTTAAAATGTGTCACTAGGGAGTAACGCTTGTTTACTTATATACCCAATATATTTTATATGTTTTTCTGATGTGGGACTCCTTCTCCTAAGTTGGGGTGTCACAAAAGTCTACCAACAAATTAGGATTATTTTGGTTGGCGGTTTGAACAAAATTTACTCCTGGAGGAGCCTTTGTGTTTCCAGTAGTTGAGGAATTTGAGTCATCAATAGAAGATGGCTTAGAGCAAGGAAATAACTTCCAACATTTCTTCACTGTATGTCCAGCCTTGTCATAATATTGGCAGATCACACTAGAATAATCTCTATAATTCTTTGATGGGGCAAAATGATTTTGCCTTGGATTTATCTTAGGTTGGACTTTGGAAGCAGAGTAATGATTTGTGCGATTGGTGTGTCTATTTGATACACCATTGTGAGAAGTATAAGTTTTTGTTATTGGATCAAAAATGGCTAAAGATTTATGAGCAACACTGCTCTCATGATCACAAAGCTTTTCGTGGAGTTCATCAAAAGAGAAAGGAGTTTCTCGTGCAGGAATTGTAGTAGATATTATCTTATACTCAAAGGGGAGTCTATTAGGAACATGAATGGTAACATCAGCCATTGTTAGATTCACTTCAGTAGCATTCAAAGCTGTCACAAGTTGCTTCACTTGTTGAAGGTACAACGCCATAGATTTAGTACCTTTGTTCACTCGTGTCAAAGACTCCTTGAGTTTAAGGAGACGAGCACGCGAGCGTCGGACATACAGATTGTGGAGAGTCATCCACACATCATAAAAAGTTGCATCTAAAAGGACATACGCTGCCACTTCTAAAGTGAGAGAGGCTATAGGTGCACTTCAGAGCAATTGATCCTGTAGGAGGAGAAACAACATAAGAGGTGAAATTATATCCAATCAATATAGAATGCCATTGAGAATTCCACAGTTGGTAATTGGATGAAGAGAGTTTCACGGGAGCTTTAGCATTTGTATTAATAGATATAAGTTGGTCATTTTATGATAAAGTGGTGTTTGTGAGTGGTATGGAAGTTATAAAAATGAAGTTGGTATTAGAAATAGAAGGAAGGAAGGGAAGTGTAGAAACAACATATGGAGTGGTGGGACCTGTTGAGAGATGAACAGTAGCAGACGATGTTAATGACGCTGCTGGAAGGTTAATTGAAATAAATGGTCATTGTTGGTGCAACGAAATATTGACTTTTTTGCTCCATGTGTACAGGAAAGATAGTACTGGAGGACTCAGAATATGGAAAAAAACTTAGAATTGTTGTAAGACAAGCAACTCCGATACCATCAAAGATTTAGAAGATGGTTGAATTTCAATATGTATTATTCACATATTGTTTCATTATTTATACAAGAAGGTAAGAGATATTCTACCATAAATAGAAGATGCTAATTGTCGTAAAGTCCTATCAACTTAGTTACAAGAATATTACAAGGGATCAAATCATATCAATCACTTGAGAATAGGATGCCTTCCTTATACATGTGTGTCCTTTGCGTATATAGTAGATAATTTTGTGTATGGAGTATTTTAACTCATGCATGGAAGATTAATATTGTCATTTCTTATAAGTAATAAATTGACATTCACAATCAAAGATGAGGTAGGACAAACATCTTGATGATTGTAGCATAAGATTAAATATAATTTGATCTTAATTATGGGAATGGTAATATTTCAACTTGTTGTGCTAGTACATTTCATATGTATTGAATGGACCAATTAGAGATATTTGTTTATGTTTTAAATATTAATAAACGACTTCTCTAGTTCATTACATGTACTTATACTCTTAATCTTGATATAATTATTATGATCTATATGGTTTGATTATTGTTTTAATCTATTAAAAGGTGAGACTCTTTTATGAGTCAATATATTCCTAATAGGTTGAATGATGACAAATCACTTAGTGAAATATTAGTTAGTTGATAGAACCATGTCTCAAACTTGAGATAGATGGCACCCCTTTATGGTTGTTTATAAGTTTACACGTGAAAACCCTGCAGGTGGTTTTATATCCATCGTGTGAAATAAGTTAAGTATTAGAAATAAAGGATTAAACTAATCAGTGAGTTAAATTTTAAGAGAATTTAATTTAATTGATTGGTGTCGATAATTCTAACATGGGGAGTTAAATAAGATGTAATGGTAGATTTCAAAATTAAATCGAGAAGTGCAATTACAGATTTTTAGTGGAATGATTTATAATTTATTATTATATGATAATTCTTTCATCACCGAATTAATATCATAATTGAAAGTCTTACTTAATAAATTTGCGGTCCTTGCTATAATTTATTAACTAATCAATTTTGAAAAAGAGAAAAGAACTTACTAGAAGAAGTAACATTATTTACTGGTCTTTAACATTATTTACTGGTCTTCTATAAGGAAAAGGATATATTATGGCCTTAAATAAAAGCGTTTTGCCCATTAAGTGGCTTTTAAGGGAAGAAAATGTTTTGGACAACGAAAAGGTAGAAAACGTTTTGGGCAATCAAAGAGGGAAAAAACTGTTTGGCTCTTGCTCTTCCCTTCTTCAAGTGAAAACAAGAATAAATTGGGGTTTTGTTCAGAAGATTAAATATTCTCTTTGAATCCAAAAAGGCACTTGCCCACACAAGTTTAATAACAAAAGATTAGTTAGGAAATAGTAGAAGACTGTAGCCCCGGAGTTTTAGGCAGTGAACGAATTATGTGAAAGCTTCAATACGTAAGTAGCTTTTCAATTTCGTTTGTTGATTTATGTTATCTAGATTATATGTAAGTTATATTAATCCTGTACAATAATTGCTTCTGTTGTGCATGTTCTAACAATTGATATCAGTAGTCCTCTTACATATGCTAGATAATGTAAAAGAAATTACTTGATTTGTTGTACATATTTTGGATAATAGTTGTATAATGTTGTTGTTGTTAGCCTCCTAGGTCTATGATTTTAAAAGAGTGAAGACATGTTTTCCCCCCAGAACTTTTCCATTTAACTTACTTTAGCGCGTAAACTTAACTTCTGTTTATTTACCCCCCCTAACATCTTTAAAGTGTATTAGTTTCACCCCTTAATATATATTATCACTCTCATAACGGAGAGCGTGTTACACTGGCCACACATCAGTGTCACGTCAGCGCCACGTAAGAATTTATAATTTGAAAAAAAGTAATTTCACACACATACTAATTTTATGTATTTATCATAAAAAGGTAATATATATATATATTGATTATATTTCCCCCTTCCCCTCTCCCCCGTCCTCTTCTAGCGCCCCCTCCTCCCCTTCAACCCATTCCTATCAAATAAGTCCCCTCACCCCTGCTCTTTATGCCCTTCCATCTTCCCCCCCTCCCCCCCCCCCCCCCCCCCCCGTTAACACAAAAATACCCCCTTTTTTTTTCATCCCCCACCCCCCGCAACCCCACCCCTATAAACAGGTTAGTGATGTTTTTTTTTTTAATTTCTGGTTCAAGTTTTGAATTTTAAAAAGTAATTCAAAAATTATCTTATTAACGAAAAAATTCAAAAGTAGAAATCAAAAGAAATTTCATTGATGATAAGTGGTTTAAAGACAAAATCATCAATTTAATTCAATTTTTGTCCATATTTTAAGGGAGCAGGGTTGAAGTTTGAGATGATGTTCAATGGAGAAATTTTTTAAATTTAGTGTCTTTGTGGTTTTTCTTTGGTGATGTTAATGTAGGAAAATGAAAAAAAATTGAAGGAGAGTGTTGATGGAGAATGGATTTGAGGTTGTTAATGGAGGAATTTGAGCGTTTTTGATGTTATGGACAAGAAAAAATAAAAGGTGTTCAATAGAGAATTTTTTTTTAATTTAATGTCTTTGTTGTTGTTCTTTGGTGGTGTTAATGGAGTAAAATGAAAAAAATGGAAGAAGAGTGTTGATTGAGAATGGATTTCAGGTTGTTAATGGAGGAGTTTAGTGTTGTCGATGTTTTGGAGAAGAAAGAATAAAAGATGTCCATTTTTTAATTTTTTAAAACAAAATTCTATTATATTTTAAATATAATATTAGTGATTTTTTTTACAAATATACACATTTTTTATTTAATCAAATATTTAAAAGAAATTTAATAGACAAAATGAGTTTTAACGCGCCCACAATACTTATTTACACGCGGGCAGTTAAGGGGGGATTTTAATACACTTTAAAGAGGTTAATGGGTGTAAATACATGAAATTTAAGATTAAGTGCTAAAGTAAGTTGAGCAGACAAGTTCAGGGGGAAAAACATGTCTTCACTCATTCTAATAATGACAAACTAACGAATGAATCTTTGTAGGATATTGGCAGACTACTAATAATGGAAGCAAGTAAGGAAGCTAGCTCCACAAATGGAAGGATATCAAATCATAATCCACTGCATCCAAACGAATCAATCAAAATATGAACAAATGGAAGGAGAATGGAAGCAAGTAGGGAAGCTAGCTCCAGGAATGGAAAAATATCAAATCATGATCCGCGGCATTCAAGCGAATCAATCAAACTAAGAACCAATAGATGGAGAATCTGAGTTTAGGGAATCTCAGAAAATAGATTAATCATAAGGATCTCAGCCCAAAGAATCGAAACAAATCAGATCAATCATAGCAAGAATAAAAGAAAGAAAAGATCATGGACATATATGATATGGACGTGAGTAAAAGTCGTATATGGACATATCAACACGACTATATTCCTCAATCAAGGAGTCAATACAAATCTTTGATTGAGAAAAAATCTCTTGGGTTTCCTTATGAAGAGTGGCAATATAAAACTATAAAAGAAGAAAACTAATGATGGACACAGGTTGCGCAACTTCAAGAAGAAAAACTCAAAGTGTTTCAATCTTGGTCTCATAAGGATTTGTAATCATTAGCTTACAATTGTTATACAAAGAATAGGATCTAGTCAATTTTGTGATATAAAATGAAGCTGTGTGACAAGATTCAAAGAGCAAAATAAGTCTTCAAAACTTGTTTCTCATCATTGTCCTCAAAGCCAATATTGAGAGATCCAAGGAAACGTTGAAACCTAAGAATACTGGAAGTAGGAACCACATTGGTGTTCTGAACCAGGATAAATCTCATGTTTTATACTTTTGAATTCAGTTATTTATTTACGTGTTTATTTTAAATCTAATCTGTTTAGTGAAGCATGCTAATCTACAAACAAGTCGACTGTGAGAAGTGAGTAGTCGACTCACAGAAAATTTCAATTCACCTCCCTTTTTGAATTTCAATTGTTGGATTTTTTCGTGTTTTTGATGATGTTATGGATTTCAAGAGAATATAAGTTTATCATCAAGAAAGCACAAAACGAATTTTGTATAGTTTTGTGAAAATTATTTTTGTGGATTAAGGGTAAAACTATGATGAGTTTCAACTAAGCTCAATCATAGTCGTTATTCATTGTATAAATAGTAGTGGTGAGTCCAAGTAATGCAAGAAGCCCTGCTGATCCTCGAAAAAACCCGGTCAATAATTATCGATTTGGTTGGTTTTGAAGTTTTTTAAGTTTTGAAGAACTCTAAATGACCTGAAATTTGGTATATTCATTGGAAATGACCTACTAAACAATACACACAACTACTTGTGACCTAGACCATTTTTTGTCCATTCGGGGTCGTTTTTATGGATTTTTTTGCATTTCTATGTTTTTGAGAAAAATTGAAAATTCTGAAAAAATTATTTTTTGCAAACCAGTGGTGATAGAGATCATTCCTTATGATTTTCAGTGGGTAATAACAATATATAATATGACTTTACATATTGACGTAGGTCATCTTCCAGATTGAACAAATTCTTATAGTATAATACTACTTTTAATCTCTTGTTTTTGATTACTTGTATTAACTTTCCAACTACGTTAAATGTTGATTCAATGGTATAGAGACTTATGAAATCTGATATTTATCTATCTTTAATCAACATTTTACTCTCTAACTAAGATGGTTATGTTTTACTTGAGAGATAAAATATCTGACATTACATGTATATTTACTTAAATGATTTAGTTCCCCTAACGATTCTAATTGTTTATGTTCATGGTTATATGTGTGATGTGGTTTTTAAGAATTTTATTATTCTACAACATGGATAATGATCTATTTTTAATTTGATTATACAACAGATTAATCATGGCTTCATTCAATCCCTTAACCTCTATCCTGAATCAAAATTAACTAGAAGGCCCTAACTATGAGGACTGAAAACGTAATTTGGATATTGTTCCGTAATTCCTCGAGCGTGGTTCTCGAAATTCTATACGGTGCTCATGAGCTCGAAGGATTTGAAGCTAACCCATGACCGATATCTGTACCTATACACTGCATAATATATGTATATAAATGTGAAAACATGAACTAAAAGACCATAAGTTTCAATACTATTATAAAACCGATAAAACACAACATTCGAGTGAGGTATCGAATACCCAAAACAACTAAAGTCTTCATCAAATTTGAAAGCCACTATGTACAGTCTAAATAAGAAGTTGAAGGAACATGTCCCCAACTCACTCTGTCTAGCAAAACTGAACTGAAATAAATGATAACATAAAGTTATGATCATGTCCTCAAAGGATGAGGACTCACAGCTAAAACTCTGACTGCTGAACACTGGACGGCTACTGAGGATCTGGAGCTCGTGTTTCTAAACCTATGGTGTAAAATAAAGGAAAAAACCATTGCACAAATGCGTCAGTACAATTGAATGTACTGGTATGCATGTGAGGTAGGCTGAATGCATGGGGTTCATATGCATGAGTAATACTAACTGACTGTCTAACATGAACGTGAGAATGTATGCATGAATACATAGTAACTGTAACTGAAATCGTGATAACATGATTACTAACATAACTGATATAACTGATAACATGGGTGACTGTATCTGAAAGTCCTGAATCTGATGGAACTAGCTGAGTTTCGTACTGTATCTGATTTGACTGTATCTGACAGTCTTGATATTCTAATGACCTATCTGAGTTCTTTTACTGAGACTGAGACTGAGACTGTGGGAAGTAGTTATTTAACCGACATGCCCCAAGTAAGCAGTACAGCTAAGTTGGGGGTCTAATCCCTACCTTGATTGGAAGGGTGTCAATACCACACCACTGGTACAGAAAAGCTGTAGGTAACCCTCTTCTGATAGTGTCCCCAAAATAGAATGGTGGGACCCTCATCTGACAGTGTTTATCCACCTCATCAACCCTTATTTGACAGTGTTGATGTATCAACCTATGCTGGCTATATAGTTTCTACAACGCAAGGATGACTACTAAGAATCACACCCTCATCCTTGGGGTTCACTCAGTGCTAACTCCTACTCCTATATGAATAGACACTGAACATGGATTACTGAACTGAACTGGACTGAGATCACTGTGCTCCATTGACTGACGGAATATTACTAAATTCTATTTAACTGACCGAGTTCATGAGATTTCTTAGATTTTCCTAAGTCGTAAGACTGACTGAAGTCTATTAAACATGGCTTGAATAAGAATGTTTTGAAAACATGACACTGGCTCTAGGCACACAACTATATTTTTTGGGTACAAGTACCCCCAGGACTTGATAGAAGGAAACTGACACAACATGACTTTCTTGAATACATGGCCATCAATAACAATCCATAATATATAAGTGAGGGATTTCATGAAGTACATGGTCATCATATTTTGTACTTGGAAGAGAATGCAAATAACATGTAAATACTTGCATAACTCAAATATCATGATCATTCCATATCACAACAACACTACATAACAATAGCATGGAATTCATGTTAAATCATAAGGGATAGAGCATAGACTTGTCATTTAGGTTCTATTGAGTCATGAAAACATAATTTCTAGTCTCCTAGGCATTTGATTGAACACCTTGCATGAACACTATATAACATTGGTATATTCATCAATTTAACAATTCAAACCACCCAAAATTCATGTATTTCAACTAACATGTCATCCTAGTTTCCTAAAAACACATAAAGGTTCCACCTTGGAATCATTCAACACATAAACATGATAAAAAATCAAGTCATAATATGAATATCATGATATATAGCTTAAAATAGGGTTCTTGAGATTCATGGGCGAAAGGAGTTCATGAATCAACACAACACATACCTTAGATGGAAGATCTTCAAAATCTAACGGTGAAATCTCTTCGATTTAGGTCTTCAAATTGAAATCCTTGTTCTTGTTCTTAAGAGAAATTGTGAAAAGAGAGTATAATTTGGTGTTTGTGAGCCTTAATTCCGAGTTATTGTCTGATATAGGGGTGAGAAAAGGACCAAAATACCCCTCAAAGCATGGAAGTGAAATGCGGAAAACTCGGCCAAAAGGCTATGGGAAGGGCGGCGCCCTTCTTAGACCCCTGACAGCATCCAGGCGCATACGCAAATGTACGTGGTCTTATCAAGTAATATAGTGGCTTCAAGGAAGCCCAAGTATCGATCTCTTAGGAGTTTTGTTCGCTGCCTATCCTATTTTAGTGTAACTAATTGAAGAGAGTAGCAAATATAGTTGTAATTTTGTAAATTAAAACTTATATATACTAATTATTAAAATAAAATCTTGGACAATTAATGGAGTAAAGCCTAGGGTTGAGGAATTTTGAACAATCTTACAAATCTCTATTCCTATCGCAATTTAATTGGTTATCGGATTGTTGATTCGCAAGGTTTATGCTAGGATTTTAGTCTCCCAACTTTAAATCTTTTATTTATTGAACATTGCATCTACAAGTCCCTCAGAGATACAACTATTCTTCTAAATCTATGAAGTTATCTTCTTTAAATTGAATCAAACAAGGCTTTTAGGTATATGTCACGACCCGAACCAGGTCCCTGGCCGCGACAAGCATTCCAAACCATGTAGGCTCAAAACACCCTTATCTATCAGGTAATCATGCACATAATTCATATGATAGAAGATAAAGCAAAAATAGAAATCTAATACGGAAACATGGTCAATCTGAATGTGATCATAATATTGAAAACTAAAATCCAAATATATATGAATAATAATGTCTGACTCGTTCTGCAAAATCTCTACTATGAACTAAAAAAAACTGTCTGACAACTGGGACAAGGACCCCAGTAAAACAAAACCATAATAAGTGACATAATCTGAAAAGACAGTCTTTCTGGAATAGAGAAGGCTCACCAACTGGGCACTACAACTCTATCTGATAAAATCTACTGCTTTTTTTGGACCCCAAGATTGAGCCTCAGAAGCTGGAGGTTGGAGGGGGGGGGGGGCTCAATACAGATGTATTGGTATGCAAAGTAATCCAAAATAAAGCTTTTATATAAATAAAATAATGAGAGAGAAAGTTGTGAAAACATTATGCATGAAATAGTACTAAAACACATGGGGACTTTTTTGAAAAATCATAAATCATTCTGGACAATGCAGTTTTGTTCTTCGTATTGATTGTAAGCTAGGTGGTACACCCCTACAATTCCAAAATCACACGGGCTGTATGGAATCTTTCATTTACTCGGTGGGGAAGCCCGTAACCCAAGTGTGCCGCAAGGGTTGGGGTTTCTATTCTGATACGCCACACGACACTAGACCAGCGCAATGTGATATACTCGGATCGGCAAATCACGGTTTCTGGCAATGAGTTTTCTGAACTCATGCCTTCTTCGAGGAACCACCTAATCTTTCTTTATGCCCATTTTTATCCTGTTCTGAATCATGTATTTTTGTATTTTCAACATCTGAAAAATCTGATTTCAAACGTGCATTCTATTCTATTTTGAATTATCATGGCATAATCTAAATTGGTGTCGTCACACCAACACTTGCAAGTGCTATTTATGAGCCATAATGTATCATGCATAATTCTTTCATTAAAACACAGTTCAGACCACCCAAACATGCAACAGTATAAAAGATTTCATGTTCCGAAAACACAAATCCAAACTATGCCAAGATTATTCAAATATGTGGTGGTCACGTACTTTTGACAAAAACCATGCACTCTTTCATTACATATAATTTCAACATTTAACAATACAAACATCCCTCTCTATTGAATTCAAGATTCATAACCAAATCATTCATAAATCAAGGATTTTCGTAACAAGATTTTCAAGATGTATATCAAAACAATTCATAACATGTAAAACATGGAAACAATCACATCAAGAGAGGGGTTTTATGTGAATCATGCTCTCAATTTCAAATATCAACTCAATTCACATACATATATGTATATAAGTTAAATCACTTCAGGGAAAAGCCAAAACACCAAAGCAATGCCATTAAAGCTTCTAAAACATGATTATACTCATAATCCGAAACCCTTTTATTAAAAGCATGATTTCTATGCCCATGAGATTTTGAGGAAAAGCCCGCATACCTCGATTATGGAGAATAATGGATGATTCTTGAAGCCTATGGTTTGGAGATTCCAAATCTTCAATCAATTTGAAAACCCACGGTTGAATCCTGATTTATTTGAAGTTTTAGTTCAAAATCCTTGGAAGTGTTCTTGAGAAAATTTGTGAGAATGTGGATGTACTTTGGAGAATTGCGGACTAAATTTCATGTTTATGGCTGAATAAGGATGGGAAAAAGACCATTTTGCCACCAAAACAGAGTGTTTAAGTCACTTGGGTCATAATGTATGCGGTGCACACCTTATCACATAAGATAGGTTGTGAGGCCCACACTTCATCGCACACATTCGGGTGTGCGTCACACACCTTATGGCATAATTTAAGGTGTACGTTGCACACCTTATGCTGGGCAATACACTCCACTTTGAAAAGCCATAACTTCTTGCTCGGGTGTCGAATTTTTGTGAAATTGGTATTGTTGGAAAGATAATTAGAAGAACTTTCATTTCATATATAGTAGGCTATCTAACTCGATATATACAAATAGGTATGGTGGATTGAAGTTTACCCAAGTTTCAATGCTCACTAAAACTCGAATGATAGGAAAACTTTCAACTTGACCTTGAGTTAAGGAACCTCTATGATCTCAATTCATGCTCAATTTGGTTCCCACACTCCATAATTTATTAATATGACAAATTTGCATAGGATTTAAGGCTTTTGGATCATCTACATATAGAAATGACGGTTTTTGTTCTAGCCCGAAATGCGGTGTGTTACATTATCTCCCCTTGGGATCATTCGCCCCTGAATGATGGGTAGGAATGTTGAATCTTAAAGGTATGGAATAACTTGGACATGATGTGTCTTCTAAGAAAAGATATAACTGATCTAAAACATTTGAACTTCTATCATGAAACTGAATTCTGAGCTGACTTGACTTTACCTTCTTTAAGGAGATGATTAAAGTTGAGAATTTAGGATTCCCTTGAAGCGTTCATGATGAAATCATACAAATTGAATTGAGAAGTGATAACTTATGCAAGTACGAATCATTAGACAACTGGACTCTTATGAAATGAGTCATGACTAAATTGCTAAATCCGAAACGTGATGCTTGGACTAAACTGAATTCGCAATTTACATGGGTGGAATAGATTATCTCTTGGGGATGGCCATACACATGAGACTTTGGATAATAGGACTGGGTGAAAAGGTGGAAAAACCATAGTAACTTGTTTGTCTGACTGTTAAACTGAATTACAGACTGAATTATACCAGACACTTATACTTAACTGTAGTATCTCTTCAATACGCTTTCTAAAGAAGTTCAAGTAGCATTAGGGAGCAAAGAATCTTGGGCTAGAGTTACACAAGACATCCAACTAAGGAATCGTACCAATTACACTACTCTATAGCATGGAATAAGGACATATAACTCATAAACTAGGATATAATTTCCAGGACTTAGGCGATGCAACTTCTTAATTTCAAGCTTAGCACAATCCTCGAATACTCCCTTAACTATACTATTCCCCTTGAATACCATACTTATTGGTTCAACTTATAATTCTCATATGAGCATTGACAAATTATTCTACTAATGTCTAAAGTAGCTTTAATCCTTTCACTGTGATCAAGCCTAATTCTAAATCACAAAATATGACATGCCACACAACGATACTAGTCTAAACCATATGATTCAACCTTCTATATCTTTTTAAAGATCACACCCTAAGCATAACATGCCTTACCACTTCAATGACTAACTCTGAACTTTTACTATGGATTTACTAGTGCATATTACGTTCTTTCACATAAATCCCAACATGTCATTCAAGCCTATCTTTATAACCATATATGGACTTCAAGCCAAACTCCCATAAATACATATTTCACATAGTCTCTAAACCATTGTCAATATAACTCCCATGCGCTACCCCAAGAATATACATACACAAATTTCCACTAACCATCACATGTATCAAAGACTTCGCCCCAAATCTTACTTCATACTTATGGTGTCATCCAAAAACAACATACAATGATCTTTTCATCGATAAGAACCCTTTACTCATCACCACTATTATTACATAAGAAGTCACCAAAAGTTAAGATCATAAAACCTTGAAGCATGGAAGGATATTATATGAGACTTGACACTTAGCTAAGGCCTGAGGAACAATAAATCAACATTAGGGATTTATCAAAGTAAATCTGAATTGAGGGTATACATGGGTATAAGATGAATCTCGTCAATCGTAAAGAGTATAGCATGAATTATAGGAACTGAGCACACTATATAGCGTGAGTACATCAGTCATGAGCTGCATGACCTCAATTTGGAGTTCATAACATATGGAATGTGATTTCGACTACTAAATGAACTGAAACTCCTCATTTTAGAACTGTAAGAGCACGTGGTTCTCTATCATATACATGAACATGAACTATGATCATGGAATTAAAATGTGAGGCATGAGTAGGTATTGGGATAACTGAAAAATACTGAGATAAGAATGGGTTCAGTCTCACCCTCACTTTCTAACGTTCTATATCATACTACATTACTACAAGAATCTGAGAGCCTTACTTGGTTATTCGTTCTATTATCTCCCCCTTAGTTTCAAGCCATTATCTTAAGTTTGAGAGGACCCTTACTAGATTCTAACTGAGCTACACTTACTACACTCTAGGGTATGGAAAACATCAATATACGTAATTAATAGAACTTAACCCACATGACTACACATGAAAGTGGGAAAACCCACCGCTAATACTACCTTCTAAGACAAACTCTATCATTCTATATCCCAATAGTCATCACATAATACTAGAACACTTACTTACTTCATATCTTCATTGGTATCCCCATAGTCAGAGTGCACACTTTCTAATGCTTCAACTCTTATTTCTATGAGCTTAACCTTTAAGAACTCAATCTTAGCTTCTAACACTTAACATGGATATCACCAAGCCTTTGATGAACTATACTAATTCCGTTATAGCCTACCAATATCGTGACTTCAAACTTATATCTCTCTACCATGAGAATCAAGATCATATAAAAAGGCTCAACACTGTCAACCAAACCTCCTTAACTTGGTGATTTAGAACACCACATACCATCTAACTAGTCTTTCTCTACCTACCAACTCAACGGTACTACTAACAACACACAACATGTAATAGCCTTAAAAAATATCGCAACTCCATATCATCTTAGGCATACTTCTACCTCATACATACAACGTCATACTTCTTGATAAATCAACATAAAATTAAGCAATTTCGTACACTGTTTAAGCCTATTAGGCCTCTTCCATATAACTAGCATCATTAACCCAGAAATTATCACATCCACCTTCATGGACCTCAACTGGTCAAACTTAATGTCTAGTGCTAAACATGATTTTACAACCCAACCTTACGCATGATTCTCACTAGGAAACCATCAAGAAATACTAGTACACTAGAACTTCATAAAACAATAATCGATCTTGACCTTACGGTCTTCCTTATCATAACTCATTAGCACGTACTATTTCAACACATCAAGCCTACTAAATTCAAAACATACATCATTAATCTCATGCCACTAGTTTTACCATCACATTCTACACTTGAATTTAAGCCTATAGTTTAGCATCAATCGTCTACGACCAATGACAAGTACAACATAATGTACTAATCCATCAAATTGGAACATTCTATCCAAATACCTCAAAATCTGCTACATTCCTTCTCATAAGTAGTACTAGTTTACAACTGCCAATGAAAAAAGGATCAAGGGGTAAAGTAACATAATATCCATGATCAACCTTAATCTGATATTATAACCCCATACAATCTTATCTACTTATACAGATTTCTCACCTTATACATACTTACTCAATATCCACAACAACCATGAGTCTATAATTATAACTTACTGGCTAATATAGCTATTTTCACACTTCAAGCAACCGACAAATCACCCTGACTAAAAAATCCTTCTCTACCTTCTACTAATCACACACAAGGACGAATCACCTCTTTACCAACTCAATCTCATGCAAACAGATTCATCTATACATATATTAAACCAACACAAGAACAACAAGTTGCTAGTGATCAAAATAGGCCTCACACGGCTTCACTAGACCTTGAATTTTGGGTTTTGAATAAGAACATAAGATGAATGACAAGGAAACTATGCTAGTGAATCGAAAGATCCCCACACGACTTCACTAGACTTTTAGTTTCAAAAACATGATGATAACAAAATTACAAGAGATAGAAACTTGGCACACAATAATCATTGTTCTAAGAATACACATCTTACCTGTATAAATAAAAAATTTGAGTCAAACACTTCCCCTACAGACTACCATACAATCCACACATGCTACTAGCTACCACATTAGTCTATCACTATAAAGGGGTAAATCATCCTCAAACATTTGTTATTCAACTAAAATATTTATTTACACAAAAGTCACCTAATACAAGTACAACTAGCTCAAGACCATTCACACGTAGCCAAGATCGGGAGTTACAAAAATTTTAAGTTATTTTCATGAAAATGGCCGTGTGTGAGTGTGTAATTAATTCATCTAAGGGATTTCATGTTTTGAAGTATGAAGAGGGGCTTTGAAGTGTATGTTTATTACACTCCAAAAAGTTTAGTAACACTTTTTTTTTAATTACACTCCAAAGCCACACAAGACAAAGGCTAGAATGGTCTTTTTCCTTTTATTTTGTAGAGTACTATAAATAGAAAATAATAGGGATATTTATTGAACTTAGTTCATTATTAATATTTTCACTACACATGTCTTGTAATATTTGAGAACTTCTCTCTCTTGTTCTTGAAAGTGAACCCAAAACTAGACAACAAAGTGTAGTAACACTTTTGTTGTTCTTTGGATAGAAAATTAGGGTCTTAAGGGTCATGAGTTCCTCTTGATTCAATTAATAATTTGGTGTAAATATCTTTTAGTCTTAGGGTCCTAATCTTCATGTTAGGGTTCTTACATTTTAGGATATTTTGTGTCAAATTACTATCCATCATTTTGTAATCTTGTTGTTTGTATCTGGATATAGTTAAGTCGTGTGGGGATCTTTTGATTCACTATAGTTATTGCAATCTTGTGTTATTTATCTATCCTGTTGAAAATTGTTGTTGTTGCCTTGAAAACCTAGAGAAGCCGAGTGGGGCCTTTGATTCTTAGGTGATGTTGTTATTGTTATTCTCTTGATTCCCTGTTGTGAGTTTGAACTTGTATCATTTGGTATCAAATACATCTTTTATTTTATTCTAACAAGATAAATCTTGGGCTTGGAACTTGAAAACGACAAAAAAAAAAACTAAAAACTGAAAAATTCCAGAAACAGTCAAATCTGTCCGTTGTTGTGTTCTCAGCCGAAAATTCTATTCTTGTTGTGTCTTGGCCAAGATTTTTACTTCTCTTAAGTGTTGTTTCTAATTTTATCTCTATTATTTACTAACACTTTGAGTCGATCTAGATTTGAGCTCTAAAAAATTGATGTTGTTATTGGAAACGTGAACCTTGCTGTCCATTGTTGAACATTGTTATTATGGTGGATTGTTTTGGCTATTGATTGTTATTGGTTGTTCTTGGTATTTTTATTGTGTTCTTGTTGTTCTTCAACCTTTTCATATTTGTGAAAATAATAAGTTAACATTATATCCACAAAAGGTGAAACACCAAGTTATAGTATTTGTTGATGAAAGACTTGATCACATCACTCAAAAGACTTGACAACCACTTTCCACCTGCGTTCCTTGATTTAAGGAGCTTTTTTCAAGGAGAGAGTACCAAAAGGGTGAAGTCTTGTTTTGAACTTGAAAAAAAAGAAGCTTCAAGACCAAATTTCCCTCTATTAACCAATTCCACCATTTCCAAATTGTAGATTGGTCATGACTTGAAATTGGAGAGTAAAATTTTGACAAAACCAAGGATAATAGTGGATTGCCACATCACTAAATTACTGTTCACACAACATTTTGTGTTCAAATTTTAGATTTCTTAGTTCCATTTTATTGTTTCTTAGTTTCGTTTGTTGGTTCGAACACTAATTGACGACCTAGTACATTTCTACTAGCTTTTTAATTAGTCCTTTGAAGCTTATTGTTCGTGTCAACCTTTGTTTGTGTGCTTTTGTCGTTTGAATACGTTGTAACTCTTGGCTCTAGTCCGATGAGAATTCTTTGATTTTCCTAAGAGAATCCATTCTGAAAAAGAGCATACATGCCTTGAGGATTCACGGGTTACTAGCCAATCTACAACACTTGTGGAGATCGATTGTTTGTGAACCAAGCTATGGGAAGGGCAGTGCCCTGCTTAGACCCCTGACAGCGCCCAGGTGCACAGGCAAATGTACGTGGTCTTATCAATTAATATTTTGGCTTCAAGGAAGCCCAAGTATCGATCTCTTAGGGACTTGCGTTCGCTTCCTATCCAATTCTAGTTTAACTAATTGAAGAGAGTAGCAAATATAGTTGTAATTTTTTAAATTAAAACTAATACACACTAACGATTAAAATAAAATCTTGGACAATTAATGGAGTAAAGCCTAGGGTTGAGGCATTTCAAACAATCTTACAAATCTCTATTCCTATTGCAATTTAATTGGTTATCGGATTATTGATTCGCAAGGTTTATGCTACGATTTTAGTCTCCCAACTTCAAATCATTTGTTTATTGAACATTTCATCTACAAATCCCACAGAGATACAACAATTCTTCTAAATCTATGAAGTTATCTTCTTGAAATTAAATCAAACAAGGCTTCTAGGTATATGTCACGACCCGAATCGAGGCCCTGGCCGTGACGAGCATTCTGAACCATGTAGGCCCGAAACACCCCTATATATCTGGTAATCATGCACATAATTCATATGATAGAAGATAAAGCGGAAATAGAAATCTAATACGGAAACATGGTCAATCTGAATGTGATCATAATATTGAAAACTGAAACCCAAATATATATGAATAATAATGTCTGACTCATTCTGCAAAATCTCTACTATGAACTAAACAAAACTGTCTGAAAACTGGGACAAGGACCCCAGTAAAACAAAACGATAATAAGTGACATAATCTGAAAAGACAGTCCTTCTGGAATAGACAAGGCTCACAAACTGGGCACTGCAACACTATCTGATAAAATCTACTGCTTTTTTTTGACCCCTAGACTGAGCCTCAGTACCTGGAGGGAGGAGGGGGGTCAATAAAGATGTATTGGTACGCAAAGTAATCCAAAATAAATCTTTTATATAAATAAAATAATGAGAGAGAAAATGGTGAAAACATCATGCATAAAATTGTTCTAAAACACATGGGCAATTTTTTGAAATATCATAAATCATTAATGACAATGCAGTCCTGTTCTTCGTATTAATTCTCAGCTAGGTGGTAAACCCCTATAATTATAAAATCCCACGGGTTGTATGGAATCCGCCATTTACTCGGTGGGGAAGCCCCCAACCCAAGTGTGTCGCAAGGGTTGGAGTTTCTATTTTGATACGCCACAAGACACTAGACCAGTGTAATATAATATACCCGGATCGGAAAATCACGGTTTCTGGCAATGAGTTGTCTGAATTCATGCCTTCTCTGGGGAACCACCTAATCCCTCTTTATGCCCAATTCTATCCTATTCTGAATTATGTATTTTTCTATTTTCAACATCTGAAAAGTCTGATTTCAAATGTGCATTCTATTCTATTCTGAATTATCATGGCATAATTTAAATTGGTGTTGTCACACCAAGACTTGCAAGTCATATTTCTAAGCCATAATGTGTCATGCGTAATTCTTTCATTAAAATACAATTAAGACCACCCAAACATGCAACAGTATAAAAGATTTCATGTTTCGAAAACACCAATCCAAACTATGCTGAGATTATTCAAACATGTGGTGGTCACGTACTTTTGGCAAAAACCATGCACTCTTTCATTACATATAATTTCAACATTTCTCGATACAAACATTCCTCTCTACTGAATTCAAGATTCATAACCAAATCATTCAGAAATCAAGGCTTTTTGTAACAAGCTTTTCAAGATGCATTTCAAAACAATTCATAACGTGTAAAACATGGAAACAATGAAATCAAGAGAGGGGTTTTATGTGTATCATGCTCTCAATTTCAAATATCAACTCAAATCACATACATATATGTATATAAGTTTTCAAATCACTTCGGGGAAAGGCATAAAGACCAAAGTAATGTCATTAAAGCTTCTAAAACATGATTATACTCATAATCCGAAACCCTTTTCTTAAAAGCATGATTTATATGCCTTGAGATTTTGAGGAAAACCCCGCATACCTATATTATGGAGAATACTTGATGATTCTTGAAGCCTATGGTTTGGGGATTCCAAATCTTCAATCAATTTGAAAACCCATGGTTGAATCTTGATTTATTTGGATTTTAGTTTGAAACCCTTGGATGTGTTCTTAAGAGAATTTGTGATAAAGTGGATGTACTTTGGAGAATTGGGGACTGAATTTCGTGTTTATGGCTGAATAAGGATGGGAAAAGGACCATTTTCCCCAAAAACAGAGTGTTTAAGTCACTTGTGTCATAATGTATGCGGTGAAAACCTTATCGCATAAGATAGGTTGTGCAGCGCATACTTATCTATACATTAGGATGTGCGTCGCACACCTTATGGCATAATTTAAGGTGTGCGTCGTACACCTTATGGCATAAGTTAAGGTGTGCGTCGAACACCTTATGTTGGGCGATACACTCCACTTTGCAAAGCCATAACTTCTTGCTTGGGTGTCGGATTTTTGCAAAATTGGTATCGTTGGAAAGATAATTCGAAGACCATTCATTTGATATATAGTATTTTCTCTAATTAAATATATAAAAAGAGTTATGATTGATTGAAGTTGACCCATGTTTCGACACTCACTAAAATTCAAACGATAGGAAAGCTTTCAACTTGACCTTAATTTTGGGGACCTGTATGATCTTAATTCATACTCAATTAGGTTCCCACACTCCATAATTTATTAATATAATAAATTTGCATAGGATTTAAGGCTTTTGGATCATCTACGCATAGAAATAACGGTTTTCTTTCTAGTCCGAAATGCGGGGTGTTACAGTATATCCCTATCCTAGATGCTAATTCAAACTCTTTATTTCATAAAAGAGTAAGAACCTTGTTCCTTAATTTCTTTATTCTATCCTATGATTCTCCTCCCGGATTCACATAGAAATATAGATTTATTTTAATGGTAGCTAATCATCAAAATAGTAAGCTCAAGAAATTAAAAACAACCCATGTGATAATCCAAAATTAAACTACAATAAAGAATATTAAAAAGTATTCATGTTCTTGGCATCAACCCCATAACAAGGGTATTTATCTACTAATAATTTAATTCAATATAAAAAACAAGTAAAAACTCATATCTAAATAAATCTTCAATTGAAGGAGTTGTAGAGTATGTCTAAGAACCCTAAAAGAGAAATTTATGTATATATGTATTTCTTGTTTATTTTTCTTGTATCTAGTCATAGGTTGATGTATATAAATTAATATTCCCGTGTATCCACTAAATTTTGATCAATACTTTCCAACCACCAAGCTTCAATAAGCGTTTTAGCCGCCCCTCAAAAGTTGACTACTGTATTGATTGAAATAAGTAGTCCACGATTCATCTAGATGCTCCACGTGCCTATGGGATGAAAAATTGGGCCTCTTATGAATCCAATGGTACTTTACACAAGTACATTCAAAATGTTTACATCTTATACGCGCTCCTGATATTTCAGGACTCCAAATGGAGTTAATTTTTGCGTTTCGGTTTCGTTGAGCCATTCCGAGCCTTCTTGAGTAGTTTCCACTTGATTTGAAGCTTGAATATCCTTAATATATTATCATAATCCATTAAAAAAGAATCCTAGAGAATAAAACACCAAAATTTAGATCTCAAAACAACACAATATCCATGATGGTGAACTAGAAACACGAGCTAAGAATAGGCTAAATGCACATTGAGCTTAAGCTCATTGTTTTGACTATTGTTTTGATCCAATTGACCTTTGAAGATTATAAATAAGTTGTTTCACATATAAATACATAATAACAACCTTAGTTACTCATTAAAACACATTATAACACAATACAATAGACTAGACAAACACCTAGCTCAAGCTAGTCACACTACTTTTCTCGGTTGAACTCTAAATGCTCAAATTGAATCAAAACTTATGTGAAAACACCATTAAACATTTTAAACATGAACTTGGGAACTTATATACAGATTTATTTCAGTATAAAAACATATAGAATAAGAATCATCATCAAAACAATACTAAAATGGCTAAAATAACAAGGCCAGAATGGATAAATTCATCCAACATCACCACCCCACACTTAAAGCCTTGTTCGTCCTCGAACAATTCTTAACTATAAGCATCATAGGCTGAATATACTCCACACTCCTACTACATGCAAGACATTCAAGATAGTACTACAATGGCTACATGGAATGTAAGTTTCTACACTAAGCATGTTATACCCAATTAAATGCTCAAGAATCCTACTTCCAAAATATCCTAGCCTCAAGAATGGACTCTACAAGTAGAAACTCATGCACATAATTCAGCTAAAGACATCTTACAAATCACCCATATTCACCAAACATGTGCCCCTCACTACAAGAGAGTTACCCATAAACACTCACACTAACGCAATTTATAACAATGGGTACAAGAATCAATTTGTGCTCACCCTCACAAAGAATTGACAAGTTACGCATAATGAACCATAGGCTTGCCCTTAGTGTAATGCTCCACTAATAGTTGAATGTAAAGCTTGGGATCAATTAGGTCTGTTCCGGGTTGTAATGTAGGTTAAGGGACGGGTAGGAACTATTTTTGTCAAGAATAGTGACTAACCTCTCCAAGCACTTTAATACACTACATTAAAGATTTAAAATCAATCTCCAACAACCAAATTACACAATTTTTGCATCCATTCATATCTTTTATTTTGCCCCATCTCTCTTAAGCATTTTCACAAGCACATGGTGGGCATATAGCTACTACCAAATGAATTAATTTTTCTCTTTATTTTCTATCATGACAATATTTCAACGGAAAAATTACACAAATTAGCAAACCTACGACATTAATTACAAGTAATAGCAATAGTTTGTCAAAATTATAACTAATAGCAAAAGTAGCAATATTTTGTCGTTTTTTATTCAAAAGCGTGTGTCGTTAATCGAGAAAGTTACCTGATCCTATTTTCATGCTACTTTACCATTTTCAATTCTTTCCAATATAATTTTTTTAGGATCTTTCTTCAATAAAAAAATGAAGAAATTATTTATCGACATAATACTACATCATGAACAAATCAACATTTAAACTATAACTACAATATTTAAACTATAACTATATTATTATATATTTTTCCATAGACGCTACATATATGCATAATGTGGTACATCATTGTACACACCACCAAAAACTTTTATGATGCTTGCAATTTCATTATATATTTTCTTTCACCACGTGTTTTCTTCATATTTTCAAAGAACCAAGTCCAAGATGCATCATTTCCAGAATCAAGTATACTATATGCCAAAGGAAATATATGTCCTGCATATTGAAAAAATACATATAAGAATACATGATTTTTACATCAAATACTGCATATGTATATTATAAATACATAAAGCTGGAAACATATGAAACTATCAGTGAACACTTAAACGTACTGCATATGTATATTAAAATACATACAGTTGGAAACATATGTAATTTTCATAATTTTGTTTATATGTCCACCTACAAGTGTGTTTAACAAGAACATGTATGCTTCCCATTGTCAATCTCCAGAACACAAGAAAAAAGTAAAAATAAAATTAAATATCAAATACGTACTATATACAACAACTAATTCGTATTTACAAAACTGTAAAAAAAAATCCAATGAAAATAAATCCTTTATTCGAATGCTAGTTATCATCGACTAAAATTCAAATTTAGCGTATAACAATTGTATCTAAATTTTCACATTACATAATACCCCAGATAACTTTGTATTTAAAAAAAGAATTTTGATCAAATCATTTTTTTGAGAACTGATAAAATTCATATACGATCTTAGATTTTTGAATTTCACGATTGTTACGCAATTTTGTTACAAGTTTTTCAGTAATTTTCGCAATTTTATTTTATGAAAATCACAAATAGAATCAAGTTTGTTTAAATCTCTACTACGTACTATATACAACATCTAATTCGTATATACAAACTGCATATGTATATTATGAATACATACAGCTAGAAACATATGAAACTGTTAGTGAACACATGAACGTACCGTATTTGTGTAATATAAATACATATAGCTGAAAACATATGTAATCTTCATAATGTTGTTGATATATCCATCTACAAGATTGTTTAACAAGAACCGGTATGTTTTCCATTGTCAATCTCCAAAACACAAAAAAATAGTAAAAATAAAATTAAATATCAAATAGTTACTATAACAACAACTAATTCATTTATACAGAACTGCAAAATGAATTCAAAAAGAAAAAAAATTATTTGAACACTAGTTATTCTAAATTGAAATTCAAATTTAATGATAAAAATTCCATCTCAACTTTCAAATAACAGAAAAATAAGGGTAAATTTGAAATTGACAAAGAAAAATTCGCTTAAACAACTTTTTATCGACAACTGAGAAAATTGATATACGATCTCAAATTTTTTGAAACCTTCAACTGCTGCACTAATTTGTTACAATTTCTTCATCAATCTTCGCACTTTAATTTTATTAAAACCACAAATAGAATTAAGTTTGATGAACAATACCTGTAATTGCACTGTTGTATTTTTAATATTTTCTTCAAAATTTTAGTCGATCAGCATAAAAAATAACTTGAAGAAAAACATATTTGAATTTGAATTGAGATGTTGATTATGTAAATCATTTTTGATTTGAATTAGTAGCTGTAATTTAATGGTTATGGTAAAAAAAGAGTTCTAAATGATTAATAAATCTGTAAAATTAAATGTCCCTTAAATTAAGGAACCGTTTTCCCTAATTAAACTCAAAGATAATTGAGTTCAATTAAGAACAAAATCTTTAATTGTATATGTATTTAAATAGCAATAGTTTACTCAAATACAAAATACATATTGCTATTTTATAATTTTGAAACTGTTGCTATAAATGTTACAATTAAGGCTCTATAGTTGCTATTTATGAATTTTTCCTATTTCAAACATGTCACGACCCGAGCCTAGGCCCTAGCCGTGACGAGCATCCCGAACCATGAAGGCCCGGAACACCCATTCTTTATCTGGTTATCATGCACAACATTCGTAATCATAATAAAATGCGGAATTGAAACTGATTACGGAATACATGGTCAAGTTCTGCAACATTTCTGAATAATACTATCTGACATCAGTCTACGAAATCTCTACTAAGAACACAAACATCTGTCTAAAAAGAAACTGGGACAAGGCCCCCAGTAAACCAAAAACATAATAAATAAGATAATATCTGACATAATTAGGCCTTCTGAATAATAGAAGGCTCACCACTGCGAGATCAAGTCTGCAAATCCGAGAATGTCTACTGAGTAGCTGGACCCCTAGACTGTGCCTCAGGACCTGGAAGGGGGGGGGGGGGTCAGCACAAAAGTACTGGCACGCGAAGCAATCTAAAAATAGTATAATGGAACATATATATATATATATATATATATATATATATATATATATATATATATATATATATATATATATTAAGTGAAAGCAATTTTTCATCAAGACATCATGTATAAAACTGTTTCCGAAAAATACATGGGCACTTTCTGAAAACAAGTAACCTGCCTGTTCATTTCAAATCAAGATCTGTGTTTTACTTCTAAGTTAGGTGGTATTCCCCTACAATTATGATATTCCACGGGCTGTATGGAATCCGCCATTGACTCGGCGGGGAAGCCCCCAACCCAAGTGTGCCGCAAGGGTTGTAGTGTCTGAGTCTGATACGCCACAGGACATTTAAGTCAACGCATAATAGTATACCCGGGTCGGCAAACCACGGTTTTAGGCAATGAGTCGCTTGACCTCAAACCCTCTTCGGGGAACCACCTAACATCTCTGTATGACCATTTTTAACCTTTTCTGTACATGCAACATTCTGAATGTCTAAAATCATGAAAGTCTGAAATGTCTGTTAGTTTGAGTCTGATATGGCATTAGTCTGAATTGGTATCGTCATACCAAGACATTGCAAGTCATGATTTTTCTGAGCCATAATGTATTAAGCAAGATATTTCATTCAAAACATAGTTTAGACCACCAAAACATGTAACTGATGTAAAGGATTTCATATTCCGAAACTTAAAGTTCAATTCATGCAGAAATTTCATCAAACACCTGGTGGTCAAATGTCTTTAGCAAGTTTATGTATTCAAAATTGAAACAGATTTATTCATATATGTATATAAACTGTCAAATCGCTTTAGAGATGGTCAAAAGACCAAAACAATGATGTTAAAACATCTTATACATAAATATATATACATAATTTAAAACTCCATTCTAAAACATGATTTTTTTTATGCCCATGAGAATTTAGGAAAAAACCCACGTACGTTGTTCTCCATGAATTTTGGGTGTCTATCGAAGCCTACGTCGAGAGGATTCCAAATCTGTAATTTGTTTCACGAACCCGCGGTTAAATCTTGAGTTGCTTGGGTTTTAATGTTGAAACCCTAGGGAGAGTTCTTGAGCAAATTTGAAGAATATAATGATATATTGGCTCTTTAGGTATTTAATCTAGTGTTTAAGTTGATAGGAGAATGAGTATTTACGGAAATGCTATTAAAAATCCGGATGGACTGAACATTTTGGCTGGGCGCGATCCAGTAGGCGACGCGGGCTAATCGCGCGCTGCCACTAGATCGAAATCCAAACGAGGCCTTAGGCTCATCCAAAAATTTTGAATTTTCTCCGAGACGTACTACAACCTTGCCCCATCGTATCACAACAGAAAAAATCCAAGAATGAAGGTCGGGAAGGTCGAGAAGTTGTATCCCAAAGGTTGCCAGCTAAGAATGAGTCTAAGTCATTTCAACACTTAGAAGAATTTAAAACTTAAGTCTAAAGCTCAGAAATTACAGTCTAATACATGCATGACTTTTACGGGGCGTTACATTATCCCCCCCTTGGGATCATTCGTCCCCGAATGATGACGCGGGAATAGTCACGCATGATTTCAAGCAGATTCATACATAGAAGGAAACATAAAGCAAGAATTGTACCTTCCAATTCGTTATTTGCTAGTTCAAATAGGCTTGGGTATCTCACTTTCATGTCATGCCCCGACTCCCAAGTTGCTTCTTCAATTTTCTGATTTCGCCATAACTCTTTAACTGAGACTATCTCCTTACTCCTTAATTTTCTCACTTGTCGATCTAGGATTTCCACGGGCTCTTCCTCGTAAGACAAGAAATCGTCCACCTTGATCTCATCAATGGGCACCACCAAAGAGTGATCTCTGATGCACTTTTTCAACATGGATATGTGGAATACTGGATGAACAGAACCCAAACTGGCAGGCAATTCTAATTCATACGCAAATCCACCTATTCTCCTTACAATATGATATGGGACTATATAGCGAGGACTTAGCTTACCCCTCTTCCCGAAATGCATAACTCCCTTCATGGGAGAAACTTTGAGGAAAACCCAATCTCCAATCTCAAACTCTAACTCTCTTCTTCTGACGTCGGCATAGGATTTCTGACGACTCTGAGCTGTCTTAAGTCGTTCCCTAATGAGTTTCACATTCTCCATTGCCTGATGAACAAGATCAGGCCCATACATCTGCATCTCACCTACTTCATACCAGCCTATTGGAGACCTACATCTCCTACCATACAATGCCTCAAAAGGTGCCATCTTAATACTAGAGTGGAAACTGTTGTTATAGGCAAACTCTATCAGTGGCAAGTGATCAACCCAACAACCTTTAAATTCAATCACACAGGCCCTCAACATGTCCTCCAGGGTCTGGATGGTGCGTTCAGCTTGCCCAACAGTCTGTGGGTGAAATGTTGTACTTAAGTTCACCTGGGTACCTAAACCATTCTGAAACGATCTCCAAAACTGAGAAGAAAGCTGCGTACCTCGGTCGGATATAATGGAGACAGGCGCTCCATGCAAACGGACAATTTCTGCAATGAACAGCTTAGCATAATCTTCCCCCGAATAGTTATTCCTGAAAGGCAGAAAGTGAGCTAACTTGGTCAGCCTATCTACAATCACCCATATAGAGTCATACTGATTTCGGGACTTCGAAAGTCCTGTAATAAAGTCCATATTGATCATTTCCCACTTCCACAAGGGCAACGATATCTCTTGGGAAGTACCTCCTGGCCTCAAATGTTCTACTTTCACTTGTTGGCAATTCAAGCACTTAGAAACAAAGTTAGCCACATCTCGCTTCATATTATTCCACCAAAACATAGATTCCAAATCATGGTACATCTTAGTAGAACCAGGATGGACAACATACCTCGAGGTGTGAGCTTCATCAAGAATTGTTTCTCGAAGCCCGTCGACATTCGGAACACATAAAATACCCTGAAACCTCAGAACGCCATCACCACCAATTTCAAAAGACATCACCTTCTGTTGACCCACATCTTTCTTGATTTGCATCAAGATGGAATCTTCAACCTGCTTCTCCTTTACTTCAGCACAAAGGGATGAATTAGCTAACTCATGAACAATCACCCCTCCGTCTTCGGAATCTAACAGTCGCACTCCTAGATTCGCAAGGCGGTGAATGTCCTTCACCATATCTTTCTTTTCTTCTTCTACATGAGAAAGGCTGCCCATAGACAACCTGTTGAGGGCGTCGGCTACAACATTTGCCTTGCCCGGATGGTAATGCAGGCTCACATCATAGTCTTTCAGAAGTTCCAACCACCTCCTCTTCCTGAGATTCAGTTCTTTCTGCGAGAAAACATACTGCAGACTCTTGTGATCAGTGAAGATATCAACATGAACACCGTACAAGTAGTGCCGCCAAATCTTAAGGGCAAACACCATAGCCGCTAACTACAAATCATGTGTCGGGTAGTTCCGCTCATGCACCTTCAACTGCCTAGATGCATAAGCTACCACCTTACCATGTTGCATCAAAATGCAGCCAAGTCCCACACGGGACGCATCACAGTAAACCAAAAAACCATCAACACCCTCGGGAAGAGTCAAAACAGGTGCAGTGGTCAGTCTGTCTTTCAACTTCTCAAAACTATTTTCACATAAATTAGACCACACAAACTTTACCTTTTTCTGAGTCAATTTAGTGAGTGGGGCCTCTATGGATGAAAAACTCTCTACGAACTTCTGTAATAACCTGCCAAACCCAAGAAGCTCCGAATATCGGTTGGAGTCGTGGGTCTGGGCCATTTTATCATTGCCTCAACTTTCTAGGGGTCCACTCTAATCCCGTCAATAGACACAATATGCCCTAAGAAGGCAATAGCATCTAACGAGAACTCACACTTGGAAAATTTGGCATATAACCGATGATCCTTAAGGGTCTGAAGAATGATTCGGAGGTGATCGGCATGATCCTCTTTACTCTTAGAATAAATCAGAATATCATCAATAAATACAATGACAAACAAGTCAAGAAACTGATAAAAAACTCTGTTCATAAGATCCATGAAGGCTGCAGGGGCATTAGTTAACTCAAAGGACATGAAAAGAAACTCATAGTGACCATATCGAGTTCGGAAAGCTGTTTTGGGAATGTCTGACTCCCTAACATTCAACTGATGATAGCCCGAACGAAGGTCTATTTTTGAAAAACATCTAGCACCCTGAAGTTGGTCAAAAAGATCATCAATCCTAGGAAGAGGATATTTGTTTTTAATTGTGACCTTATTCAACTGACGGTAATTTATGCACATACGAAGGGAACCGTCTTTCTTACGCATGAAAAGTGCAGGTGCACCCCAAGGAGATACACTGGGGCATATAAATCCCTTATCTAGGAGGTCTGCTAGCTGCTCTTTCAACTTTTTTAGCTCTGCGGGATCCATTCTATATGGCGAAATAGTAATGGGATGGGTATCTGGCAACACATCAATACCAAACTCTATCTCCCTATCAGGGAGTATCCCTGGGAGATCTTCGGGAAAGGCTTCTGGAAATTCATTCACCACAGGGACAGACTGAAGAGGAGGATTTTCAACTTTAGAGTCCTTAACTCGAATAAGGTGATACAAGCAACCCTTAGAAATGAGTTTTCGGGCTCTGAGATAAGATATCAAGTGCCCTTTGGGTGCTAAAGAATGTCCCTCCCATTCTATCATTGGTTCATTCGGAAAAGAAAAGGTAACTCTACGGGTCCTACAATCCAATATGGCATAGCATGAATGGAGCCAATCCATCCCTAAGATAGCATCAAATGCAACCATGTCCAACTCTATAAGGTCTGCCACCGTATCCCGACTACCAACAGTCACCACACAACCCCTATATACCCTTCTAGCAATAACAGAATCCCCCACCGGGGTAGAAATATAAAAGGGTTCAGAAATCACACTGGGCTCAAACCCAAAACCAACAGCCACATAAGGGGTCACATAGGATAAGGTAGATCCGGGATCAAGTAACATACAGACATCACGGGAAAAGATTTGTAACGCACTAGTAACAACATCTGGGGAAGCTTCCTCCTCCTGGCGGTTGGTCAAGGAATATAACCGGTTGCGACTGTTCCCAGCAGCTAATGTGGCGCCCTTCTGAGATGGGGGTGGCGTTGTGGAATTGCCCTGAAACTTCGCACCACCAGCACTCCTCCTAGCAGATGGACAGTCCCTCTAAAAGTGGCCTGACTGACGACATGAATAACATACAATTGTGCCCAACTGACATTTCCCCGGATGATTCCTACCACAATTTTCACATCACGGGTAAGTGGGATGATGCTGAGCCACACTACCCTGCGACTGAGTATCTGGTTCTCTAGATCTTTGAGGAGTCTGAAAGCTCTGAGTCTGTCTGTCTGCAGGGGGTCTGGGCGCTGGGGCGCTGGCTGCTGACTGTGTATTATTCCAAAACCTCGTCTTCTTCGACCACCTATTTCCCCAGTTACCACTCTGTGGCTGACTCTGGTGCTGGTCCGCAGATTTGACTCTCTTAGCCTGTTTGTCCTTCTCTCTAGATTCAGCGATCTTTCTCTTCTTCTCTTTCACCTGCTGCATGTGGACTGTCAGTCTAGCAAAGTCTAACTCCCTATTCAACATTGCCCCCTGGCACTCAAGTACCAAGTTATCAGCAAGGCCGAATGCAAATTTCATCATCCGGGCTCTCATATTGCTAGTCAATTCTGGTGCATAGCGGGCTAGTTGATTAAACTTCAAAGTGTACTCCTGTACACTCATACTGCCCTACTTCAGATTCATGAACTCTTCTGCTTTTGCCTCCCTCAACTCTAGAGGAAAGAATCTGTCAAGGAAAGCTTCTACAAACTCACCCCAAACTGTAGGCTCAACACTCTCACCTTTTGCATCCTCACAGTCTGTATACCACTGATTTGCAACATCCTTAAGCTGATAAGTTGCCAATTCCACTCCTTCAATCTTATCTACATGCATTACCTTAAAGATCTTCTCCATCTCATCCACGAACTCTTGTGGATCATCCTCCACCTTTGTACCAGTGAACTTAGGTGGATTCATCTTCACGAAATGCCCGACTCTAGTAGCCTCAGACGTAACGGATGCAGACCCAACTTCTTCCGATCATTGAGCCTGGTTAGCTACCAGCTGTGTCAGCATATGTATAGACCATCTGAACTCTGCATTTGAGATATCTCTCTGAGCAGTTGGTGGACGGTTGACATTAGTCCGCGGAGCCCGAGGTGGACTGGTTGGGACTGGAGGGACTCCCGGAGTAGGGATAGGTTCTGGCGTGGAAGCTCTATTACGGGTTCGCATCTCATGGGTGGGACGGACCACATATGCCTGAGCACTCTGATCGATGTTGCGACGGGGAGGCATAGTCGTGTTTCTAAAATACAAGAGATCATTGATTAGGGGACAGTTTAGACTCTGAAGCATGAACTAAATCACAAAGAAGGGAAACATTCCTAAATGCCTAGTAACCTCTTGTTTATTCGTGTGGCGCGCTACACACCCGTAAACAGAACTCTACTCGATGCGATTTCGCAGACACCCTGGGACCATGAACCGTGCTTTGATACCATGTTTGTCACGACCCGAGCCTAGGCCCTAGCCGTGACGAGCATCCCGAACCATGAAGGCCTGGAACACCCATTCTCTATCTAGTTATCATGCACAACATTTGTAATCATAATAAAATGCGGAATTGAAACTGTGTACGGAATACATGGTCAAGGGCTGCAACATTTCTGAATAATACTAGCTGACATCAGTCTGTGAAATCTCTACTAAGAACACAAACATCTGTCTGAAAAGAAACTGGGACAATGCCCCCAGTAAACCAAAAACATAATAAATAAGATAATTTCTGACATAATTAGGCCTTACGAATAATAGAAGGCTCACCAATGCGAGATCAAGTCTGCAAATCCAAAAACGTCTACTAAGTAGCTGGACCCCTAGACTATGCCTCAGGACCTGGAAGGGGGGGTCAGCACAAAAGTACTGGCACGCGAAGCAATCCAAAAATAGTATAATGGAACATACATATATATATATATATATATATATATATATATTAAGTGAAAGAAATTTTTCATCAAGACATCATGTATAAAACTGTTTTCGAAAAATACATGGGCACTTTCTGAAAACATGTAACCTGCCTGTTCATTTAAAATCAAGATCTGTGTTTGACTCTTGAGTTAGGTGGTATTCCCCTACAAGTTTGATATTCCACGGGTTGTATGGAATCCGCCATTGACTCGGCGGGGAAGCCCCCAACCCAAGTGTGCCGCAAGGGTTGGAGTGTCTGAGTCTGATACGCCACAGCACATTTAAGTCAGCGCATAATAGTATACCCGGGTCGGCAAACCACGGTTTTAGGCAATGAGTCGCTTGAACTCAAGCCCTCTTTGGGGAACCACCTAACATCTCTGTATGCCTATTTTTAACCTTTTTTGTACATGCAACATTCTGAATGTCTAAAATCATGAAAGTCTGAAATGTCTGTTAGTTTGAGTCTGATATGGCGTTAGTCTGAATTGGTATCGTCATACCAAGACATTGCAAGTCATGATTTTTCTGAGCCATAATGTATTAAGCAAGAGCTTTCATTCAAAACATAGTTTAGACCACCAAAACATGTAGCTGATGTAAAGGATTTCATATTCCGAAACTTAAAGTTCAATTCATGCAGTAATTTCATCAAACACCTGGTGGTCAAATGTCTTTAGCAAGTTCATGTAACCAAAATTGAAACACATTCATTCATACATGTATATAAACTGTCAAATCGTTTTGGAGATGGTCAAAAGACCAAAACAATGATGTTAAAACATCTTATACATAAATATATATACATAATTTAAAACCCCATTCTAAAACATGATTTTTTTTATGCCCATGATAATTTAGGAAAAACCCCGCGTACCTTGTTCTCCACGAATTTTGGGTGTCTATCGAAGCCTACGTCGAGAGGATTCCAAATCTGTAATTTGTTTCACGAACCCGCGGTTAAATCTTGAGTTGCTGGGGTTTTAATGTTGAAACCCTAGGGAGAGTTCTTGAGCAAATTTGAAGAATATAATGATATTTTGGCTCTTTAGGGATATAATCCCGTGTTTAAGTTGATAGTAGAATGAGTATTTATGGAAATGCCATTAAAAATCCGGATGGACTGAACATTTTGGTCGGGCGCGATCCAGCAGGCAGCGCGGGTTAATCGCGCGCTGCCACTGGATCGAAATCCAAACTAGGCCTTAGGCTCGTCCAAAAATTCTGAATTTTCTCCGAGACGTACTACAACCTTGCCCCATCGTAACATATAAAAAAAATCCAAAAATTAAGGTCGGAAAGGTTGAGAAGTTGTATCCCGAAGGTGGCCAGCTAAGAATGAGTCTAAGTCATTTCAACACTTAGAAGAATTTAAAACTTAAGTCTAAAGCTCAAAAATTACAGTCTAATACATGCATGACTTTTACGGGGCGTTACAAAACATCATTCATATCACATCAATCCACCACAATTCAATAATAAACTCCAATGACCATTACCTTGGGTCATCAATTTCACCTTTTTCTTCTTCAATTTCTCAAACTCCTTACTAATTCAAATTTTCATTAATGCATTTAGGAGTTTTCTGGATCAAATTATGGTCTATCAAAGAAGGGATTAGGCTAGTTTTGAGGTTTTCAAAGAAAATAAGTTAAAGTGTCAATGGGGTTTTACTAAAATAATGCACAAAGGGTAAGACAAATAGAAAGTATAAACAAGGTTATCGAAGAAATGCCTATATAATCTCCTAAACCCACATTCTTTATTTCGCTTCACACACACACCAGACAAATTCTAGACATCACATGAAACAAGGAATATACAAATATCTTACATGCACATGGCACATGTTCAATTCAGTAGGATCATCATAGACTCCCAACCAAACAATAGCATGAATTCACTTTTAAGCCAAATGAGCCTAAGAGTTTTAAAAATGGCAATCCACATAATTCAACATGCTTTTAAAAAAAAATCCACTTGCATCATGTAATTAAAAATAACACCAACAAGAATATCTCACTTATTCCTAACAAAAATTTAAATTGAGCCAAAATTTGGGAATTTCCTCACCCCACACATAAAAATCTACTTTGTCCCCAATGTGAAATTTTAAAGTAAGAGATAGAAATGCTCCCTGAGGCCTCTAGGCCTAGATAGATGCATCTTCACATAGAGGAAATCCATGGGACCCCACAGTTACTCTTTGGCATGCTTCAAGCTCAGATTTACGGTACTAAGATTTCCCATCAACCTGTGACTCAACGAAAAACAAAAACTGCAAGAAATAAGAAAATAAAAAATAAAAATAAAACATACCCTAGCTTGGGTTTTCTCCTAAGAAGCGCCTATTTTAGTGTCAGGTACGACCTATATCAACTTTTTTCTCCAGCTTGAGAGTATAAATTTCACCCCCAACTTAGCATCCATATTTTTGCCTCGATCATAGGGAGGTGGTACAAAAATTAAGGAACCGAGTAATGGATTGAGCATGGTAGAACACTCGGCTTTAAAGGGAAGTGTGTTTTTATGTTGCTTGTCTAGTGTAAAATTAAGAATATAGGATTCTTGCTCCTCATCTTTACACTCTTCCCCTATTTTAAATGATTCCACAGACAAGATATCATCTCGACATAATGTACAAAAGTGCTTCGAATAAGGCCCAACCAATCCTATTTGAAAATTTACTCTATCTTCAACACCTTCACTTTTGTTCACATTCCTAATGTCAGTCTCAAGATGAAAAAGGCAATTGAGTGACTGGGATTCTTGTGTTTGTTCCATAAATTGGTTAATGTCCTCCTCATATTTTTCTTTTCTTAGCCACTGTAGACATGGTGGTAGTGGTACCTCCTTATCCTATTCAACAATTTAAGATTTTGAGTACTAAGACTTCCTCGGATTATATGCAACTTCTTCTATAACAGGTTGGGGCATCACTTTAGGTCTTGTGTTTTGTGTTCTTGCAATCTGACCGAGCTGCAAATCCAAATGTCTGATAATCAAATGTTGATTATTCAATTGTTTTGCAAACTTTGATTGATTCGCTAACACCTGCTTCATCATTTCTTCCATACTACTTGTCGATGTGGTAGCTTGATTACTTTCGACTTACTGCTGGTTGGTCTGTGATTGAATTTATGACTGAGTCAATCCCATTCGATTGCAAAAATTTATATAATTTTGTATTTTATCATAGCCCACAAACATTATTGAATCAGGGTTGACAACACACATATATATAGAATGACCACTTTGACCACAAGACATACACCAAAATGCAGTCTATTCCTCAGAAAAAACAGTATCTGCATCATATTGTGAAGGTCACGTCCATCCACCTCCATCAAAATCTGGACAATAAGCCTCTTGATGTTGTCCCCCACAAAAACAACAAGAATAATCATCACTCAAAAACTATCTATCCTAGGATGATATCTCAAAAAGAATGTGAGAAAAGTAGGAATAAAGGAAAATAAAAAGAAACTAGTCAAAAACTATGTACAACTCAATATAGAAAAAATTAAAATAAGATAGTTGCCAAAAGACAAATTCCCTGGTAAAGGTGCCAAAAACTTCACAGTGCCTAAGCGCACACGCAAGTGTACGTGGCCTTATCAAGTAATTTAGTGGCTTCAAAGAAGCCCAAGTATCGATCTTTCAGGGACTTGCGTTAGCCGTCTATCCTATTCTAGTTTATCTAATTGAGTAGAGTAGCAAATAGAGTTTGTAATTTTATAAATTTAAAAGAAAATAAATAATACATAAAAATAAAATACTAGAAACAATCTATAGAGTAAAGCCTGGGGTTGAGGCATTTCGAACAATCTTACAAATCTCTAATCTTATTGTAGTTTAATTTTGGATTATCACACGGGTTGTTATTAATTTCTTGTGCTTACTATTTTGATGATTTGCTACGATTAAAATAAATCTATATTTCTATGTGGGAGGAGAATAATAGGATTTAATGAAGAAATTAAGGAACAAGGTTCTTACTCTTTTATGAAATAAGGAGTTTGAATTAGCATATAGGATAGGGATATACCTAGAAGCCTTGTTTGATTCAATTGCAAGAAGATAACTTTATAGATTTAGAAGAATTGTTGTATCTCTGCGGGAGTTGTAGTTTCAATGTTCAATAAATAAAATATTTGAGGTTGGGAGACTAAAATCGTAGCATAAACATTGTGAATCAACTATCAAATAACCAATTAAAATGCGATAGGAATAGAGATTTGTAAGATTTATCGAAATGCCTCAATCTTAGGCTTTACTCAATTAATTGTCCAAGATTTATTTTATGCATTAGTTTAGATTAGTTTAATTTACAAAATTACAACTATATTTACTACTCTCCTCAATTTGTTAAACTAGAATAGGATAGGTAGCGAATGCAAGTCCCTGAGAAATTGATACTTGGGCTTTCTTGAAGCCACTATATTACTTGATAAGACCACGTACACTTGTGTGTGCACCTGGGAGCTATCAAGTGTTTGGAACCGTTGCCAAAAATATGACAGCGCACAGGCGCACACGCAAGTGTACGTGGTCTTATAAAGTAATAAAGTGGCTTCCCAAGTATCAATTTCTCAAGGACTTTCATTCGCTTCCTATCCTATTCTAGTTTAACAAATTGAGTAGAGTAGTAAATATAGTTGTAATTTTGTAAATTAAACGAATCTAAACTAATGCATAAAATAAATCTTGGACAATTAATTGAGTAAAGCCTAGGATTGAGGCATTTTGAACAATCTTACAAATCTCTATTCCTATGGCATTTTAATTGGTTATTTGATAGTTGATTCACAAGGTTTATGCTACGATTTTAGTCTCCTGACCTAAAATCTTTTATTTATTGAACTTTGCATCTACAACTCTCTCAGAGATACAACAATTCTTCTTAATCTATGAAGTTATCTTCTTACAATTGAATCAAACAAGGCTTCTAGGTATATCCCTATCCTATATGCTAATTCAAACTTCTTAATTCATAAAAGAGTAAGAACCTTGTTCCTTAATTTTTTCATTCTATCCTATGATTCTCCTCCCAGATTCACATAGAAATATCGATATATTTTTATCATAGCTAATCATCAAAATATTAAGCTCAAGAAATTAAGAACACATATGATAATCCAAAATTAAACTACAATAAAGAATATTAAGGAGTATTCATGTTCTTGACCTCAACCCCATAACAAGGGTTTTTAGCTACTAATAACTGAATTCAATATCAAAAACAAGTAATAAGTCATACCCAAATAAATCTTCAATTGAAGGAGTTGTAAAGTATGTCTAAGAACCCTAAAAGAGAAATTTATGTATATATGTATTTCTTGTGTATTTTTCCTGTGTACAGGTATAGGTATATATATATATTGACCAATATTCCTGTGTATCCACCGAATTTTGACCAATACTGTCCAACCACGAAGCTTGAATACGCGTTTTAGCTTGATTGAAATAAGTAGTCCACGACCCTTCTATATGATCCACGTGCCTATTGGATGTAAAATTTCACAGCTTATGAATCTATTGGTATTTTACATAAATCCATTTTACATATGTAAAGATGACATGCGCTCCTAACATTTCAGGACTCCAATTGGAGTCAATTTATGCGTTTTGGTTTCGTTGAGCCATTCCGAGCCTTCTTCAGTTGTTTCCACTTGATTTGAAGATTGAATATCTTTCATATATCATCATAATCCATTAAACAAGAATCCTAGATAATCAAAAAATAAAAATTATATCTCAAAGAAACACAACATCTAAGACGGTGAACTAGAAACACGAGCTAAGCATAGGCTAAATGCACATTGAGCTTAAGCTTAATGTTTTGACAATTGTTTTGATCCAATTAACCTTTGAAGATTATAACTAAGTTGTTTCACATATAACTAAATAATAAAAACCTTAGTAACACATTAAAACACTTTAAAACCCAACACAATAGACTAGACAAACACCTAGCTCAAGATAGTCACACTAGTTTTCTCGGTTGAACTCTAAATGCTCAGATTGAATCAAAACTTATGTGAAAACACCATTAAGCATTGTAAACATACACTTGGATGCTTGGATGAAGATTTATATCATTATACACACATATAGCATAAGAATCATCTTCAAAACAAGACTAAAAGGGCTAAAATAGCAAGGCTAGAATGCATAAATTGATCCAACATCAACCCCTGGTCTAGCCTGGGCGGAGCCCTTCTTAGACCGGTGGTCTAAGCTGCGCGGCACCTTACCAGCGCCTTTTTCTACTGGTTTTCACACCAAAAATGCCCTTATGCTACTTTAAAAATTCTAAAACTCACCCAGGATGTACTACCACCTTGCCTCATTGCAACGCAACTTGAAATCTAAAAATGGAGGTTGGGAAGGTCGTCAAATAAATCCTTGAAGTTCGGGGGTCTAAAATGAGACTATGTGTTGAACACTTAGCTAACATTTTCTAAGTGTTGGACCTTCTATTGAAATTCAAAAAGCTAAACGAGCTGAATTAAACACAAATTTTTACGTGGTCTTACAATATCTTACAATATCTTCCCCTTGAGAACATTCATCCTCGAATGAGACTGACTGAGAGGGGAAATAATAAGCTGAACATGAACTGAACATGAATGACTAAAACACAATCTCATGACTGACATAACTGATAACTGATTCATACTGAACATACATACCTGATGCATTTGTAATTGATTCATAAATGCATGAATGAGTGTTCTGATGAACAGAGTTTCTCATAATGAATATGCATATCTGATGCATGATTATATAACTGAACTGATACATGAATGCATGACTGAATATGCAATGGTTCTTTGATACCAAGTTTATTATGGGAATAGGAACATGTAACTGAATACCAAGTTTGTAATAAATACTGAACATGAAACTGAATAAGTTTAAGGAGAACTGTTACCTTGAGCTTAATCTGAGTTAGTGGAGAAGAGGTGAGAATACTTGGTTCTCATGTTTGCTTCTGCTTCCCAAATAGCTCCCTCAACAGACTGGTTCCACCAAAGAACCTTGACTAAAGGGACTTCTCTATTCCTCAGTCTACGAGTCTAATAGTCTAAGATTTCGATCGGAATTTCCTCATAGGAAAGACTGTTTTGAACATTAATGCTCTGAATAGGGAATACTACTGATGGGTCACCTATGCATTTCTTGAGTAAAGAAACATGTAATACTGGATGAAATGAGTCTAGATATGAAGGCAACTCAAGCTCATAAGCTACCTTGCCGAATCGACTGAGAATCTTGAATGGACCGGCATATCGGGGACTGAGATTCCCTTTCTTGTCGAATCTCTTCACTCCCTTCATAGAAGATATGTTAAGCTAGACATAATCACCAATCTCGAACTTAAGATCCTTTCTGCACATATTTACATAAGACTTCTGTCGACTCTGATAAGCCCAGAGTCTTTTTCTGATCAATTGAACTTTCTCTAAGGCATCGAATACTAAGTCAGGCCCTATAACTAGGGCCTTACTAACCTCAAATGACCCAACTGGAGATATGCATCTCCTACCATAGAGAGCTTTGAAAGGAGCTATCTCAATACTGGAATGATAGCTATTGTTGTATGCAAACTCAATCAAAGGCAAGTGGTTATCCCAACTACCCTTGAAATCAATTGCAAATACCCTTAACATATCTTTAAGACTCTGAATGGTCCTTTCTACTTGACCATCTATCTGAGGATGAAAGGCTATACTAAGATGCACTTGGGTACCAAGCACATTTTGAAATACTTTCTAGAAAGAAGAGGTGAACTAGGTACCTCTATCTGAGATAATGGACAATTGAACACTATGCAATCTGACCAACTCCCTGATATAGAGTTTGGCATAATCCTCGGCTGAATAAAAGGTATGGACTGGAAGGAAATAAGCTGAATAAGTCATTCTTTCTACAATGACACAAACTGAATCATGCTGATGATGAGCTCAAGAAAAACCCATTAAGAAGTTCATGTTCACTTCTTCCCACTTCCAAGAGGAATGGTGAACTCCTGCATAGAACCACCGGGCTTCGGATGCTCTATCTTAAACTACTAATATGTAGAGAACTTAGCAACAAAATCTACAACATCTCTCTTCATCCCACCACACCAATAGATCTTCCGCAAATCACGGTACATCTTAGTGGCCCATGGATGAATAGAGTAGCGCGCACCATGAGCTTCTGCAAGAATTCGCTGCCTCAAGTCATCTACACCTGGAACACAAAGACGACCCCGACAACGCAAGAAAACATCTCCCCCTTGGAAGAAAATCTCCACTTTATGATCTTTGACTGACTCTTTCAACTTGACAAGGCTGGGATCTCTATCTTGCTTTCTTTCACCTTAAAAACTACAGATGTGTTTGAACTACTCTAAACAAATACACCACCCTCTGAAGAATTGACTAAGTGAATACCTAGTCTGGCAAGTTGATAGACTTCCTGAGCTAACTTCTTCTTACTGTTCTCAACATGAGAAACACTACCTATAGAAAGTCTACTAAGAGCGTCGACCACTACATTGGCCTTACTAAGATGATAAATGATACTCATGTCGTAATACTTCAAGAGCTCTAACCACCTTCTCTGACGAAGATTGAGATATTTTTGAGAAAAGTCAAATTAAAGACTTTTATGATCTATGAAGACATCTACATAAACTCCATAGTGATAATACCTCCAAATCTTTAAGGCAAAAGCTACAGCTGCTAACTCAAGATCATGAGTAGGATAATTATTCTCATGGGGCTTTAACTGTCTCGAGGCATAGGCTATAACCTTACCATGCTGCATGAGGACACAACCCAAACCTACTCTGAATGCATCAAAATACACTACGTACTCATCTGTACCAAATAGAAGAGCTAAAATTAGAACTCTTATCGCAAAGATCTGAACACTGAAACTTGACTTTCTTCTGAGTTAGCCTGGACATAGAGGATGCAACAGAATAAAATCCCTCAACCAACTACTTGTAATAGCCATCCAAAACCAAGAAACTCGTGATATCTGATGGAGAGAGGGGGCGCGGCCAATTTCTTACTGCATCGGTCTTTTGAGAATCTACTATAATGCCATCATCAGAAATGACATGACCAAGAAATTACACTAACCTTAGCCAAAATTTGCACTTACTGAATTTGGCGAATAACTAATGATTTCTGAGAGTCTGAAGAACAATTCTAAGATTGTCTGAATAATATTGCTCACTGCGGGAGTAAACAAAGATGTCATCTATAAAGACTATGATGAATATGTCTAAGTACTACTTGAATACACATTTCATCAAGTCCATGAAAGTTGTAGGGCATTGGTAAGACCAAAGGACATAACTAAGAACTCAAAGTGACTATACCGAGTACGGAAAGCTATCTTCGGGATGTCACATTCTCTAACTTTGAGTTGATGATAGCCTGATCTGAAGTCTATCTTAGAGAAATAACTAGCACACTGAAGTTGGTCGAACAAATGATTGATTCTGGGAAGTGGATACCATTTCTTGATCGTAACTTTATTGAGTTGATGATAATCGATGCACATTGTGAGAGAACCATCTTTCTTGCGCACGAATAAGACTGGTGCGCCCCACGGGGAAATGTTGGGTCTAATGAATCCCTTATCTAAGAGATCCTTCAACTTTTCTTTAAATGCTCTAAGCTCTGTAGGTTCCATTATGTATGGTGGAATAGAGATAGGCTGAGTGTTTAGATGAAGATCAATACCGAAGTCTAATTCCCTTTCGAAAGGAATTCCTGGAAGATCTTTGAGAAAAACATCTGAAGATTCATTTATAACTGGGACTGATTCAAGACTAGGAGTTTCAAAATTAGTGTTTTTGACATTAACAAGATGATAGAAACATCCCTTAGATATCATTTTCCTTACCCGAAGGTAGGAAACAAGCTGACCTCTGAAAGCTGAAGTACTACCCTTCAATTCTAGGACAGGTTCATTTAGGAATTAAAACTAAATAATTCTTTTTCTATAGTCAACTGTGGCATAGAAGGAATGAAGCCAATCCATGCCGAGAATGACATCAAAATCAGTCATCTCTTATTCAACTAAATCTACTGAAGTGACTTTCTAAAATATCATAACCGGGCAGTTCCTGTATACCCGCCGAGCTGTGATAGTTTTTTCCACTGGGGTAGAAACTGAAAAGAGATCTATTAGAATTTTTGGACTGACTTTGAAATTGCCGCTATATAAGGAGTAACAACAGACAAGGATACACTGGATCTAGCAAAGCATAAATATGCACATGAAAGATCTGTAATGTACCAGTAACTACGTCAAGAGAATCTTCCTGATCTTGTCGGGTTTGAAGAGCATAAAGTCTATTTGGGCGTTGCCCACTAGTAGCACTGGAAGTGGCACCCTGCTGACTCAGGCGATCAGACTGATCTGTGGAATGGTTCTGCTGACCCTGATAACCCGGCTGGGAACAATATCTGATCCTATGGCTTGACTTTCCAAAACAAAAATAGACATCGCTACCAGCTATGCAAGCACCCCTGTGGTTCTTACCATAAGTCTAACAAAGGAGATTAGTTTGGGCATTGCTGACACTACCCTAAGACTTAGAACCTGGCGCTCTATCTCTGAACTTAGAAGATGGAGCATTGGTTGAAGAAGGAACTAGAACTGATAACTTAGGATGAAATTAAGAACGATTTTCTTCTTTTGATTTTGGCAGAGCAAAGTTGAAACTGCCTGACCTTGTTCTCTTATTTTGTCTCTCCTTCATCTTTATATTTTGCTTTTCTATCTGCTGAGCATGAGTCATAAGCTGGCTAAAGTCATGTCACTATCCAGCATGCCAGATATGCACTCATTTACTATACTATCATCACCCCTGAAATGAACTTATTCATTTCGGCCCTGATATCTGCAACTACATGAGGGACATATCTGGCTAATTGAGTAAACTTAAAAGATTACTCTTTCACCGTCATGTTGCCCTACCTGAGGTTGATGAATTCTAACACCTTATCCATCTCAGCTCATGGGGAAATAATATATCTAAGAATGCAGTGACAAAATCCTCTCACTCTATAGGACCTGCATCATCTGACCTTTCTGACTTTCACTGTTTGTGCTAAGTACGAGCCAAATCCTACAACTGATACACAGCTAGCTCAGCACTCTCAATAGCAGTCACCCCCATAACGTCAGTAACTTTCTGCACCAGATTAAGAAATTCCTGAGGGTCTTCATCTGTCTTAGACCTAAATAAGGATGGTGGATTCATTCGGGTAAAGTCCTGAATCCTAGATACAGCTGAATTGGCCACTGGGTTAGCCAAAACAACTACTGGTTGGTCATTCTTAGAAGCAACTAAGCAAGAATAGTGAATGTGGCTCTGAACTCCACATGAGAAATATAATCGCCCAAAGGATCTTCAGGATGGGGGGCTGGCTGATTTCTTCTCTTTGTAGGCATGTTCTGAAATCAATAGGAGAAATGGATTATACTAAGATATTAACTTGATATTATGATCTCTGGTATGACATGAATACGAAAAGATGGGAAACTGTTCCTAAAACATCCCATAGCCTGTTGTACATAAACGTGATATGTATCACTCCCATGTACAAAACTCTACTAGATGCATCTTTCAGATTTCCTACTACTCTATTGAACCTTAGTATATGATACCAAGATTGTAACACCTCGAGACTGGTGCCCAAAATTCTACACAGTGCTCGTGACCCCAAAGGACCACAAGCTAACCCATGACTAATATATGTACCTGTACACTGCATAATATATGTATATAAATATGGAAACATAAACTGAAAGGCCATAAGGTTCAATACTGTAATAAAAATGATAAAACACAACATCCGAGTGGGGTATCGAATACCCAAAACAACTGAAAGTATCTGAAATCTGAATCAAATTTGAAAGCCTCTAATTACTGTCTGAATATGGAGTTAAAGAAACATGTCTCCAATTAACTCCGTCTAGCAAAATGAACTAAAATAAATAATAACATAAAGTAATAATCATGTCCTCGAAAGATGATGACTCAATGCTAAAACTCTGACTGCTGAATACTGGGCGGCTACTGAAGATCTGGAGCTCATGTCTCTGAACCTATGGTGTAAAATAAAAGAAAATACCATAGCACAAATGCGTCTGTATGATTGAATGTACTGGTATGCATGTGAGATTGGCTGAATGCATGGGGTTCATATGCATGAGTAATACTAACTGACTGTCTAACATGAACGTGAGAATGCATGCATGAATACATAGTAAATGTAACTGAAATCATGATAACATGTTTACTGAGTATGAGTATTAATAACATATGCTTATGGATAACTAACATAACTGATATATGTAATAACATGGGTGACTGTATTTGACAGTCCTAAATCTGATGGAACTAGCTGAGCTCCGTACTATATCTGAGTTGACTGTATCTGACAGTCTTGATATTCTAAATAACTATCTGAGTTCTTTTACTGAAACTGAGACTAACACTATAGGAATTAGTTATTTAACCAACATGCCCCAAGTAAGCAGTATAGCTAAGTTGGGTTCTAATCTCTGCCCTGACTAAATGGGTGTCAATACCGTACCGCTGTTACAGACAAGCTGTGGGTGACCCTCTTCTGATAGTGTCCACAAAAGAGAATGGTGGGAACCTTATCTGACAGTGTTTATCCACCTCATTAACCCTCATCTTACAGTATTGATGTCTCAACCTATGCGATCTATATAGTTTCTGGAACGCAAGGATGACTACTAAGAATCACACACTCGTCTGACAGTGTGTGTTCCCATCCTTAGGTTTACTCAGTGCTAAATCCTACTCCCATCTGAATAGAAACTAAATATGGATTACTAAACTGAACTAGACTGAGATCACTGTGTTCCACTGACTGACAAAAAATTATTGAATTCTATTTAACTGACTGAGTTTATGAGATTTTTGAGATTTTCTTGAGTCGAGAGACTGACTGAAGTCTACTGAACATGGCTTGATTGAGAATGTCGTGAAAAAATGACACTAACTCTACGCACACAGCTATATTTTTTGGGTACAAGTTCCCCCAGGACTAGATAGAAGGAAATTGACACAGCATGACTTTTTTGAATACAAGACCATCAACAACAATCATAATATATAAGTGATGGATTTCATGAATTACATGGTCATTATAATCTTGTACATGGAATAGAATGCATATAACATATAAATACTTGCATAACTCTAATATCAAAACAACACTACACAACACTACACAACAATAACATAGAATTCATGTTAAATCATAAGGGATAGAGTATGGACTTGTCATTTAGGTTCTATTGACTCAAGGAAACATGATTTCTAGTCTCCTAGGAATTTTATCAAAAACCTTGAATGCAAACTTTATAGCATAGGTATATTCATCAAATTAACAATTCAAAACACCCAATATTCAGGTATTTCAACTAACATGTCATCCTAGTTTCATAAAAACACATAAAGGTTCCACCTTGGAATCATTCAACGCATAAACATGATCAACAATCAAGTAATAACATGAATATCATGATATATATTTTAAAATAGGGTTCTTGAGCTTCATGGGCGAAAGGAGTCCATGAATCAACACAACGCATACCTTAGATTAAAGATCTTTGAAAACTAACAGTAAAATCTCTTGGATTTGGGTCTTCAAATTGAAACCCTTGTTCTTGTTCTTGAGAGAAATTGTGAAAAGAGAGTATAATTTGGTGTTCTTAAGACCAAAATACCCCTCAAAGCACAAAAATGAAATGCTGAAAACTGGGCCAAAAGGCTATAGGAAGGGCGGCGCCCTGCTAGACCCTGGGCGGTGCCTTACCAGTGCCTTTTGCTACTGGTTTGGCACACCAAACGTGCCCTTACGCTACACCAAAAATTCCCAAACTCACCCGGGATGTATTACGTCCTTTCCATATTTCAACGCAACTTAAAAATCTAAAAGCAGAGGTCGGGAAGGTCGTTAATAAATCCTCGAAGTTCGGAGGTCTAAAATGAGACTAAGTGTTAAACACTCAGCTAATATTTACTAAGTGTTTGACCTTCTACTGAGCTTCAAGAAGCTAAACGAGTAGAATTTAAACACAATGTTTTGCAGGGACTTACATGTTTTTACTGTTGAGGGCTTTAAATTTGTGTTGGTTGAGAAATGTCCTGTTATGTCGGATGAACTCACTGATAATGAGATTATAGCCTACGATAAGTGGGTTAAGGATGACGAGATGGAAAGATGCAACATTCTTGCCTCCATGGAAAATATGTTGCAGCGTCAACATCAATCCATGACTACCGATTACGATATGCTTGATTCTCTCAAAGAGATGTTCAGTAAGTGTAATACCTCGGACTTTCGGTAAGCCTAATTTCATCTCTCAAATATTAAGGTATGACTTTCAAAGTGAGTAATTTTAAAAACATATAGAATTTTCCTAATTTTTACTTTTTATCATGTGGGAAATTGAATAATATTTTCATCGATACCAAATTCTCCCAATCCAACACCCGGTGAAGAAGTTAGAACATTTTTAGCAAGCAGTATATGGAGGACGAATCTCCAATTGGAAAATTCCAGTAGCTCACCATGATTAGATCACGTCATAGTGATAATGGCAATGTGAATGACACCGCATCCCGATGGAAGCCATAGTGGCATTTGGCAATTTCTAGTGGGTCATAACGATTGCACCGCATTGCGGTGAACCCCAAATTAATAACTGTCCATATCCAGTAGCTCACCATGATTCAATCGCATCATGGTGGGTATAGCGATGAACCCATCACAGCATCGCGATGAAGCCTTAAACGGCATTTTAGTTATGAATTTTTAAATCCAAGGGTAGTATAGTCTTTTGCCTATATCCCAAATCATAAAATAGAAGATTAAGCATAAAATTGAGAAACATAAGCTCATTCTCCATCCAATTTCCCTAAAACAAACCCTAAGTTCAAGAATCTCCAAAGTTCACTATTGTTCTTCCAAATTGGTTCAAGAATCAAAGTTCCTAGCCCAAGAATTCCAAGAATCTTCAGTCAAGAGTGAAAAAAGAGTCTCAAAAGCAAGTGTTCATCTAAGTTCTAACCTAAGGTATGTGGGATTTGAACAACAACAAATCTTTTGTCCTTGTGCCCAAAGTTTTGATTTTTATTGAATAATTTATGATTTGAAAATTAGGGTGAGACCCAATTTCTTAATATTTTTCATTTATGAAATTATCATGCTATTTAATGCTTAAATTGCAAGAGATTTACATATATTCATGTTTGAAGTCATGAGATTCATATTATGAGTTATACCCACTATTTTGATTGAGATTGTTAAAAGCTTTTAAGATGATTGTTAAGCATGAATTTTAAGTATGATTGTTGATCTATTAAAGCTTTATATTTTGAGTCCTAAGTACCATTGATGATTTTATAAGGAGATTATGATCTCAATGTCTTGTTGACAAGTTTTGATAAATGCTTTCAAAAGCAAAGATAGATCTTTTGATCCTAAGGTAAGATAGGAATCCACATTATTTATGATTTAAAGCAAAGGGAAGTATAATTGTTCTTCATTATAGGCCCTTGTATTATTTTAAGGTGGATTTCCTAAAAGTTCTGAAAATAAGTATGGGAGTAGTATTTAGCACCAAGTTGGGTATGATTCCAAGGTCTCATGCCCTAAAACTACATGCCACCATAACTTTCTGATGTGCCCATCGTGGGCTAAGATAGTGATCACTAACGTTAAGGTTCTATTTTGATAGCAAGGGTAGAACAGCTCTCCCCAACGTGGGTAAGAATTTGGACTCCATATCAGCTCACATGGTTTATGTCGGTTAGAAGAAACTCACATGGTCCCATATTATCCCAAAGTTTTACTAAGTTCCCAAGATAAATTCCCAGAGTCTCCAAATCTCCAAAGTTTTAAAGTCTTAAAGTTCCATAGTCTCTAAGTCCCAAATTCTCTTGAGTTCAAAGAAGAATATGATAGAAAAGCTTTTATGAAATAACCTTAATGGCTCACACATTTAATCGGATATTTGTTTGCTTGAAGTTTTAGTCACAGACTTACAGTCTTCAAGTTCTCAAAATATAAAGATGAGCCTTTTACTTATCGTACATGAATTGAAAATAGAACAGAAGTACAACTTTTGGAATAAGTGTTATGACTCACAATATTTATACAACATGTTTTATTGTTCAAGATGTGTGATTTCTCAGCTTTTGGTTATTCAAGCCATTCTGAGTCATTTTCACTTTGTATGCATTGTTTATAAAACATATGCATATTTATACACATACATAGTTACAGTTTTAATTTTACATACACCCCCATATACTCAGTACATCCTCAAAGTACTGATCCACATATATGTCTATGTGCTATATTGTCTTATAATGTAGGTTCAGGTGCTCAGTCTCAGCGGCATGAGTTATTTCTACCATATCTACCTACACTTCCACAGTTGGTGAGACCTCATGGTTCGAGGATCTAATTCTTTAGAGTATTTGATTTATCGCTTTTAGTTTAGTCTATGTCTGTTGGGGTTCTGTCCCAATAACTCTTTAGTTCCTAAGTAGGATAGGATTGTCGGACTATTAATTGATTTCCAGACTTTCAGTATTTGTTATTCAGATATTGTTTTTCAGTTATTTCAGTTCAGACTTGTTATATTACATTACTATTATTTGACTAATTTATCTTGAAGTAAGATCCAGATTCAATATCAGGCTCAAAGGGTTAGTTAGGGCTACTTGTAGCTTTAAGCACCATGTGATGTCTCAGGATGAGATTTCGGGGTGTTACAGTTAGCAAAATCATACTACAAGTCAGACTGCCATGAAAGCCTTTTTTACGACTAAAATAGATAAAAAACCTTTGGTGAAGGAACATGTTCTTAAAATGTTGAGTATGTTGAACGATCTGGAAATTCTTAGTGCGGTTATTGATAAGGAATCTCAAGTTGAGATGGTCCTATAGACTCTACTAAATAGTTTTCAGCATTTTCTCCTAAATTATAACATGAATAAGATGGACTTACCTCTTGTGAAACTGTTGAATGAGCCATAAGAAGCCAAATTTATCATTAAGCAACAACCTCCTTCTGCGGCGCTGATGGTTGACAAAGTTTCATCTTCGACTTCTAAGCCAAAAGGCGAAAAAAAAAAGCCTCATAAGGTTTCAGATTCTAATGGTGGTGTGTCAGCCTAAAGGCAAGTTCTATCATTGCAAGCAACTAGTCATTATAAGAAATAGTATCCCGGCTACATAGCTAAGATACAAAAACAAGGTAAAACTTTTTCATATGTAGTGAAAATATTTTTAGCGGTTGTTTCTACCAAATTTTGGGTTATAGATTTGGGATCGACTAATCATATCTGCACTTCGTTGCAGGGTTTTAGGAAATACGATGCCTACGTGAAAATTAATTGAACGTATTTAAAGCAAATGGGGAACCAACACCAGCCCTAGCAATTGGAAATATTTCCATTTCGTTTAGTAGTTCTAAAGTTTTAAGACTAAATAATGTTCTTTACGTACCTTCAATAAGAAGAAATTTAATTTAAGTTAATGGGTGCTGGTTATAATGTTTATTTTACTAATAATTGTCTAATTATTAAATTTAATAAGAATTTTATTATTTTTGCTTCTAGAATACACAATTCGTTTGTGCTACACACAATGGAACTTAATAATGTGGATTAATCACATAAAAAAACATATTTTGAAATTGAATGAAACATACTTTTGGCACTTATGTCAAGGTCGTATTAATATAAATAGGATTTCACAATTTGTTTCTGGTGGACCTTTGAGTTCATTGAAATTGGAGGTACTTCCAACTTGTGAATCTTGTTTAGCAGGCAAAATGATGAAGAGATCTTTTCCTACCAAAGTAAATAGAGCCGGTAGTAAGTTAGAATTAATTCATACCGATTTGTGTGGTCCTATAAATATAAAAGCAAGAGATGGTTTTGAGTATTTTGTGACTTTCATAGATGATTACTCAAAATAAGGATACATTTATTTATTGTGTTGCATAAATTAATGCTTTATAAAACTCAAAGAATTTAAGATGGAAATGAAAAAATGAATAACAAACATATCCATACATTGTGATTTTAACGTGTGGGGAATAACCTTCTACAAAATTCATTAAACTTATCAGAATCAGGAATTACATCTCAATATTCTACTTCACCAATACCACAACAAAATGTTCTACAAAATAGAACTCTTATGGAAATGGTTAGATCAATGTTAATTTATTCATATTTTCCTTTTTTTAGGGTTATGCATTAGAAATGACAAACTATATTCTAAACTTGGTTCCTTCAAAATCGGTACCTTTAAACCCATCTGAATTGTGGAGTGAGTGCAAACCTAGTCAACGACATATTCGAGTTTGGCTTGTCCAGCAAATGTGCTAAAAGGAAAACCTGATAAATTGATATCTAAGACAGATATGTGCGTTTTTAGTGGATATCCAAAAGGAACAAAAGGGGGTTTATTTTATTTTCCTAAATAACAGAAGGTAATTGTTTTGCAAATGCTAGATTTCTTGAAGAGGATTATTTAATGAACCACGTTCCTAGAATAAAAATTATATTGAGCAATAGAAAAATGAATAATGAAACACAAGAATAATTTTTGAAAATCATTATTGACATACCACTGCATCCATGTAGTGGAGAAATGTAAATAGGCTAAAGGCTGCACAAGAGCAAACACTTGACATTACACTACCTCAAAGTTGTACGGTAATGTTGAGCAGACTACAATTGTGGAGAAAAATGTTTAGGGTAATGTTGAGGAATATGTCATCGTGCAGGAAGACATTCAGGGTATTCAGAGTTTAGTTTCAGTAGTAGCAGATCCTATAGTGAATAGTTATTGTAGTGGAAGAATTATTAGAAAACCTTTATGGCTTTCTCTCTTGGGAGAATCATATGATAAAATTCCTGAGGAGCCAAATACGGAAACCCTTAATTACACTGAAGCACTACATGGTAAAGTTGCTAAAATGTGGATTGCTTCTATGAAATCTGAAATGAAGTCTATTTATTCCAATCAAGTTTGGAAACTTGTGCAGAGTCTAACCCGTTGTCTATAGATAGATCTATAAGAAAAAGAGAGGTATGGATGGAAAAGTGCAAACTTTTAAGGCTAGGCTTGTTGTGAAATGATTTTTTCAAAAAGTAAGAATTGATTATGAGGAAACTTTTTTGCCGGTAACTATACTTAAATACATTAGGATTCTCTTATCCATTGCTGCTCATTATGATCATGAGATTTGAAAAATGAATGTCAAGACGACTTTCCTCAATAGAAGTCTTGACGAGTGCATTTATATGGCACAACTAGAAGGTTTTATGGAAAGTGGTAATGAACATAAGTTTTATAAACTTAATAAATCCATTTATGGTTTGAAACAAGCATCTAGGGCATGAAATACTTATTTTGACAATTTGATTAAGACTTTCGATTTTGATCAATATGAAAATGAGTCATGTGTCTATAAAAAATAGGACGGAGACAGAGTAGCATTTTTTATTCTATAAGTAGATGACATTTTGCTCATAGAAAATAATGCGAAAATGTTTAATTCTGTAAGGAGTAGCTATTCTCGCGTTTTAATATGAAAGACTTAGGAGAAGCTGCTCATCTCCTTGGGATCAAGCTTATGCGAGATCGCAAAAAAAGGATATTAAGATTATCTCAAGCACTTTATATTGATACTATTCTTGCAAGATTTAGCATGCGAAATTTCAAAAAAGGATTTCTTCCTCTTAGGCATGGAATTACTCTATCAAACGATCAACACCCAAAATGGCTGATAAGATAGAGAGAATGAAGGCGATCTCTTATGCTTCAACAATATGGATTCTTATGTATGCTATGTTGTAAACTAGACCTGATATTTGCTTTACGGTAGGCATGGTGAGCAGATTTCAATATAATCCTGGGTAAGAAAATTGGACCGCAGTTAAGCATATAATTAAGTACCTTAAAAGGACTAGGGATTACATGCTTGTTTTTCACTCTTAGGATCTTGTACCTATTGGGTATACTAATTCATACTTTCAGTTGGATAAAGATTCTAGAAAATCTACCTCGAAATATGTGTTTACTTTAGGAAGTGGAGCCATTGTTTGGAGGAGTACTAAGAAATCATGTGTCATTGATTCCACCATGGAAGCCGAATATGCGGTTGCCTTTGAGGCTGCTAAGGAGGTTGTTTGGCTTGGCAACATTCTAAAAACGGTTTGGAGTTGTTCCTTCCATTTTGACACCACTACACTTTATTGTGACAATAGTGGTGCAGTTGCAAACTCAACAGAGACACAAAGACATAAGAGAAGAAAGAGTATTGAAATAAAATATCACTTGATTCGGGATATAACTCAAAGGGGTGATGTGAGAGTTTTGAAGATTGAGTCGAAGAAAAATTTGGCGGACCCATTTACAAAGGGCTTAATCTAGAAGGTTTTTGATAAACATGTGAATGAAATGGGTGTAAAAATTGTGCATTCATGGTTATGAGTCTAAGTGGGAGATTATTAAGATATACTATTAACCATATATTTTGTGTTATAGTAGTATAATTTCATCCCATGAAAATACTATTTATTATATTAATAAAATATTTATTTGAATTGATCATTGTATTAACATGTGTGTCCTTTGCTTATATAGTAGATAATTTTGTGTATGTAGTATTTTAACTCATGCACGGAAAAATTAAAATTGTCTGTTCTTATAAGTAATAAATTAACATTCACAATCAAAGATGAGGCGGGACTAATATCTTGATGATTGTAGCACAAGATTAAATATAATTTGATCTTAATTATGGGAATAGTAATATTCCAACTTCTTGTGCTAGTTCATTTTGTATGTATTGAAAGGACTAATTAGAGATTATGTTCTGAATATTAATAAACGACTTCTCTAGTCCATTACAGGTATTTATACTCTTAATCTTGATATAATTATTATGATAGGTCACATAGATCACATAGGTGTTTCAGTGTGTTGATTAACTGATGTGCCACGTAGTCACTAAGGTTGCCAAAAATATGATTTTAATTAGTCTAAGGGGGTAATAGAAAATGAGGGACTTATGTAACAAAAAAAAAATCTTTGATTATGTATAACGCTTACTTATCACTACAATAACTACAAATATTCTTATTTACATAATTAAAACATTATTTATGAAACAAAAAATAAATAATATTAGGTAAGATGAGCTCGAATTAAGTGTATGATTTACCTCCAATTATGATTTCTAATATATATTATTATTTATTATACTTGCATAATATTTATGAAAAAAATATTTAAGTATGAATGAGAAATTGGAGTTGTTATGTTAAGTATATTTTTACTCAATAATTTATCCTCATTTGGAAAACTAGTTCATCAAAATTTTATTATTTTTTAAAAAATTATATAAATTCAACAAGGCCTTAAACACCGCGTGAAGTGAGGACTTATTCTCTAGTTCATGTATAATTTTTAGACTTGTTGTGGTCATTTTTGTTGGAGTATTCTCCTTATGGGCAATTTATGAAGCCTCTAAATATTTTGACATAACCATTATCAATGAAGCCAATGATCAAAGTGCATTTTCAAGTGATCTTTTTTTCATGTCAAATGATGAAGCCACACGTTCAATCCTGAGGACAAGTAAATTCATTGAAAATATTCTTTACCCTATAAGTGATCGTCGTGATTCTCGTCAGCAACAAATCAAGAAGTAATTCAAATACGTCATTCTGAGACTATCAAGTCAAAATTTGACTTCTCTGGTCATTGTTAAGCCATCCCAAGACAACAACAATGGGTTTGTTATACACGTAAGTCCTTTAAATTTGAAAGGTCCAAATTATAAGCGCGACATGTTTATGGCATTAAAAAAAGGTATGGCGCGTATATGGCTATAGGATGGTCGAGGTAATGCCCCGTCCAATCTTGTAAATGGTATCATTGAGTATATTACTAGTTTGGCTAGTTCATCTAGACATGGAACATCAGAATCTAAACCAGTTGAGCTAGTGAAATTAGGCCGGATTGTTGGAAAAGCAAGGATACAATGACCATAGTGAAGTTTTTGAATTATTATGACGGAAAAAAGAAGGATTTATTAGAAGATTGAACCAAGAGATGAAAAATGGTTGGCATGAAAAAATGGTTGATGATGCAATAGGAATGCCATCGTGGCATCCATATGAAACTTACAATAAATAAGTGTTGTCAATTCGTCTCTAATCGACTAAATAACTCTATGAATGAATGAATTGATCAAATCGACTAGAAAAAAAAATATACATATAATTAAATTATTTATAAGGATCCAAAAATCATAATTATTAAAGTAAATTATTAAATTTTATACCTAAAGTTGTCACAATATGTACACTATTTTTTCTAACATCAACCTATTATATGCTGACAATTGTATGTACCAAATGCCCCTAAATGAATGCACCAATAGAAGAAAATGGCTATATAAATAAGAGAAATTGAAGTGGGTTGAGGAATTAATTTCCATATATTTTTTTCTTCAAATAATTAAAAAAATCAATTTATGATTCATTTACGTCTTGCTTCATCTTCTAAATTATCTTTTTTTTCTTGGCCAACTATTTTGTATGGCGATTCTTTCTTTGCTATTGGATTGCTATAATATATAAAGAGATATAATAATTAACTCGTATCACTAATAAAATTTGTTGAATAATTAGATAAGTTGATTTTCCCAAGCATGTTTGTCTTTATTGTAACACATATAGTTAACTCGTATTAATTAATTAAATTTGTTGAATAATTAGAAAAGTCAATATTCCTAGTCATGTTTGCTACATAAGATATGATTAGGATCGTCTCTTCAGCTCAATGAAAATTAAAAAGAAAATTTTGATCTATAATTTATCACAATGAAAATCATACCTTTCCTCTATGTATTATTCATCTTTTCTTTGGCCGACAACAAAAAAAATATCCGATTGCAAGTACGATTTAACTAGTACATGCTAAAAAGTACAAATAAATACTCATCTCATGCTTAACTCTATTTGTGATAATTAATGTAATATTAATAGTGTAAAAAATTCTATACTTTTAAATAATTCAAAAATAAATTTACCTAAAATTAGTACAACTTGGCTACATATGAACTCATAAAACAAAAAGGTTCCGTACTTATATTATATATATCATTAGATACCGGAACGTCCGTGCTAGCACGAACTCAATATATGTTATTTTTTTCATTTATCAATAGCTGTTTGCGATTAACTTGACACACAGGTTAAGAAATTGTAAATGATAGGATAATGTTGCTATATTATTGTTCAGAATATAATAAATTTCACGCTTTAAAAAATATTGAATAATTAATCATATTTAATATTAATGGTTAAATATGTAGAAATTGATAAATTATCTATTGATTTTTTAAATTATCCAAGTATTGTTGGACATGTATATTTTTTTAGTATAGTAAATAAGTAAAAATAAATGGAGGGAGTAATTGGAGAAAATTAAAGGAAAGGTGTCTTTTAAGTCTTGAATGAAGGATGGGTGATATTGACCAACTTAAAGAGCCAAACATCATTAGGAAACTTGATTGAGTTAATTGTGGACTTGATTAATATTTTCAAAACTTTCAAATCTTTTCAAAAATACAAATCAACCCAACCCACACCGTTTTTCAATCCAAATCAACCACTCTCTCTCTCCAGCTTATCTCAACTCTCTCCTAACTATTAGTTCTGGGAAATTTCTCCCTTAAACCTCCGGCGATAAATAGTCGAGCGAGTTCCTTTTTGACTTTCAACCATCAATCGACGTGAAGACTTCTCCGGCAACAACAACTTTGAGTTCTTCGTCGTCCCATTTTTTCCACAAGTAAAAAATTATGAAGAAACAGAGGAACTTGGGCCAACTAATCTTCTAATATTAAAATGTGGACTGAATCAAATCCTAATTTTTTGCATTTCTTCTTGTTGTTGTCTTACTGTTGATTCAAATTTGTTGGTGATTTTTGGTCGCAGTTGATGTTCTTAGTGTGTGTGTGTGTGTTGCTGGGTTGATTTGTTGTTTGTCTTGGTAAAAATGGTATTGCAACTGAAGAAACATATGATGCAACAGATGAAACATATGATGTAAGATATGAAAATCTGATGCAACAGATGAAAATATGATGCAATAGGTGAACAATCTAATAGATTATTAATCTGTTGCGACAGACGACTCTTCTATTGTGAAGAAATCTAAATAATATTGATCTAATAGATAACTGATTAGTGATCTATTTTTATTCTTTCCAACGGTTTACTCTTTATTTTACAATAGATTAGGACTGTTTTATTCTTTCCAACGGTTTACTCATCTGTTGCAATAGGTCGGTTATATATTGCAATAGATAACATACCTGGTGCAACAGATTAGTGATCCATTTTTATTCTTTCCAATGGTTTACTTATCCGTTGCAACAGGTCGGTTATATGTTGCAACAGATAAAATACCTGGTGCAATAGATTAGTGATCTATTTTTATGGTTTCCAACAGATTACTCATCCGTTGCTATGGGTCAGTTATATGTTGTATTAGATAAAATACCGGGTGCAACAGATTAATCCTATTTTTATGGTTCCCACGGATTACTCATCCGTTGTAATGGGTCGGTTATATGTTGCAACAGATAACATACCTAGGGAAACAAATTAGTTGTGTGTTGGAACGATTACATTACTTTTATGCATTAATCAATTATAATCTATGTTATGTTCATGTTAATTTAATATAACATGGATCGTAAAAGAAAAGAAATCGAATCAAGTCCAAGTAAAGGAACAAGTGCAGCAGCTCAGCTACATCCACCACTCTATGAGCTTGCTTTACAAGTGTTATCTCAATCAGGAGCTGAAGATAATTAATATAGGGAGGAGGAATCTTTGAAAAGAGACAATCCAAATGATAATGGACCTTCCACCGAAGAGTTGGTCAAAACCTTCAGCATTGATCATTATCTTGTGAGAATGCAGTGCGATGGTGCCATAAATTTAACGGGTGATCTAGTAGTTATGTCAGTCATGGGAAAATCTTTCGATGCCTTCAGGAAAATACTTCAAGAACAAAAATTGGATTCTTATTTCAGGGGAAGATGCTTTGGCGAATATCTTGATTTGCCGAGGACAACAATGCTCGTTTCCAGATGAAATTGGTATATAATCTTCTCAAGCGCAGGTTTATGTATGAAAACAAAGATAAGATGGATGAGGTGTAGATAAATTACTGTGGCATTCTTGTTTATTTTGGTTGGAAGGAGTTTGCCATAGTTAATGGACTAAAATATTATCCTCCTTCTCCTTCTCAAGTTATACGTACTCTGACCCAAAAAAGCACCCCACACACCAAAAAAAGGAAAAGGGAAGTCGAGTGATCATGATGACCTGGTGTCTATTATTGGTCAAGGATTTAAAAACAAAAATCTGACATAAACGTTGAAAGGTAAAGGACTTTCAAGAATCATAAGGAATCATTGTGCTTGGTTTGGTTTGTACATAATGTTCTTTGGGCGTGAGATGTTAACAACTACATAAACCTCGGTTTAATAAATCTCTCCGAGGATCTTGAGGCATTTAACAGCTATCCTTGGGGTTATGAAAGCTTCAAAATGACTGTTGAATATTTGTTGACTCCGTTAACGCCAAAAACAGTCAACTTATATGGCTTTCCCTGGGCCTTCATGGTAAATATTTCTTTTATCATGATATGATTCATCATTTTTTTATTCAATAATAATTTTGATTTATTGGCGTTATGTTATAGGCTTGGTCATTTGAAGCCATTCCTTATTTGAGACAACAAGTGAACTATCAGGAAAAAGTTTTCTGCGATAGTTGTCGGCCAAAATTGATAAAAATCCAACATTTCTTAATCTTTTCAATCCCCCCAAGGAAGCAGTAAGTCCAATCCTAATCAAGTTTTTTTTTTAATTAATGACTAAATGATTTCATCATCATTCTTAATATATGTACCGATTTATTTTAGATTGTCCATCCAAGGCTTGTTCTGACCAACCGAGAGTTGAAGATGTCATTTTTTCTTACTTTACGGTCTGTACAAACTTTATCAGACCCTAAGGTCATTGATGGAATAAAAATGGAATTGTTTGGAGCAACAACCATCACAAGAAAAATAATTTTGGAGGGTGGGGCTAATGATGCTCCTCTTGCAGTTTTTGAAACAACAAGCCATTATGATTATGATCATAATGGTTGAATAGATTTTTCTCCAAATTTTTCTGCATCCAGCAAATGTTCTTCATGCAAATGCAAGACTGCAAGGCGAAACATGATGGAGTGATTAATACTATTAATGCACTAACTGCTTCTATAAAGAAAATGACATCTAAAAGAGGTATTATTCCATCAAAGAGGATTTCATATCCAGACACTCCCCTAGAGATCAAGGAGGCTAAGAGGATAAGTAAAGACACTTCCAAAGCATCATCAATCATCAAAAAAGCAAGATTTCAACGCCTCTGTCTTTGTCTTGCACCGATGTGCAGTGTGTGAGGGCCACAGAAGAGCAGCATGAACTGAAAAAGGTGAATGTACATCATCTGTTCCAAAAAAATAAATAGGAACATATCTATTTCAATAGATGATACATCTACTAAAAATTATCAAACAGATATCTGCATCTGTTACAACTGTTATCTAACCTGTTGTATCAGATTTGTTATCTGTTTCAATAGATGAGTCTTATGTTGCAACGGATGGGTCATCTATTTGAAATTATTGTACAGCTCTGATTTACCTTTTCGAATTTGTCCCAAAAAATAATCCATCTGATGCAACATAAGACTTATCTATTGAAACAGATGGAAAATCTATTGTATATCTCTACTTAGTATTGACAATTCTGGCTTTCCAGGTGGATGTCATAGCTGCTGCCGAAGAGTATTTGGTCGATAAAGTTGATACTCCTAAATTACATCTCTCGTTAGAAAGTGTAAGCGGTCGCTGTCAAATATAGAACCCAACTGGGTTGGGTATCGAATCCCACAGGGAATACTTGGTCACTAAGTGTTTCAATTATTAGTAGACTGTTGGTCAAAAATTCCAAGGAAAAAAGGGGGGTTTGATTTATGCGTGAACTAATAGTATCAAAATAACGAATGAGACGATGTATTTAGTAAGTTTTAATCACAGAGAATAATAAGTTAGGGTTATATCAACCTTGAAGTTTCTACTTATCTATTAACTATGAGTAACGCGAAATTTAGACATGCATGCACTTATAGAGATTCGTATTCTAATTATAAATCCAAGTGTTTTTCAACCATCAAGGATTATTTCACCTTAGCTCTCTCGAACCTAAAGTGTATAACTAATGGTACGAATTCTCCAAGAATGTTAATCCGGTTAAGGCATTAACATGTAAACAGGGGTTGGAAACCCTATTTTCTTGTCACACTCTCTTTTCCAAACATGTAACTTTTCTCTCAAACAAGTTAATTGTACAATGGCGTGTTCTCTATGTTTGCAACCATGAGAATTCAATTAAAACGAAGAGAGTAATGATATAAGTAGCATACACATCAAGAATTCACAAACTCATAGTAATAGATAGTATCTTACAAGGTTTCCATAACCCTAACAGAGAGGTTTAGCTACTCATGAGTACAACGGAAATCAAAGTAGACATCATCATCATACCAAAACTAGAACAATTTCACGATGGAGATGATTTAGTGTCAATAGGAGGATAACGTTTTCCCCTCTCTAGCCGTTCGTGTAGCCTTTGCGTTTTTCTCTCTCTCCAAACTTACGGAATCTGTAAACTCAATAATGAATAATTGTCGAATGTTAATAATTAATTGCTGCTGAAAAATTCAGCAATAAGGTTTTAATAATATCCTTGTCCTATAAGTTGCTACTGCCTCCTTAAGTATTTAAAAATACTGGGTTTGCCCGAGAAAAAGTTCCCATGCATCACTTTCAGCCCAGAAGCTGTCTTCCCTCTAATGTGAAGTTTTCCTTTGCTGCTCACAACTCCATAAAGTGCTGAAATCTTCATCATTAATACCTGAAAAACATGTTAATCACGTAGGTCAGCTCACTTAAAGGAAAATGGCCTAAAAGTGCAGGAATTATATATTTTATCCTCAAAACATAGCTAAAATATGGGTAAATTATGGTTCTTAGGGGTATAAATACGCCCAACATCACCACCCCACACTTAAAGCTTTGTTTGTCCTCGAACAAAATATTACATCCATGCAAACACTCAACTAGAATTTTACAATAGCAACACAAAATGTTCAACAACACATGCACGACAATCATTAACAAAGAGTAGGTTTCTTGATCACTACTAGAAACAATTCAACCTCCAACCTAGACTCGTGAGGATGGTTAATTCGTATCCATAAGTTAAGCCACAAAGAATCATACAAAACTACCCAAAAATCGTCAACCATGTGTGTCTCACACAAGATATCACCCATAATCACTCATAGTTTTGCATTTTTCAAAACATGGGTATAAGACTCTCCCTGCTCTCACTCTCACAAAGAATTCTTATACTGCAACTGATGACCATAGGCTTGCCCTTAGTGTAATGCTCCACTAATATCAGAATGCTAAGCTTAGGATTAAATAGGTCTTTACAGGTTGTAATGTAGGCTAAGGGATAGGTAGGACTATTTTTGCCAGAAATAGTGACTATGTTCCCAAAGCGCTTTAATACACTACATTATACCATTTACACCAACTCTTAACAACCACTCTACCTTTCTTTCATCTACTAACCCCTTTTCACCTATTTTGTTATTCAATCATAAACACAACTATCTTTTTATTTTTCTATTTCTTTTTTTTTCTTTTTTTTAGATATATTTATTTATTTATTTATTTATTTTTATATAAAGCACCTCTATGATAGCCACTCTTTTTCAAAACAATTTCAAGTACCAATACACTCTGAGGCATCACTCTCACCATTTTCCTCTTATTTTGTCACATGACTCTACAATTTAAAGCGCTTAGGAATTTGGTTCAAATTATGGTCTTTAAAAAAAAATGGATTAGGATACATATGAGGTTGCCAAAGAAGATAGCTAAAGGCTCAAAGGGGGTTTACTAGGACAATGTACAAGGGTAGGTAAAAAGAAAATAGACAAATTCAGGGCCACCAAAGAAATGCCTAAATCATCTCCTAAACTCACACTCTTTATTTCGCTTCACACACACACACCAGGAAAGTTCTAGCATCAGTCACAACACAGAATATACTATAACCTCACACACACAAGGCACATGGTCAACTTAATTGGGAGCATTATAGACTCTTGACCAAACAGATGAATGAATTAAACCACACAATTATCACACAGTGAGTCACACTTAGAGCCTAAATGTCTCAATAGTAATGATTTAGCACAAACTCTTATTATAATACCATGCCGTCTATCAGAACAATTTCATGCAAAATCTAAAATCTAAAATTTAACTAACTAATTACGACTAATTCAAACAAACAAAAATAAGAATAAATGTAGGCAAAGAAGTACACTACCGCATGCAAATACCCTCACCCCACACTTAGACGGGACACACTGCCCTTAGTGGAAATAAATAAGGAAAACCTGATTAGTCGGACTCCTCTTCTATGTCTGGGGTCACACCCCTTGCGTTGGAATCATCATCAGAGTCGTCGTCATCAGAGTTTTCCTTCATATCTGAGTCTGGCACTTTACCAAAAGGTGAGTCGAGGCACCTGCACAGAAGAGGACTCAGCTTGGTTTTTTCTTGACCTTTTCTGACCTTTCTGTGAGGTAGACACTTTTTCTTTTCCTTGTCATCCTTTTAGGGCCATTCTCCGTGGTGATGGATCCGAAAGATGAGCTTGCAAGATTAGATGAGCAAAAATAAAAACTTTGAGAAAATTGGGGAGCTTGGGCGGCGCCTATCTTGAGCAAACAATGGAATTGTGTTCTAAGATTGGGGATCTATTTAAAGACTAAGCCATGGGTCGGGTTTGATCCATGTAAAATCGGGTTAGGAGGCAAAAAGGGATAAGTAGGCGGCGCCTATTGCTTTGCCTATGCTTAGCATAGGTCGCGCCTTTGTCAATGCCTAGTTGGGCATAGGCGTCGCCTTTGTCAATGCCTGGTTGGGTATAGGCGGCGCCTTGCCTATCGCCTAGATTGGCATAGGCGACGCCTTGCCTATTGCCTATGTGAGACAGTGAGCATAGAAATTGGCATAGTCGGCGCCTAGGGTATTGCCTAGATTAGCATAGGCATTGCCTCGTTCGTTGCCTAGATTATCATAGGCAATGCCTTGTCCGTTGCCTATGTGAGGCAGTGAGCATAGGCAATGGCATAGGCATTGCCTTGTCTATTGCCTAGATTGGCATAGGCATTGCCTTGTCCATTGCCTAGCTTGTCATAAGCAATGCCTAGCCGGTAGCCTTTTTTCCTTCATTCCTAACTTACCACCTTTCGCATGGCTTACTTTCAGATCAAAATTTGGGACTAAACTCCTTCTTTATACATATTACACCTACACTTAATCAAAAACAACAAAAATGGTTAGAAGGATGGGTTGCCTCCCACCAATCTCCTTAGTTTTGGTCGTGTCTAGACTCTTCTTTTGGAATTTTTATTTAACAAAAACAAACTCCTAGTAAAACAAAATGATTAAAAACGATGGGTTGCCTCCTATGTAGTGCTTGATTTATTGTCGCAGCACGACATGGTTATCTCGATTACTCAGACCTCATCAAGATATATGGACCATCATTTTCTGAATGGATTCAGACGACGCTGATGCTTAATAGTAGGTACACATTCTTCCTCTAGCTGAATCTTGTGCTTACATATGCCAGGAGGGATAGCAATTATATCATCAATAGTCCAACCAATATCTCTCTTGTACCTCTTCAGAATAGAGATGAGAGCCTCTACTTGTTGTTCACCTAAATCAGCCGCAACAATAACCGGAAGTGTATTTCCCTTTCCCAAGAATGTATACTTTAGATGAATAGGGAGCTCTTTCAATTCTATCATTGGTGGCTCTTCAATGGAAGGTTTTGCTGGTGGTGAAGGTCGATTCTTAAGGTCAAGGTCCAGCTTCTTAGGGGCATGAGAATAGGACCCTATTCCTGTTAGAGCACAAATAGTTTCTTCATAATCTTCGACATCCTCACGCTCAAAATTCAAAAGCACAGCAGACAATGGCTCAACAGTAAGCTGCTTCTCTACATATAATTCTTTCTCATCCCCACAATAAACATCAGCTATAGAGAACACATTCATATCTCTAGGCTGCTTCATTGATTTGCATACATCAAAACGGACCACTTCGTCATTCATCCAAAATAAAAGCTCATTTTCTCATAAATCAATAAGCACACTTCCTGTTTCGAGGAAAGGGTGTCCCAAGATTATGGGAACTTCAGAATCCACCTCTTAATCCAAAATAACAAAGTCTGCAGGAAAAATGAAGGTAGAAACCTTCACTAGTACATCATATAAGATACCAACAGGTCGTTTTACCGACCTATCTACCATCACGAGTCGCTTATTGGTTGGTGTAGGATAACCCAACCCCAACTTTCTGTAATAGATAGCGGCATCAAATTGATGCTAGCCCCCAAATTGCATAACGCCTTAGCAAAATCCAAAGATCCAACCGTGCAAGGAATAGTGAAAGCACCAGGATCTGCCTTCTTCTGTACAAAAGATCTCATGGCAATTGCACTGTAATGATGAACATTATCTGCCAATTCATAGCTTGCTGCCCTTTTCTTTGTCAAAAGGTCCTTCATGAATTTGGTGTATCCTGGCATCTGTTCCAGTGCCTCCACCAAAGGCATATTAATAGTCAGCTGCTTCAACATAGTCATGAATTTACTAAACCTGGTGTCATCAGCTTTCTTCTTCAATCTCTGAGGAAAAGGTGGTGGTGGAAGGGGATGAGTTTTCTCCACCACTTCCTTTTTATTATGCTTCCCATCGTCAATCTTTTTAGACTATTGACATCTAGGTATAGTATCATGAATGTTCCCATCCTGAATTTTAACTTCTACAGAATCATCACAATCTGCTTCAACTTCTCTTCTGTATTATCAATCACCTGCTTGCCTTTGGATGGATTTTCCAACACCTTACCACTCCTTGTAGTAATAGCCATGCATGATCCATCATTCCTTGGATTTTGCACAGTGTCACTAGGTAAAGTGCCAGCCTTTCTTTGATTGAATGTCGCCGATAGTTGACTCATTTGTTATTCCAGCTGTTTTATTGCAGTGGAATGTGAGTCAACCAATTGCTTCATTGAGGACAAATCATTTTTTACCTCAGCTACTCCCGTGTTGGTTGCCTCCACTCCTTTCAATAGCTTAGCCATCATATCTTCCATGGACATCTTCCCAAAGCTAGATGCAGCAGCTTCACGATTTCCAGGAGGAATATACAAACTGCTCCTATCATTATTATTCTTCCAACTCCCTTGGTCTCTGTCCGTGTATCCGTATTTATCATAATAGTTACAACCTTGGTTTCCTTGGGCATTGCCTCAGAAACCCCCCTGATTATTCAAGTAATTTGTTTCCTCCTCAGAATCAGAATCATCTCTTCCCTGCGACACAACAACTTTGACTTTTTTTGTCTTCCCTGATAATAAATACTTGGTAAGAAGATCTATCTGCGCTTTTAAGTGAGCCATATCCTGGTCACGTTTCTCTTCTCTTCGTCTCTATTCTGCCGTCAGGCCAATAGATACAGTAGAGCTTGCTACCTCAGAATCTCTGGTATGCCAAGCTCTACTCTGCTTTGTCATACAATCTAGCATATCACATGCCTCATTAAATGTAAGGTCCATGAATGACCCACCCGCAGCATTATCAACCACTGGCTTAGTCACCGAATTCAAAGCCCTGTATAATATCTCCATCAAGTGGACATTGGTCATATGATGATTTGGGCACCGCATAAGCTTCTTCTTGAACCTCTCCCATGTCTCGTGGAGAGCTTCAGTTGGAAGCTGTCTGAAATTGCTTATCTCATCTCTTAACTGTGCTCTCTTAGATGGCGGAAAGAACCTTTCTAGGAAAGCTTCTTTCAGTTACCTCCAAATGGTAATAGAGTCAGGAGTTAGCCCGTTCAACCATAGAGTTTCCTCTTCAGATATAGACAATTGAAATAAGCGCAGCCGAATTGCATTCTGTCCAATTCCTAGATTGCCAAACGACTTGCATGTTGAGATAAAATTAATCAGATGCATATTCAGATCATCGTCTGCAAGTCTACCAAATAACCCTTTGAGCTGCAATAGCTGAATCATGGTGCTAGTGATATTGAACTTGGCTCTGGGTGCCAAGGGTGGAGGAATAATAGCTCCTGTGGCACCAGCCCTATCCAAATCATCATCCTCATCATCAAAAAAAACCTGCACAGCTTGGCGTTCAGGTCTCATCCTAGCTTGACGATCTCTCCTGTTCACAAGTGCCGCCATCTCCTCTGCACGCCTTGGATTTAGTAACTCCTCATCACCCAGGTCCTCATCATCAAGATTTGTTGCCCGACCTGGGTTATCAATATTCTGTTGATGCACTTGAGCAGCTGCCAATGTAGCTAATCTAGCCTGCTCTTGTTGAGTAGCCACCTGTTCAAATCAGTTGTGGTTCAGGATTTATGGGTAATAATGGCTGACCAGATCTTCGTGTATTTGGCATGCACTTTACCAACCCTGAACAAAACAAAAACAACAAACAAAAAGTAAAATTCAAGAATCTTTGACCAAAGGGTCTATTAACTATCGCAAACTTAGTTGACAACTGTATTCCCCGGCAACGGCGCCAAAATTTGATACGCCCAAATTACAGATCTCGTTAGAAAGTGTAAGCGGTCACTGTCAAATATAGAACCCAACTGGGTTGGGTGTCGAATCCCACAGGGAATACTTGGTCACTAAGTGTTGCAATTATTAGTAGACTGTTGGTAAAAAATTCCAAAGAAAAAAGGGGGGTTTGATTTATGCGTGAACAATAGTATCAAAATAACGAATGAGACGATGTATTTAGTAAGATTTAATCACAGAGAATAATAAGTTACGGTAATGTCTACCTTGTAGTTTCTACTTATCTATTAACTATGAGTAACGCGGAATTTAGACATGCATGGACTTATAGAGATTCATATTCTAATTGTAAATCCAAGTGTTTTTCAACCATCAAGGATTATTTCACCTTAGCTCTCTCGAACCTAAAGTGTATAACTAATGGTACGAATTCTCCAAGAATGTTAATCCGGTTAAGGCATTAATATGTAAACAGGGGTAGGAAATCCTATTTTCTTGTCACACTCTCTTTTCCAAACATGTAACATTTTTCTCGAACAAGTTTATTGTATAATGGCGTGTTCTCTATGTTTGTAACCATGAGAATTCAATTAAAACGAAGAGAGTAATGATATAAGTAGCATACACATCAAGAATTTACAAACTCATAGTAATAGATAGTATCTTACAAGGTTTCCATAACCCTAATAGAGAAGTTTATCTACTCATTTAGTGTCAATAGGAGGATAAAGTTTTCCCCTCTCTAGCCGTTCGTGTATCCTTTGAGTTTTTCTCTCTCTCCAAACTTACGGAATTTGTAAACTCAATAATGAATAATTGTCGAATGATAATAATTAATTGTTGCTGAAAAATTCAGCAATAAGGTTTTAATAATATCCTTGTCCAATAAGTTGCTACTGCCTCCTTAAGTATTTAAAAATACTGTGTTTGCCCAGGAAAAACTTCCCATGCATCACTTTCAGTCCAAAAGCTGCCTTCCCACTAATTTGAAGGTTTCCTTTTCTGCTCACAAGTCCATAAAGTGCTGAAATATTCATCATTAAGACCTGAAAAAAATGCTAATCACGTAGGTCATCTCACTTAAAGGAAAATGGACTAAAAGTGCAAGAATTATATATTTTATTCTCAAAACTTAGCTAAAATATAGGTAAATTATGGTTCTTACGGGTATAAATACGCCCAACATCAAAAGTATATATCCCAATCAATTGTGGTGATGAATTCCATTGGGTGTTGGCTTTCGTCGTTCTAAAAGAGAGGCGTATCCGAGTTTATGACTCGATGTTGTGAATGAGACGTTTTGGACCGTCGTTTGAGTTACAAAAGATGGAAAAAATATTGCCTACTTACCATGATATGAGTGGCTTTTTTGACCAAAATGTTTGTACTGATTGGTGGACGATTGAAGCATACCAGGATAAAATGGCTAATCCATTTGATGTACAATATGTTGACGGAATTTGTCAACAAACCATTGATATCCTATAAGCTTAAGTGTCATAATTTAGTTTCATTTCACAAATTTCACAATGCTTGCATGAACTGCAAGATATGGATTATCTATTTTTTTATAACGCAGGGATTGCGGAACTTTTGTTTCTGTCTATGTCGAGTATTAAAGTAATGGATTACGAGTACCAAATGATGGACTTGATGCTGGATTACTCCGCAAAATATATGCTGCTCTTTCATGGATATACGGAGAATCAAAATCTCAGAAGTCATACATAATCGATGTTAAAAGTCCACGACGACCAAAGCCAAATTTCATAGAACCGGATGAAGAACAACTTGTCCATATTGATTAGATCTTTATAGCTTGAGTCCATTAATGTAATAACCTATCCTCCTTGGTTTAACTTGTTGATTTATTTGTAGAGTAGATCGTTTGTACCCATAATAATTTTTTTACATTTCATTTATTTGTTGAGTTATTTCATGTAATTTTTGAAGGCTTCGATTTATTTTATTTTGTCTATGAATATAATTAATCCTTAGTTTTGAACCTGTTAATTGAAATGGATTGCTAGATTCAAATATCGCAATAGATAATACATTTGCTACAATAGACGACAAATCTTATCAGACAGATTTAGACATATGTTGCAACATGAGATGCAACACGTAGGTCATCTGCTGGAAATTATATAATAGGTCTTCCTATTTTTTTTATTTTCTCCAACAGATTATCGATTAGTTGCAACAAATTTGTTATATGTTGCAACAGATAGTATATCTATTGCGACAGATAGATTGGGAATATCTGCATAACGGAATAGATGACCAACCTATTCAAATAGATAATCAATCTTTCACAACAGGTACTATATCTGTTACAATAGATATAAAATCTTTTGCATTATAAAAATTCAACTTGGTCAGACATAAAAATTATTACCACTACATGTAAAGTGAATTGGCTTAAACTAAAAATTTGTTATCGTGTTCGTCTCTATCTTTGTACATGTTTTTTTTTATACATGGGCTCCAACTATTTAGTTAGTACCCCATATGCCCAGACCCATTGCATCTTTCCCACAATGGTGTCGCACACACCGGTCATTTGAGTGCCGGTCAGCAAACACTCAATGTATGCAAGCGAGTATGGCCCGCACGCTACACCGGTTGTATTTCTTGGGAGCTGGATGTTCTTATTTCGACCTTCAAAATCTCATGATTCCTTCACCAAGCCTTGAGCCGGCAAATGATCAATAAGCTTACTCTGCATTAACAACTTGGGCAACAACTTCAAGATTGGCTGTATGTGGGTTAAAACGTGTTCTCGTTGTAGACGGGTAAGTTGCAATCATAAACCTTAATCTTTCCCTCGTATAGTATTATCTCAACAATGAGAAAATATGTGATATCCATGTTTATGACTGCAAGGATTCTCTTGGCCTTGGTCCAGCTCTTGCCGTATGGATATAGACTCTTCCCTCTAACATATTTAATCTCTTCTTCATCCCATTGGAACGTACAAACTAACTGATCAAATCCCGGGCCATCGAAATCAGCTATCTTACAGAGTTTAGCATACCTGTCCTTGAAATTGTTGTAGAAGTTGAGGTCCATTAACCTATCACCAGCATTATAAGCATCCAGGTACGCTAATTTCCTGCCTCTTATAATGCAGAGAATTTCATCAACATCTTGTGGTATAAGAAGACAATTTTTAAATAGGTGAGTAATTGTAAGGAATAAAAAAATAGTCGAAATAATCCGATGCATAGATCTCTCTTAATCAGTTCACAGATTACCTAGCCAATGTAACTTATGCAACAGATGTGTATTATGTTGCAATATAATACCAAGTTTTTGCAATAGATTTCACAGCTCCTTCATAGATTATTCTTCATGGAGTAGATTGGAAGGGTAGGTTAGCAAAAGTAAAATTACCTTGTCCTCATACCACACGTACATATTTGTCATATTCGAAAAGTCTTTGGTGGCAAATGAATACATGGTGTATTCTTTTTGAACCTACATCTTGATGAATTCTTCCAGTTCCTTCTTCTTTTCCTTGCCAAGCGCCGTGAATATGTCCACCTTCTTTGGTGGCCCCTGAACTTCAACAACTATTGGAGCGAGGGGGGTGACAATTTTTGTTGATTTCAGAACGGAGAGAATTTTTCTATTTTTTCTTCTTTTTCCTCTAACCTCCACTGTAGGAGTTCATGGCTCCCTCACCTCTTTGGATGGTTTGGCACCCCTCCTAGATTTCAACTCCTTAGCAGCTTTAATAATAGGCTCTAGATTTTTAAGGATTTTAGCCTGTCTTTCTTTGTGCACTTTGCATTTGTAATGAGAACATGATGATGATGAGGGGTAAGAGGGACCACTGTAAGGGTGGGAGGAACCGGTGTAGGGGTGAGAGGGAGGACCTATGTAAGGGGTCTTTTCAAACATATTTTTTTTTGCTGAGCACCAACACGCTCATAATCAGGACTGGTAGCAGAAGCAGCAGTAGGTTGGATGTCACCATCACAAACAACTCCACCAGCAACACCCTCAAAAGAAGCACCTAGATCTGTTGTAGTTTGAGGTTGGTCGTGAAGAGCTTCAATATTAGGCTGACCTTGCCTAAGTGCTCTTCTTATGGATGTTTCTCCGTCTAATTCCTTATTTATTAACTCCACTGTTGCATCTTTTTTTGTATCAACAAGACCCAGAGTAATAAAAGAATTTATCCCTAGCTCATCAATGGTAGGCATGATCCAAGGATGCACAACCTACCAAAAAGACAAGAGGAATTTAAATCATATAATAATAATTTGCAGTCGGTTGGGTTACATGGGGCTCGGGTAATGTTAACACAACCAACTTATGCAACAGATGATCTAGTTACTACAATAGCTGATCATTATGTTGCAACAGATTGATAATATGTTGCATCAGATTACCCATCTGTATTATTATTTGTAGTAGATGGGTAATCTGTTGAGTAGGGTTCAGAGACTAGAGCAATATATGGTTAATCTGTTGTGAAATATGGATCATTTGCCACAACAGATTACGCATCTGTTGAACCAGTTGTAGTTGACGGGTAATCTATTGCAACAGATGACCCATCTATCGCAACATATGGAACATCTATTTCAATATCTTTCTTTGAGGAGAATTATCTTAGTTGAAAGAAGTCGTACTGCATCATCCAGAGGTTTAAAGAGATCATCCTCGTTAATATTTTTTTTGCTGCTCTCTACTGCATCCAACCACCTAAGAATCCTTGGATGAGAAACCTTATCTGGATAATCCTTGAAATGCTTGCGGAGGGGGGGAATGGCTTCATATGTCCAAGCCTAAAAATTGTAAAAAGAAAGCAATCAATAAAAAAAAGTCACAAGTATATTCAATATAAATGAGTAAAAATAGTGATCAATTTTACCATGAAAGCCCAAGGAAAGCTGTGTAATGTTGTCATCTTTGGCTCTAGCTCTTTCAGTATATATTTGACAGTCAAGTGGTAGATATTTTATCCCCAGGGATAATCATTGAATTTCCCAAAATCATCAGAAAGCGCCAACAAATCATGTTCTATGACTTTCCTGAAGTCTTTTTCCATTAAAATGGAATAGACAAACAAAACTAAGCACAATTTCTCACTTTAGTTATTTGGTATGTCTTTATTCTTGAGATCCGCCATCAAATCCTCCACTTTGTAGATAGGTCCAACAATTCCAAATGCATTTGTTGGACCCTTGTGGGGTGTTTACTTGATGGGAGGTTCTTCTGGACGATAGCATCTCAAGCCCGTCACAATGGAAAACTCTTTCAATCCAAAAGAAACCAGCATGCCACAGTAGTTGATCCAGACTTCATCCATCCTTTTTCTGCCCTCCTTCGGACATTCATCATCCCCTGTATACTTGAACCCGCGCTTAAGAAGGCCATATACCAAGATCATTGGGAAAGAGAGAGGTCAGCGCCCAGAAAGCTCAAGAAAGTGTGCAAAGCAGTTCTTCTTAAAAAGTCCATCTATATTTTCATTCTTCATAATACACCTAAGTTTGTCAAAATTTTTCCCTAACTGACATTTAACGACAAGATCACCAAATACTACTTTAGGACTATTCATCGGCATCGCAACTCGAATATTTGTCAATACTAACGATTTTAACAAAATCATGTTGGAATTTTTATATTATTTCATGCCCCATTGGTGAGGATTTATCACTTTCCTCGGCTTCATTTTGCCCTGACTGAGATTGTTCTGGAAGTTTCTCTGAATCTATCTATACTCTAGCCTTTTTTATTTGGTGATAGGAAGTTTATCCACTTTGTTGTCATGATCCGAACCGGGGCCCTGGTCGTGACGAGCATCCTGAACCATGAAGACCCGAAATACCCTTGTCTATCTGGTAATCATGCATACAATTCATATGATAAAAGAAATGCGGAAGATACACAATATTAAGGAAACATGGTTATAAGTCTAATAAAATCAATAATGGGAAAGAAAGTCCCACAACATCTAACAACATCTGAAATCCGTCTGCGAAATCTCTGCTACATAACTAATAGCAATAGTCTAAAATCTGTGACAAAGCCCCTAGTAGACCAAAACATGACTAGATATAAATATCTAAAAGTAAACACGACTTCTGGAATATTGAAGTCTCACCACTGCACAATCTGATCTGCGATCTGAAATATCTATTAATCATCTGAAACCCTAGACTTAGTCTCAAAACCTGGAAGGAGGGGGGTAAGCACAAAAGTACTGGTACGCAAAGCAATCCAAAATAGAGTAATTGAATACATATATATATATATATATAATATAATACATGAGAGAAATTTTTATCAAAACGTCATGCATAAAATAGTTTCTGAAAAACACATGGGAACCTTCTGAAAATATGTAACCTATCTATATATTTCAAATTTTGATCCGTGTATTACTTCTAAGTTAGGTGGTATCCCCTACAATCCTGATATTCCACGGGTGATATGGAATCCACTATTGACTCGGCGGGGAAACCTCCAACCCAAGTGTGACGCAAGGGTTGGAGTTCCTAAATCTGATACGCCACACGACACTTAAGTCAACATATAATAATATACCCGAGCCGGCAAACCACGGTTTTGGGAAAAGAGTTGTCTGAACTAACGCCTTCTTCAGGGAACCACCTAAGCTCTCTTTATGCCCTATTTTAGCCTTTTTTTTATCATGCATCATTCTGAAGTTCTAAAACATGCTAATCTGATAAAGTTTCAATCTTTATTCATCTGTGTCTGTCATGGCATTTTCTGAGTTTGGTATCGTCAAACCAAGACTTGCAAGTTCTATTTCTGAGCCATTATGCATTAAGCATGGTCTTTCATAAAATATAGTTTCAGACCACCCAAACATGTAATTTGCATTAAAGATTTCATGTTCCGAAACTCAAGTCAAAACCGTGCAAAAACTTCATCAAACATATGGTGGTCTAATGCCTTTAGCAAATCCATGCACTCTTTTACTACATGCATTATGAATATTAAACATTCATTCTAAATTCCCTCTTTAGTGATTTAAAACCACCTTTAAATCATAACAAGAGTTCAACCATTTCATATAGTGCTTTTCAAGAATGCATTGCAAAACAATTCATATGCTATGAAAAATCTGAAAATTCATAATAAGACGGAATTCACCAAAACTCATGCTCTCAACAAGAATTCATTCTTAAATTCATCTTTTAATACATACATATTCTCAAATCACTTTGGGGAAGGTTAAAAGACTAAAACAATGATGTTAAAACATCTAATACATGAATATATATATATATATAGTTTAAAAAACCCCATTGTAAAACATGATTTTTACAAGCCCATGAGAATTTAGGAAAACCACGCATACCTCTATTTCAGAAAATAATGGATGATTCTTGAAGTTTGTGCATTGGGGATTCCGAATCTATAATTTGTTTTGAAAAGCCATGGTTGAATCTTGAACTATTTTTGTTTTTATTTTGAAACCATAGAGAGTGTTCTTGAAAAATTTTGATGAATGAAGGTGTATTTTGGGGTCTTTGGGAACTGAATTTCGTGTTTATGGCTAAACAAGGTTGGGAAAAGGATCATTTTGCCCCAAAAATGGAGTGTTTAAGTCACTTGAAACCTTTACATAGGCGCTGCCTATGCTATAGCCTATGTTTACATAGGCGCCGACTATGCTATCGCCTATGTTTACATCGGCACCGCCTATGCTCTCACCTATGTTTTCCAGTGGCCATGTGCGATTGGTTAGGGGACGCATACTACTTTGAAAAGCCATAACTTCTTGCTCGGGTCTTGGATTTTAGTAAAATTAGTATCGTTGGAAAGATCACTCGAAGATCTATCATTTAACACATAGTAAGATATCTAATTCAACATATACAGAGATGTATGGTCGATGGAAGCTGACACAAATTACAACGTCCGCTAAAACTTAATCGATAGAAATAGTTTCAACTCGTCCTTGAGTAGAAGGACCTCTATGGTATAAATTCAAGCTTGAATGGATTCACATACTATAAAAATAATTAACATGCCATATTGGCATAGGATTTATGGCTTCGAGATTATCAACGCATCAGAATCATGGTTTATATTGTATCCCGAAATGCGGGGCGTTACATTATCTCCCCCTTGGGATCATTCATCCCCGAATGATGGATAGAATGTCGAAATCTTAAGGGTATGGGGTAACTCGGACATGATATGTTCCCTAAGAAAAAGTACACTGATCGGAAACATGACTATAAGATTGGAACTACTGATGTTTTAAATGCTTATGCAGGACATGCATATCCGAGGCATGGAATACACAAGTGAAGCTACTCATAGGCTGGATTCTCATAATGAATCATGCATATCTGAAGCATGGATCTGTGATCGGGTTGTTCTCATGAATGCAGGACTGAATAAAGTGATAAGCTGAACTTTTCTATTGAACATGCATTTCTAATGTATGCATATCTGACTAAACTAACGTATGAATTTATGACTGATTATGCAATGATAACTGGTGCGGGGATTGTAATAAGAATCTATACATGCTACTAAATGAGGTATCTCCCCCTTGGGACACTATGTCCCTTTAAGAATACTGAATTCATTAAGATACTCAAAAAAAAAATTGAGGCGATGCATTAGGCACCTACAAATTGAATCATAACTGAACATCTAGAATCTGAATCTAGTACATGACACGTGAACTGAGCTATACTCGAAACTACTGGTATACTCTATCTTGGAATAGTAGCAGACGAGAAAACAAGTCATGCAAATCTAACTGCTAAACTGACTTATTAGACATATAGACTGAATTATACTACACCCTCATATTTAACTGAAGTATCTCTTCTTCACAATTCTCTAAAGAAATTATATAAGTAATAGGGAGCCATGAATCTTGGGTATGGATTACACAAGACATCCAACTGAGGAATCACCACATTGACACTACTCTGTAGTCTGGAACATAGGCATATAACTCCTGAATTGGGATAGAATTACCAGGCCTTTGGCATTACAACTTCTTACTTTCAAGCTTGGCATACTTCTTGAATATCACTTAACTATACTATTCTCCTTAAATATCATGTTCATTCAACTCAGCTTAACATTCTCATATGAGCATTGACAAATCTTTTTACTAATGTCGGAAATAACTTAATCCCTTAGCCATGATCAAGCCTAACTCTATGTCACAAAAATACAACATGCCAGACCACACTATTATTCTAAACCATATGATGCAATCTTCTATATCTCCTTTAAAGATCGCATCCTAAGTGTAACATGCCTTACCACTTCAATGACTACTCTGAACTATTAATATGAAGTCGCTAATGCATATTCCGACCTTCCACTACAATCCCAAAATGTCATTCAAGCCTAATTTATAACCACATATTAACTTCAAGGCAATCACCCATAAATACGTACTTCACATAGTTTCTAAACTATTATCAATATAACTCCCATGCGCTATCCTAAAATCATACACACACAAACTTTTCCACTAACCATCACATGTATCAAAGACTTGGCCCCAAATATTTCTTCATACTGATGGCCTTATCTAAACAAGCATACTATGATCTTCCATCAAAAAGAATGTTTACATCATTACCACTATCATTGCATAGGGAGGGTCACTAAAAGGTTAAAACATAAGACTGAAGCATGAAAATATTTTTATACGGGACTGAACACACTATAAAAAGTAAGTACATGCGTCATGAGTTGCATGACCTCAACTAGAGTTCATAACATAAGGAATGTCATTGCGACTACTTGAATGAACTATAATTCATTATCTTGGAACTGGAAGAGTACGTGACTCTCTATCATATACAGGAATCATGAAATATGATCACAAAACTGAATTGTAAGGCTTGAGTAAGCATTCGGATAACTGGAAAAAAATACTGAGGTAGGAATGGGTTGAGATTCATCCTCACTTTCTGATATTCTAAATCATACTGCATCACTACTAGAATTTGAGAGCCTTACTTGGTCATTCGTTCTATCATCTCCCCCTCAGCTTTACGTCATCATCTAGAGTTTGGGAGATCCTTTACCAGATTCTAACTGAACTACACTTACTGCACTCTAGGGTCTGAAAAAAAAATGACAATGCATGCATATCATAGAACTTAACCCGAATGACTACCTTCTGGGATACATTAGTTTGCACACATATTTCTATCAGTTCAACCTTCAAAACTCAAAATTTGATTCTAACACTTAACATGGATATCACCAAGCCTTTGATGGACCAAACCACTTTTGTCATAGCGTACTAATATCGCGACTCCCAACTTATTCCTCATTGCTATGAGAATCAAGATCATATAAAAGGCTCAACACTATCAATCAAAACTCTTTAACCTAACTATTTTGAACCCATATAACATCTACTAGTCTTTCTCCATCTAATAACTCAACGGTACTACTAGCCACACACAATATGTAATAGCCTTAGAAAGAATGCCGCAACCTCATGTCACCTTAGGTATACTTCTACATCACACATACAATATCATAAATCACTACGAATCAAATAAACTTAATTTATTGCATGCACCGTTCAAGCCTATTAGTCACTTCTATACAACTAGTATTCATTAACCAAGAAATCTTCGCATCCACCTTCAACTATTCAAACTTAATCTATAGAGCTATTCATGATTTACAACCCAACCTTACACAAAATTTTCACTTGGAAACTATAAATAAACATCATGAAACACTAGTGCACTAGAACTTCATAACCTTAATAATCGATCATGACCTAATGGTTTTCCATATCATAATCCATTAGTATGTACTATTTCAGCACCTCAAGCCTACTAATTTAATTCCACAAAACATGCATCATCAAACTCTTTCCACTAATTACAACCACACCATTTAAATTGAAGCCTATAGTTTAGTATAAATCATTTACCACCAATGACGAGTACAAAATAATATGCTAGTCCATAAAATTGACGTGTTCTATTCAAACACCTTAAAATCCACTACCTACCTTCTCACAAGTTGTACTAGTTTACAACTACCAACGAAAAGAAGGTCAAGGGGTAAAGTCATATAAAAGACATGATCAACCTTAATTTGATATTATAACCCCATACAATCTTCTCTATTTATGCAGATTTCTCACCTCATACTTACTTACTTAAGCATACATTTAGAATGCCTTCAAATTCCTCAACCAACCATGAGTCTATAATCATAACTTACTCGCTAATATAGCCATATTCACATTCAAGCAACCAACAAATCACCCTAACTAACAACTCCTTCTCCACCTTCTACTAATAACACACAAGGACGAATCATCTCTTTACCGGCTTAGTCTCATGCAACCATATTCAGCTATACATACATTAAACCTACACAAGAACAACAAGTTGCTAGTGAATTGAAATAGGCCTCACACGACTTTACTAGACTTTGATTTTGTATTTTGAACAAGAAAATGGGATGAATGACAAGTCAACTATGCTAGTGAATCGAAAGATCCCCACACGGCTTCACTAGACTTTATGTTTCAACGGTACTTTGATGACAATATTTCATGAGATAGAGATTTAATACGCAATATTCAATGAACTAAGAATACACATCTTACTCTGTAGAAATAAAATCAGAGTCAAACACTTCCTCCATGGACTACTATACTGTCCACACATACTGCTAGCTACCAAATTAGTTTATCACTATAAAGGGGTAAATCATCCTCACTCTGACTTCTAACTCTTTGACTTCACATCACCAAATTCTTGGTCTAATTTCATTACCAATAGGTCATGACAACAACAGTTTAACACACATTACTATTTGGGTGGAAATACAGCTCCAACATTATGCTACACCTTATTACCTCTAAAGCATGACACTGGCAACATAAGTTCTGAAAAGAACTAAATACACTTAATACTGCAGGCTGAAAAGCACGATTTCATCAAAATCAAGGTTCACACTAGAATGAACACACTCTGAAGTACTAACGGACCCTTCTCAAGTCCTTTCAAAAATCTTATATGATTAGATCATAACAAACCATACCATTTAGACTCTAAACTTCGGTACTTGAATCGGCCCAATAATGAGACATGTCTGAGAATGTCCGAGTAAGGAAAGAATTGGGATGACTGTTACTTTCGTATGGGCGACACCGTAGCATGAATTTGAGTATGAAAGAGAAACATTCTGACTCTATTGCACGAACTTAAATATGAAGAAAGAGAGACATTCCTAAATGCCTAGTAGCCTCCTCCTTATAAGTGTAGTACATTATACACCCATAAACAAGACTCTACCCAATGCGATTTTGCAGACACCCTGGGACCATGAACCGTTATTTGATACCAAGTTTGTCATGACTCAAACTAGGGCCCTGGCCGTGATGAGCATTCCGAACCATGAAGGCCCGAAACACCCCTGCCTATCTAGTAACCATGCACATAATTCATATGATAAAAAAATGCGGAAGATACACAACTTTACGGAAACATGGTCATAATTCTAATAAAATCAATAATAATAAATAAAGTCCCACAACATCTATCAACATCTGAAATCCGTCTGCGAAATCTCCACTACATGTCTAATAGCAACAGTCTGAAATCTGGGACAAGGCCCCCAATAGACCAAAACATGACTAGAGATAAATATCCGAAAGTAAACAGGCCTTATGGAATATAGAAGTCTCACCACTACACAATCTGATCTCCGATCTGAAATATCTACTAATTATCTAGACCCCTAGACTGAGTCTCGAAACCTGGAAAGAAGGGGGGTCAGGACAGAAGTACTAGCATGCAAAGCAATCCAAAATAGAGTAATTGAATATATATATATATATATATATATATATATAATACATGAGAGTAATTTTCATCAAAACATCATGCATAAAATAGTTTCTGAAAAACACATGGGCTCCACCTGAAAACATAAAACCTATCTTTAAATTTCAAATTCTGATCTGTGTATTTCTTTTATGTTAGGTGGTATCCCCTACAAACCTGATATTCCATGGGATATGTGGAATCTGCCATTGACTCGACATGGAAGCCTCCAAATCGAGTGTGCCACACGGGTTGGAGTTCCTGAATCTGATACGCCACATGACACTTAAGTCAGCGTATAATAATATACCTAGACCGACAAACCACAGTTTTGGGTGCAGAGTTGTCTGAACGCACACCTTCTTCGAGGAACCACCTAACCTCTCTTTATGCCCTATTTTAGCGTTTTCTCAACATGCATCATTCTGAAGTTCTAAAACATACAAATATAATAAAGTCTGATGTTGTATTTGTCTGTGTCTGTTATGGAATTTTCTGAGTTTGGTTTCATCATACCAAGACTTGCAAGTCCTATTTTTGAGCCATAATACATTAAGCATGATCTTTCATAAAATATAGTTTCAGACGACCCAAATATGTAATTTGCATAAAAGATTTTATGTTTCGAAACTAAAGTCAAAACCGTGCAAAAACTTCATCAAACATATGGTGGTCTAATGCCTTTAGCAAATCCATGGATTCTTTCATTACATGCATTATGAACATTAAATATTCATGCTAAATTCCCTCTTTAGTTATTTAAAACCACCTTTAAATCATAACAAGAGTTCAACCATTTCATATAGTGCTTTTCAAGAATGCATTGCAAAATAATTCATATCCTATAAAAAATCTAAATATTCATAATAAGAGGGAATTCATCAAAATTCATGCTCTCAACAAGAATTCATTCTTAAATTCATGTTTTGATATATACATATTTTCAAATCACTTTGGGGAAGGTCAAAAGAATAAAATAATGATGTTAAAACATCTAATACATGAATATATATATATATATATATATATATAGTTTTGAAAACCCCATTCTGAAACATGATTTTTCTAAGCCCATGAGAATTTAGGAAAACCCCACGTACCTCTATTTCAGAAAATAACGAATGATTCTTGAAGCTTGTGGATTGAGGATTCTGAATCTCTAATTTGTTTTGAAAATCCATGGTTGAATCTTGAACTACATGGGTTTTTTTTTGAAACCCTAGAGAGAGTTACTGAACAATTTTGATGAATGAAGGTGTATTTTGGGGTCTTTGGGAACTGAATTTCGTGTTTATTGCTAAATGTGGGTGGGAAAAGACTATTTTGCCCCAAAAATGGAGTGTTTAAGTCACTTGAAACCTTTACATAGGCGCCGCCTATGCTATCGCCTATGTTTACATAGATGCCACCTATGCTATCGCCTATGTTTACATAGGCGCCACCTATGCTATCGCCTATGTTTTCCAGTAGCCATGGGCGATTGGTTAGGCGATGCATACTACTTTGAAAAGCCATAACTTCTTGCTCAGGTGTCGGATTTTAGAAAAACTGGTATTGTTGGAAAGATAACTCAACGACCTATCATTTGACACATAGTAGGCTCTCTAATTTGATATATACAGAGCATTATGTTCAATGGAAGCTAACATAAATTCCAACATCGACTAAAACTTAATCAATCGAAATAGTTTCAACTCGTCCTTGAGTTGACGGACCTCTATGGTCTAAATTTAAGCTTGAATGGATTCACATACTACGTAAATAATTAACATGCCATATCATCATAGGATTTATGGCTTCAGGATTATCAACGCATCGGAATCATGGTCTATATTGTAGCCCAAAATGCGAGGCGTTAAATTTCTCCACTTTCAGTTTCTTTTCTTTTGGAAGACATCTTTTAACTAAAAACAAAAGAAAAATAAAAAATACATTTCATTTGATGTCTGCGTAATTTTTTTAAAAAAGGTGAGACAAATTTCAATAAATTATTCCTACCATATAACAAAAAAAAATACTCCAACGGACAACCCATTTGTTGGAACAGATGGGGAACTCAAATCTGTTTGAAGACCTAGTTAATATCACCCAACAGATATTCCACCTATTACAATAGGTGGACAAATTTCAACAAATTATTCTATGCCACAGTACAAGAAAATACTCCAACAGATAACTCATCAGTTAGAACAGATGGGGAATCTGTTTGAAGACCTATTTAATATCTCCCAACAGATCTTCCAACCGTTGCAACATATGGAACACCACCACCAAAACCAATGCCACCATCAATGCCACCAAGACTACTATCAATGCCACCTATACAAACACCAAGACCACTGCCACCACCTCCAAAAAACACAAATACCAACACCACCAACAACACTCACCAACAACACCACAAACCCCATCCAACAATACCACGACATTCAAAAAAACACTGACAGAAAAACTAGGATTTTCTCAGGTGCTTCCTACTTTTTTAGCATCAAATCTCAAAATTGCTAACCCATTCTAGAAGATAATACAACTAAAAGTCCTTTTTTTATCATTAACTAAAAAGCCCTATTTTTTAGAATAAAGAACAAATGTAGAACTCTTCTCAAACTCTTTTACCTAGAAAGATAGAGAAAATGATGAAAACAATCAGGAATAAAGTCGAAAAAATAACTATATGTAGTCCTATATGGGAAGAAAATTAACCTGTTTTGAAGGGTTGAGCAATATGTTGAGTAGTTGTTGTTTGTATTGTTGAGAGGGATAGAAGACCCTGAGAGAGAGAGAGAGAGAGAAAATAGCACGAACTTAAGATTTGAAATGAAAAGTTTTTCGTGCAAATGGATGATTTATATGGGTTGATTTATAATTTTGGAAAAGAATGACAAGTTTTGAAATTGCTAATTTGGTCCGAATTGATCATAGTAAATTTTAAAATTTTTAAAACATATAGTTTTTAAAAAATTGAGTTAATGAGAACTCATTTCAACTTAGAGTGATCGATCAACGACTTAGGTGGGGATGAACGCAATACCAATACCATGCAATTGCAAAGACTCGATTGGATTTGTAGTTGACCCTGCGAGCTCATTAATTCATACCTAGTTCCACCTAAATCAACTTAGGTACTATCACTATCCTAACATTGAGTTGAAGAGAACTCATTTCAACTCAGAGTGATTGATCGACGACTCTGGTCGGGATGAACGCAATACCAACGTCATGCAATTGCAAGAACTAGATTGGATTTATAGTTAACCCTATGAGCTCATTCATTCATACCTAGTTCCACGTAAATTATCTTAGGTACTATCATTATCGTAACATTGAGTTGATGAGAACTCATTTAAACTCAGAGTGATCGATCGATGACTCGGGTCAAAATGAACGAATACCAATGCCATATAATTGCAAAAACTCGATTGGATTTGTAGTTGACCCTGTGAGCTCATTCATTCATCCCTATTTCCACCTAAATCAACTTCGGTTCTATCAGTATCCTAATATTGAGTTGATGAGAACTCATTTCCACTCAAAGTGATCGATCGATGACTCAGGTCGGGATGAATGCAATACCAATGCCATGCAATTGCAAAACATCAATTGTATTTATAGTTGACCCTATGATATAATTCATTAATCCATAGTTCCACCTAAATCAACTTAGGTACTATCACTATCCTTACATTGAGTTGATGAGAACTCATTTCAATTCAGAGTGATCGATCGATGACTCAGGTCTGGATGAACACAAGAACAATGCCATGCAATTGCAAAGACTTTATTGGACTTGTAGTTTACCCTGCGAGCTCATTCATTCATCCCTAGTTCCACCTAAATCAATTGCTATGAAATCTGTCGCAACAAATGATTGAGCTGTTGAAAAATTTCAAAAAAGTATTCATATCTGTTGCAATAGATGACATATCTGATTTAATTATCAAATAGACATTTGCATCTGTTGCGACAGATGGTTGGGCTATTGGAAATTTTCAAATAGATATTTATATTTGTTGTAACAGATGACATATCTAATTTAATTAATTATCAAATGGACATTTTCATCTGGCGTCATAGATGACTGGGCTGTTGGGATTTTTAAACAGATATTTATATCTATTGTAATAGATGACTAAGTTGTTTGGATTTCTAAATAGATATTTATATATGTTGCAACTAATGACATATCTATTTGAAAATCTTTTTTCTCTTTTAATTTTAAAGCAAGCTTCTGGTCCATGTAGATAATATCAAGTAGTAGTACTTACTAATAAAGGCGGTAATGTTTCTTGGATATCTCAAAAGTGAGTTTATTGAGCAGTCTTGTCTTGTCTTGTCTTTTCAATGTCACTAGTCTTAGTCTTCCTCGTGCCCCTCAAATTATTAATGAAATAAATTAATATTAATTAATGAATATTAAAAACCCCCACGTCTACGTACACAATACATCTATAGAAATTATTTCATCTCTTCCTTTAGTTGCAGTTTATTTTATTCAACTCTCATCTTTTTCTTTCTCTCCTCTTTAGGGTCACAACCTTTTTTCTTTCTTTTCTCTTCTCTTCTCATAAAGATCTTTTCGGATCTAAACTGATCCATATCTTTCCTCAATGAAAATTTCTATTTTTATCCCTTTTTTGATATTAAGGTATGGTTCATTATTGCTCTTTCATTCTCGTTTTCTTCTTTGCAAGTTAATTACATCTATTTTTTTATTTAATTACTATTTACCCATACTATATTTATGAAAAAAGTTTGAAGGAACTTTTAAGTGTTGAATAAATAAACTGAGAATTTTTATTATAATATACGAAAAAAGTCATCTATTGGAAGAATTTTAAAACCCTTGTTGGTAGTATCACTTGTTTTTGTATGTATTTTATTTATTTCTTTATTGTTGATGCAGTTATTGATGTTGTTGGTGAGGTTGGCATTGTTGGAACTTGTGGTGTGGTGTTCTTGATGGTTCTGGAACAAAGGATGTTGCTTCTTTGTTGTTGATGATATTGTTGGAACAAATATTGTTTTTTCTTTGTTGTTGATGTTTATGTTGTTCTTGATGTTGCAACAGATGGAGAAACTATTGGAATAAATGAAACCACCAGAAAGGTTGGTTTGATGTATTACATCAGATTCCATATCTGATGTAACAGACTCCACATCTATTGCAACAGACTCCATTCTGATGCAACAGATCGATAATGTTTTTTTTGTTACCTTAATTTTTTTCCTCTGCTTTTTAGATATAAGGAACTAACAGTTGATCAACTTTTTCTGGACTATCATAAGATGCTACAGTAAAGATGGGTTCAGAGGAATAAGCTTCATGAACATGGAACCACTTTATATGTGGGAGGTATGTATTACTGACAATGTTATCGTGGAAACAAACATAGAGTGCACTGATTTTGTGAATGTTATTTTTACTGATTAGTCATAGATCGTTCAAACAAGATATCTACAATTTTACAGTTAAGATTAGTAGGTCCTAACTTATAAAGCTGAGGGACCATGAATATGGTTTTGATACCCTATTAAGATTTAATGTTGATTGTTGCTCATGTTTATTTGTCAAGCATTGTGAGGGGATCTAGTTTTGGTCTCATTGTAAAGAGATTCAATGATGATTGGACTAACTTTTAGGGTGCATTAGACCCTTAGAGGGCCTTCAAAGCTTAGTACTGCATCTAACAAGAACGGAAAACCAATATAGTTATTGCCCTGGCAAAAATTTATATGGTTGGGTTGCTCGCTCAAGATGATGATTATATTCCAGAAGGTGTAGTAGGAGAATGCCTTTAAGGGAAAATGGGTGGTTGATGGAAGACTATATCATCTGAGAGCTAAATGAAGAAGAGGCATAGGGTAGAAAGTAACTTCTATCAAATCTGCCCGATGGAATTATCTTAAAAGATACAAATCTGAATCAAGTGCAAATATGAAAGTTCATCCGGTAATGTAATTTCGTCTGTTGTGTCTCTGAAAGAAAAATAATGCAGATGGACACTTTACTAGGGAGCTGCGTGATCGGAATTATCACCTATGTAGAAAATAGTAGAAGACTAACAAAGCAGCCTCACGGACATCTAGCGTTGAAATGATGTTCAACGAGTCACGAAAAATTATGCCAACAACAACTTCATTTAAAATAAGGAATCTAACTAAAGGCAGAAATTTATGAATTTTAAATTTCATCCCATGCCTTTTTTTTTGTGTTTTCGATCAGGTCCACTGTTCGTTGACCTGATCGGAACCACAAACAAGATTGAAAGGCAAATAGAGTATCATTACTTCCTTAGCAATATGATTATAATTAATTGTATTTTCTTGCTTTAACATGCTTCCAACATTCCTTAGAGAAGATCATATGCTTGCTGTAGTATGTGAATCCTAATAATTTTCAAGTTTGCCTCTAGCTTGCTGATTCTGTATTCAAGTTGGTCGTTGCCGTCTTCAAAGTTGGTCAAGAGTTCCTCATCTCTCGTGAGCTCGATCAGGTACACCACCTTTACAGTTGGGAATTCTAGAAGCCCTTTAGAATATTTTCTTCAGAAGCCTTAAAGGATACATGGAGGGTCTCTATGTTTGTTTTAGGTCAATATATGTTGATGCACGTTAAAGATTTGGTCCCAACAGTTGAACAACACACTTTTATCGAGCGTTTCTCAATACATCTTTCTCAACCAATTTGATAAATTAGTAATCATGGAGTTACATAGCGTGTGATCTAAACTGACTCTACCAAGCCAATCAAACGTTACGTAACTCCGAGCTATTACCCTATCAAAAAATATGTCCGAGTTAGTGCACAAATCAAACGATCTAAATCGCTCAGCCCTTCTGGTGATTGCTCTTCTCCAATATAGATGACAAGATATCTGCTATTTAAAAGTCTACACCGTCGCCATACATGCTTGCCTAGGAGAAATTCTTCTAAAGATATCTATTAATGGCTTTTGAAGATTTGCACCGAGGAAAGCATGTCTGTCATTGCTATAGACTTTTGCATAGCAGATATCTTGCTATCTATATTGGAGAAGAGTGATTAGAATAAAGGCTGACAGATTGGTCTTGTTTAATTTGTGCACTAACTCAGTCATATTTTCTTAATAAGGTAATGAGCTCGGAGTTACGTAACATTTGATAGGCTTGGTAGAGCCTGTTTAGATCAAACATTACGTAACTCTATGCTTACTAATTTATCAAATTGGTTGAGCAAGATACATGGAGAAATGCTCGATAAAAGTGTGTTGTTCAACTGTTGGGACCACATCTTCAACGTGAATCATCATATTTTGACGTAAAACAAACACAACGACCCTCCATGTATCCTTTAAGGCTTCTGATGAAAGTGTTTCTAAGGTCTTCTAGGATGCCACAACTTTGAAGGTAGTGTTCCTGATCGAGCTCAAAGGAGACGAAGAACTCCTTACCAACTTTGAAGATGGCAACGACCAGCTTGAATAGAATCAGCAAGCTGGAGGCAAGCTTGAAAATTATCGGGATTCACATACTATAGCAAGCATCTGATCTTCTCCGAGGAATGTTGAAAGCATGTTAAGGCAAGAAAACACAATCAATTAATCCATATTTCTAAGGAAGTAATGATACTTTATTTTCCTTTCATTCTAATTTATGGTTCCGATCAGGTCACAGGTAGTGGACCTGATCGAAAACACAAACAAGAAGGCATTGGATGAAATTTAAAATTCAAAAATTGCCACCTTCGCTTACTTTCCTTATTTTAATTGCAGTTTTCATTGGCGTAAGTTTTCTAGACTCGCTAAACATCATTTCAACCCTCGATGACCATGAGGCTGCTTTGTTGGTCTTCTCCTATTTTCTACCTACGTGATAATCCCGACCACACAGATCCCTACCAAAGTGTCCATCTATATTATTTTTCTTTCAGAGACACAACAGACAAAATTACATTACCAGATACACTTTCATATTTGCACTTGATTCAGATTTCGCATTTATTAAGATAATTTCATTGGGAAGATTTGCTAGAAGTTACTTTCTACCCTATGTCTCTTCTTCAATTAGCTCTCAGATGATATAGTCTTCCATCAACCACCTATTTTCCCTCGAAGGCATTCTCCTACCTCCCTTCTGGCATATAATCATTACCCCGAGGGAGCAACCCAACCATATAAATTTTGGTCAGGGCAATAACGATATTGGTTTATTATTATTGTTAGATGAAGTGATAAGCTTTGATGGACCTCTAAGGGTCCAATGTAACCTAAAGGTTAGTCTAATCGCTATTGGTTCTCTGCAGTGATGACATATATTGATCCCTTCTCAAAAGTTGACACGCATAAACAAGAGCAATAACCATCAGTAATTCATAACAGGGTATCTGCAACATCTTCATGAGGTCCTCAGCCTTATCAATTTCAAACCCATCAAACTTAACAATACAATACAAGATCTTGTTTGAATGATCAATGTATAATCAATTAAAAACTGCATTCACAAAATATTATACTTTGTGTATGTTGTCCTGGTGACCTTATCAGTAATACATACTTAACTCTGACACATATAATAGTGGATCCATCTGCAAGCACCTTATTCTTCCTAGTCCATCTATAGCTTAAATTGAATAAATAGATGACTAGCTAGTTACAACAGATGACACATCTATTTATATTCTCAAATAATTGGAGACATCTGTCACGGCAGTTGATCAACCAGTTACAGAAATCAAATAGATATATACATCTGTTGTAAATTATTGCTATATGTTGTAAGTTATCTAACAGAAAGAATATATTTTACAACAGATTACCCATCTGTTAGATTTATTTTAAAGAATTTTTTTTCTTTCTGAGATACAATAATTTATAAATAGGTCCCTCCTTACAAATATGGATGATCCAGATTCATACAAGAATATTCATATCGAGTCCTTGCATGAACTTTAAAGGCAGTTTGATGAACTCCAGAGAGATTTGCCTGACTTAAGAGCAAGGATGTCGAATGAAAAATGTCCAATTGACAATAATAATAATAGTAGTAATAATAATTAGGTAATGTTTTTTATTTTAGTGCATATATCTATTTTTTTCTCCTTTTGTATATCAGATCTACCCAAGGGATTAAAAAATCTATGAACATTCATTTTATTTTATTGTCGGCTTTGAATTTTTAATTTTTCTTTAGTATTTAATAATAATCATTCTGTTTATTTCTTGTTCTCAAGATGTCAACGGTTGGTGGTAGGGATTGAGCAGCACTTTGTGTCTACAGAAGTTAATCTGGTACGACAGATCGATCATATGTTCCCACCTAGCGGTTATTAATAAAAAAGGGTTATTGTTGTTATTGAGGGGGTGAAAAGAAAAAGACATAACATTCTGATTATTCAATATGAAAAATATTTTGTAAATAAATAATAATATAATAAATGATAAACACAATTTATAACCACAATTTTAATAACTGATCATTACTTTTCACCATTTTTGTTTTTGAATTTGTTTTTTTAAAATTATTTATTATATAATAAAATGGTTATTATTTTATTAAGGAATTTGAAAGGTGTTTTTCTTTATTTATAAAATAAAAAAGTAAGCAAATTTGGATTAATGATATGATGATAGTTATTTTTAAAAAAAGTAGATTATATGTTGCAACAAATAAATTATCTGATGCAACAGGTTCACTATTGTTGCAACAGATGATATATCTATTGTCACAGATGATTTATCTGATGTAACCGATATCGAATCTGTTGTCACAACTCAATAAAAATGGTTCTTGGAAAGAACTAATTAATAATAATTTGAAAAGTCATGACTTATCACAATATTTCTTAATTTAATTAAGTCATTACTTTTTACATTAATAAAAAATATAATAAATAAAAGGAGGTGAACAATTATATTATATGTTGCAACATCTAGGCTATCTGATGCAACATATTTTATATCTGTTGCAACATATAATATATTTGTTGTCACCGATGTGTTATCTGATGCAATAGATATAGAATTTATTGCCATAATTCAATAAAAACTGTTCTTCCAAAGAAATAATTAATAATAATAATCTGAAAATGACTTATATCACAATATTTATTTTCTTAATTTAATAAAAAATGTAATTAATGTATGGAGGTGAATAGTCGTGCCTTTTTGCCTCTCATTCAAATTCAATCCTCTATAAATAGGTCACTCCTTACTTAATTGTTCATCCAACTATACTTTATTTATTTATTGCATCTCGTCTTTCATATTACACTCTAGAAGATAAGATTATGGATGACCCAGTGTGGGACGTTGCTTTTCTGCAAGACGCCGTGAATGAACTTTGGAATCAAGTTCGTGACCTGCAATAGGAACTGGGAGGAGTTTGAGCAAGAATGCTCCACGAGATATGCAAGCTGAGGAGGGCCTTGCTACTTCCGGTTGAAGATTGATCGGCTGACAATGGTAATGATGATAATAATAATAATAATAATTAGATTGTTATTTTTATTTTAGTCCATTATATGTATTTTTATTTATTTTTGTTTAAAAAATAAATTATGTTTGATCTTTGACGTTTTAATCCATATTTAATTTTTATTCTGTCTATTATCTTCTCAACAAACATGTCGACAATTCGACGTAAAAAGGAATAATGTAGAATCTAGTCGCAATAGCAAGATTTATCTGTTGGGTTTGTGGCAAGGGTTGATATGTTGTTCAAAACAGATTACTCATGTTGCAACAGATAAGAAATCAGATGCAACAGATAGATAGTTTGTTTCAATAGATGACTAGTTCTTTGCTTTGCTTGGCTCTGACATTTTAATTCATACTCCCTCCGTCTCAAATTACCCATCCCAAATTGAGATGCCACATTGATTAAGAAAAATAATTAATAACATGTCTAGTTTACCATAACTGACTGATCAGTTGGTGCGACAGTAGACGTGTTTGAAATAACCATTGTTTGCTATTCAATCAAAATTTCATAAGAGAAAAAAGCTTTTAACATCGGTCAGCGTATAGTCCCCCTATTAAATGATGTTTTCATTTTAATTTTAAGAAAAAGTGATTAATGCAAAGGTTAAAACATGAATTTTTTTTAATCTTTTCTTGATTAATGAAAAAGACAAGTAAAATGAGAAATCAAATTAGGAAATTTGGGACGGGTAATTGGACGTAAGGATTAATTTTGAATCAAGTAGCAATAGCAAGAGTTGAAACATATTGGTTATTTGTTGGTTTTGTAGAAGGGGTTGATTTGTGTTGTTTCAAACATATTAATCATTCGTTCCACCAGATAATTAGTCTGGTGCAACAGATAATCATTCTGATGCAACATATAATTAGTCTGGTTCAACAAATAAACATCCTAATACAACAGATAATACGTCTGATGCAATAGATAATACGTTTGATGCAATAGATAAACAATCTGATGCAACAGATAAATATTCTGATGTAATAGATTACTCATTTGATGCACCAGATGATTGATCTTTTTAAATTATGGGTGCTTATGTTGGATTCATGATCGGGGTTCAATCTATTGTTAGAAAAACAGAAGTGTAACCAGATGACAAATACAAATAAAAATCATAATTTTACTAACCAAAGTTACTTATGACAGATAAACATCCTCATACAATAGATAATATGTATGATGTAATAAATAAAATTTTTGATGCAACAGATAAATCTCCTGATGTAACAGATTACTCATCTGATGCACTAGATGATTGATCTATTTAAATTGTAGGCACTTGTGCTGAATCCATGATTGGGTTTCTATCCATGTTGGAAAAACAGAAGTGCACCCAAATGACAAATACGAATAAAAATCATAATTTATTTACCAAAGTCACCTATGAAGTAATGCCAAAGTGGAAAGTGATGTAGTAAACAAAATTTGACCTAAGAAATTGGTCAGATCGCAGTAGTAGCGTTGTACCAACAACAACAATACAACAACAACAACAACAAACCCAGTGTATTCCCACCTAGTGGGGTCTGGGGGGGGTAAGATGTACGCAGTCCATACCTCTACCTCTGAAGAAGTAGAAAGGCTGTTTCCGATAGACCCCCGGCTCAAGACAGTCGCCACACAAATATAAATATAAATATAAATATAAATATAAATATAAATATAAAGTAACGCATAGGTAGTAGGAAACATCGGGAAGCACTCAGATACCTAATAAAACATGGAACACCGAAATCATAACAAGAAGAAGAATAGGAATAGGAATAAAAATAAGAGTAGGAAGAATAACAGGAATAAACCCCACCAAAAAAAAAAATTCCCTACCCTTGTGCCCCCAAACTGGCCTAGTCTTCTGCCCTAATCCTCGCCCTCCATACCTTCCTATCTAGGGTCATGTCCTCGGTGAGCTGTAACTGCTCCAAGTCCCGTCTAATCACCTCTCCCCAGTACTTCTTCGGCCGACCCCTACCCCGCCTAAAACCATCCAATGCTAGCCTCTCACACCTACGAACCGGGGCATCCATGTCCCTCCTCTTCACGTGTCCAAACCAACTCAATCGGACTTCCCGCAACTTGCACTCCACTGGAGCCACCCCAACCTTCTCCCTGATAGTCTCATTCCTAACTCTGTCCCCTCTAGTCATCCCACACATCCAGCGCAACATTCGCATTTCCGCCACCTTCAATTTTTGGATGTGGGAGTTCTTAACTGGCCAACACTCCGCTCCATACAACATGGCCGGACGGACTACCATCCTGTAGAATTTGCCCTTCCCCAAGTTTTTTAATCCATAATAAATTAATTGTCACCTCCAGCTAATAATTAAGACTTGTGTCACCTACACCTCATTTTAGAACTCTTTTGTCACCTGTGGCCCAAACCACCAAGTAATTGTCCCCATTTATGGTGACATTTGGAATTAACTAAATTTTCTGTATTTTTTAAAAATATTTAAATTCTTAATTATTGTAATTTATAATACTTTTTTTACAAAATTACATTAGTATATGTTGCTCTTTCTATCCCCATTTTTATGACAAAAGTAATAGTTTATCATATTTAATGTGGAGGATATTCAACATTAAAGAAAATGTCACTCAAATAATAGTCTTAAATTAAGAGAGATAATGTTAAATCAGTAAAAATTGTAAGTTTTTTTATTCTAAAAATTACATAAATGCACAACTTATATTTTCAATATTACAAAAAATCCCAATTTCCTAAACACATTTCAAAAATCACAACATATACACAGATGAGGGTAACACATATCCTACTTTCCAGATGAGGGTGAATTCTTTAGTGGATCCACATAGCAAGTATTAGTACCCATGGCATGCTACTGACACCCTTCCAACTAGGGTTATAGGTTGGACCCTAATTAGTTCAGAGAAGGGCATATCGGTTAGGTAATTACCTCCTACAGTTACAGTTTTAGATTTAGACTCAATTTAGAGCTCAGTTCAACTCTACAGAAACAGGACTGTTAGAAACAGTCACTCAGGCATAGTATAGAACTCAACTCAATTTTATAGAATCAGGACAATAAGAAACAGTCACCTAGTTATCAATAACTCACTTATCAGTAATCCCAGACACCAGTTACTCAATTATTAATAACTCAATTATTAGTAATCCTAGACATTAGTTACTCAGTATTTAGTCTCATTTACAGTCTCAATCATAGTCTCAGTCCAGTAATCAGATCAGTAACTCATTTCAGTTTTAGATTTGCTTGACCATAGCATACAATTATCAGTTATTTAGTTACCAGTGTTTTAGTACCTTAGTTTACAGGCTATTTCAGAATCGTGTTATACACTTAGTCTTGCATTCTTAAATAATACAGTTTTTCACGAATTCATGCTCAGTTACCTCATGTTACTCAGTCAGTCCTTACCTCATATGTATAATACTCTACAGTTTCAGTACAGTTATTTAGACTAAGTATAGTTAAGTCTTATATGCCCAATATTCGGCTATTAGTAATTTAGTTAATTTGATAAGTTAGTATGTTTATGAATTTGTGCTCAATGTGATTGTATATTCAGATCCTCAATTTATTTCAGTCTCCATCACGTAGTTTTAGACCCAGTACTCATACAGTATCCATGTTTTATCATATCCCAGCTTCAGTTATACTTATATCATTAAAGTAAAATTTTACAGAAACTAAGTGTAGATATTCACCATCTGATCAGAGTGTTTTTTTACTCATGCTTTAAGATATTTCAGTTTTCAGTTTATTCCAGCCTATTGGTGAGTCTACTTACACTTAGCATGCATGTTTTATGACTATGTATGAAATTAGTTTTACTTGTTGCATTCACCCATACATAATCAATATATTCCAAAAGTACCGTTCCACATATACGTCTGTATGCTATATTATTTCATAATGTAGATTTCATTTGTAGCCCGCACATCATGATTAGAATGTTGTAGATTCTAGCTGATATTCCATCTTTTGATGGAATATTTTACATCTTTAACAAGAGATAATTGCATGTTTTCAAGAAACTACTGTTGTATTTAATACCGGATTTTAGTGTTTTCTAGTTAAGGAGTTAGCTGGAAGAGAAACTTGGAAAAATAGCAGTGACGATCAAACTGGTGGACCGTCAGCCATGCTATGGACCACCAGAGTAGCCGTCAAAGATTAAAAAAATGAAACAACTGGATGACCTATGTGACAGTCTAAATGGTGGACTGTCAACCATCCGACGGACTGCCATCTTGGCCGTCCGGATAAAATAGAACATTGTTTCTTGGAGAATCAAGTGACAGCAAGCGTGACGGGCTGCTGGACCAGCGACGGACTACCGAATTAACCGTCAACCCTTTCCAGAACATGACATTTTATGACTCTCAATAACGGTCCACTCAATGAACCGTCAGTCCACTGATGGGCTATCGGTGTGACCTTCAAATTGGACGGAACATTTTATGAGTTTAAATTTTGAATACTTTGTACCTGAGAACATATAAAACCCAAGTTTAGGTTTTACTTAGAGATCTTTTTATCATTTTTCAACTGGGAAACTCATTGTAACATAGTCTTCTCTAGGATTCAAGCTAGAATTATGAATCTGGTTATTTTATGCTTATTCTCTTTTGAGGATTCAATAACAATTCGTGTGATTCTTGTATGTAACTTTTGAATTTATTTATGAGAAACATAATGATTTCTTCTTCTATTGAGATGAGTGGCTAAGCTCCCATAACTAGGGTTATGGGAGCCTTGATGAGAATAGTTGATTGGGGTTATGAAAACAATTGACTTCCATGGGTAATTCAAATTGTATAAACCTCTTTTCACTTAAATGACTTTTCTTAATTACAAACTTGAAAAGTGAGCGAAAGAACATCACTTGTTCGAATAAAAAAGTGTTTGTTGAGAAAAGAATAGGTTTACATAAAATCTAAGGCCCTAACCCTTGCTTGAAGGATTGATGCCTTACGGGATCAACCCACATGAGAAAATAGTTGAATAAAGTGATACATCCTTTAAGTTTGAGAAAATTGAAGGATAATTTATCCGTGTAGGTTGAAAGACAAATGGGTAAGGGTTAGAATCGAACAACTCTGACAATTAAGGTTATTAATTGGAAATTAAAAATGATTCACATTCCTAGCTGCTTGAACATCTCGGTAACCATAACTCTAGTTTGTTTATTCCCCTAAAAAGATTATCTACAATAAGAATCACTAGTTGAAACATTTTTGTTATGATTTCCTAGATACAATTCTCAAATAAAAAAACCCTTTTACTTTGGAACCTTTGATCAACAGTCTAATAGAACCATAATACTTAGTGAACATGGTATTCCCTGTGGGATTCGACACCCAACCTAGTTGGGTTCTATATTTGACAGTAACCACTTACTCTTTCATAAGATAGGTATAATTTGGCCATTTCAAATTTTAGTGTCGTTGTCGGGAAATATAGTTGTCAATTAAGTTAGTAATTGTTAATTGACCTTTGGTCAATTTTCCTAAATTTTACTTTTATTTGTTGTTTTTCGTTCATTACAGATTCATTGTTGTTTATGCCACACACCAGAAGTTCAAGAGAACTGCTATTACCCTTCAATCCTGAATTGCATCTAATTGGTAGAATGGAAGAACAACAAGAAGCTGAGAGACTAGCCAACTTGGCTAGAGCACAGGTTAATCGACAAAATGATGGGAAACCAGCTCATGACCTTAATATTGATAATGAGGATTTAGGAGATGATGATATCATTAACCCAGTAAATAGGAGTCGTGCAGAGAATGCAGCAGCAATTACCAATAGAAATTGGGCAGCTAGAGAGAGAGAAAACTGCCAACCTGCTGTGTGATTTGATCTTGATGGGGAGGAGGATGACTTGAATGAAGCTGGTACTATAGGAGTGATTATTTCACCCCAACTGGCTCCTGGGGTAAAGCTCAACATAACCAACACTATGATACAGCTGCTCAATCTTAAGGGGTTATTTGAAGGACATTCAGGAGATGACCCGAACATGCACTTAGTGAATTTTATCAATATTTCCAAGTCCTTTGATAACCCTAGTGTTGGCCAAAATGAAATTCATATTTGGTTATTCCCGTTGTATCTGACTTGGTAGGTAACAATATGGTTGAATGAGTTGGCCCCTAATTCTATAATAAACTGGAGGTGATTATAATGATCTTTCCTAGAAAGGTTCTTTCTTCCCTCCAGGATGTTACAGTTGAGGGATAAAATAAACAATTTTATATAATTACTGAACAAGGCACTGCATAAAAGTTAGATGCGATTCAAGAAAAAGTTGACATAGTGTCCCAACCATAAGATGACTGATGAGAACGTAATGGAGACTTTCTATAGAGCACTGAACTCTATAACCAAACCAACAGTTGACAATGCAGTAGGAGAAGCATTTATAGAGCTTACATTCAATGAGGTTGTGGATATGTTGGAGTGGTTAACTAAGACAAGTAGAGCTTGGCATACCAGGGATTTAGTGGTAGAAATCCCTACTATGTCTAGTGGTATGTCGATAGAGCAATGTCGAAAAGAGGAGGAGCGTGACAAGGATATGACATACATAAAAACACAGATAGATCTTCTTATTAAAAACTTATTGTCTGGTAAGACTAAGAAGGTAAAAGATGTTGGGTCATAAGGCAGAGCCGATTCTGATTCAGAGGAGGAGGCAAACTATCTAAATAATCAGGGGTGTTTCTAAGGAAATAGCAAAGGGAACAAAATTTTGAACTATTAATGCAAGGCTGGTTACAAAATTAGGGATCAAGGGATTTAGAAGAACAAAAATGATAAGAGTGGACTATATGTGCCTCCTGTAAACTGGGGTAATACAGTTACCAGTTCAGGAAAGATGTCCATGGAGGACATGATAGTGAATCTATTGAATGGAGTTGAAGCTACCAATGTTGGGGTGGCAACAATGAAGAGTGACTTATCTTCCATGAGTCAGCTAGTGAATTCACACTCAACTTCTATTAAGCAATTAGAGCCGCAGATGAACCAACTCTCTGCTGCATTTAATTAGAGGAAGAGTGGTACATTCCTAGCGATATAGTGTAGAACTCTCGAAATGATAGCTCTTGCATTACAATTACTACTCAGAGTGGTAAAGTATTATCTGGCCCATCTGTAGGCAACGATGTGATCGATGATGTTATTAAAGAAAACATTGATGATGATGAAACTCATCCCATGGAGTCTGAGAAGCTGTATGGCAAAGCAAGTACATTTAACCATCAACAGTTTGATAAGTTAGAAAAAGCAAAGAAAAAAGAGAAGGAGGCAGTGGGTACTACTCTTTCAAAACCACTGTCACCATTTCCTATTAGATTAAAGAAGAAACTAGATGATACAAGGTTTAGAAAATTCATCGCTATGCTAAAGCAACTGACGGTGAATGTGACCTTGATTGAAGGTATTGATAATGATGTCCAAGTGACACATAGGTGGGACATTGAGAAATAAAAAGATGATTCAAATTTTGAGTTGCAGGTCACCAAACCCCCAGCCTATCAGACCCAATCTGCGCTAGCCCCAGATATTTCAGAAATTCCCATAGGTATGTTGTTGCCTATCACCACTTATGTACCACCCGATTATGTGCCACCTACTACATTCACAGGGTCAGGGTCCACTCCACCAATGGGTGGGGAAGATTATGCAGAGTATAGGTTGATGCAGGAATATTTTGCCAAGTTGGTGAAGCTACAGAAGAAGTTTCAGAAATAGTTGGACACAGGGGCTTCACAATTCAAGACTTTTGTTGATCAAATTATGGTAGAAGCAATTCCTCCATTCCAAAACATTCAGGTAATGATGGATCACATAGAAGAACGTATTAACAAGAGGTTGGATGAAATGTCATACCAGACTTTCCAGGTTCATGGTGGAGTTTAAACAGGCACAGGATGACATAGTAGAATTGAAGAGCAGGCAGTCTCAGCAGCCCATTTTTTACCCAGCTCTGGTGATGAGTGATAAAGATGAAGGAATTATTGATTTGATGGGAAAGCTACTGTAAGACAAAGGCAAAAATCAAGTCAATAAAAGTGCTAAAAGAAAAGCTGCAAGAAGAAGAAAAAGAGAAGTAATGACACCTAAAAAGAGAGAAAAGTATGATATGAAGAAATCTTCAAAAAGGTCAAGGGGAGATAAAGAGAAGAAAGCTTCAAAAATGTCAAGGGGTGATAAAGAGAGAATAAAAAAGAAGGCAAACGTCGAAGCAGCCGAAGTTTCTACATGTTTTTCCCCAGCAAGGGGGCATAGTTCAGACCTAGTTCAGGATGTGATACCTCCAATTTAGGAGGATAACATTATGAGTGCCCCTACCACCATAGGGGTCAACATTGCAAAGGTGAGACCATTGGAGCCTCACCAAAGTTCATAGACACCTTAGATGAATAAGAGTCATTACAAATACTCCCCTCCTCTGTACTTTAATTCAATACATTAAGGACAAAGCATTTATTTTCTATGGGGTGGGTGTACTTGTACCACGGGGGGTTTTGTTATCGATGTTCTTTTCGTCACTGTGCTATCTAGTAAAACCGACATGTCTAGGATTGCATTTTTATTTTCTTAGGTTGTGATGTAAATATCTGTTTGTTAATGTTTATTTATAAACTTGTCTTTTATTTTTGCATCTTTTTGTATATGTGGATGCTGAATGATGTTGGCATAAGGCTATGAACATGTTTGTGTGACTGTTTACTCTTGTCTTTTAACATATGTGAGCAACCTTTAGTGAATCTGTAATTGGCATTAACATGTAAGATATGCATGACATGTGATGGAAATCTTAAGAGTAGTAGAATGAGTTTGACTTAGTTGTCGATGTGTGCGAGTATTTGTGTTAGTTCTTGCATAGTGTAGTACCTATAACTTGCCTAGTTCATTGATGCTATTTTGTGGTTGATGAAATAAGAAGTGATTCCAGGACTCCTTGTATTTTCAATCTACTTAGCCAAAATAATTAACTCCACTAAAAGAATTTTTCCATTTTTGAACCCTTCTTTGAGCTTGTATTATTTTTTCTTCATCACTAATAACTCTAATTAACTCTCTTTAGGTTGTTAATACCTAACTCTGGCCCTGTTATGACATTGGACATTGTGTACCTTAACTTAGCCAAAACACCTAAGTTGAGGGTGGCTATTGTCAAGATGTTAGCTGTCCAACGGAAAATTGGTTTAGAGCTTTGTTTAAAGCATTTGGCCCTGGTATATTCAAGATATTGTGCACCTTGACTGAATGCATTAGAATAAGTTAAGGGTATTTGATTCTTGTATGTATGTATATATATATATATAAAGAGAGAATAGGGGTATTATCGTAATGTGAATGAATGAGAGAATAATAAGTGAGCTAGTAAAGCAGTGGCCATAGTGGGTAGAATATAAGGGAAAAGAGAATTCAATCCTAATATTGAGTCACCATTCCCAAAATTCTTTCTTACCTTGCTTGAAGCCTCATTACAAGACTATAAAAGACCTATTTGATCTTGGCAAATCAACTATAAGGGAGCGTTAGATGATAGGAGAAAGCTTATGGGTATGTAGAATATTTTTGTAAATTCTTTGATGAGTGTGAGAGTTTTTATTTTTGTCCATAAACTATAATGAGTGATGGATTTTATTGTCTGTGAGGGCAACTTGAGTTACACTTAGTTTGCTGATCTCTATGGGATATGATATTCATGTTTTTGTGTGTGCTAAATTATAATCAATACCTGTTGTAGATCCTGATGTGTTGAGACCATATGAGTGATATAACAAGTAAATGGTAGTGTGAAATCTGATTCAATAGTTAACTCCCTGTCATTGTGTTATTCATGTATGAAATTTGGTGCTGAGTTGTTTGAGGACAAGCAATTCTCTTAAGTTGAGGGTGTTAATGTTTCAAATTTTGATTGAACATTTTACACTTTTTCAAGAGATAATTGTATGTTTTTAAGAAACTACTGTTGCATTTAATAGAGGATTTTAGTGTTTTCAGGTTAAGGAGTTAGCTGGAAGAGAAACATGGTAAAATAGCAATAAAGGGCCACTGAAGGTCAAACTGGTGGACCATCATCCAGGCGACAGGCCACCAGAGTGGCCATCAAAGATAAAAAAATAAAGCAAATGCATGACGTCTGCGATGGTCTAAGTGGTAAAGTATCAACCATCTGATGGACCTCCAACTTGGCCGTCAGGATGAAATAGAACATTGCTTCTTGTAGAATCAAGTGATGGCAAGCGCGATGGGTCAGCAGACCAACGATGGACCATCGACTTAACCATCAAACCTATCCAGAACATGAAATTTTGGTACTCTTAACGATGGTCCACTCGACAGATCGTCAGTCCACCGACGAGTCATCGGAGTGACCGTAAAATTGGATGCGGATTTTTCTGAGTTTAAATTTTAAATACTCTGTTACTGGGAAACTCATTATAACGTACTTTTCTATGGGATTCAAGATAGAATTGTGGATCTAGTTATTTTATACTTATTCTCGTTTGAGGATTCAAGAACAATTCTTGTGAGTCTTGCAAGTAACTTCTAAATTTATTTATGAGAAACATAATGATTTCTTCTTCTTTTTCTATTAAGATGAGTGGATAAGCTCCCATAACTTGGGTTATGGGAGCCTTGATGTGAATAGCTGATTGGGATTGTGAAAACAATTGATATCCATGGGTAATTGAAATTGTATAAACCTTTCCACTTAAATGACTTTTCTTGGTGGCAAACTTGAAAAGTGAGCCAAACAACATCACTTTTTCAAATAGAAAAGTGTTTGTTGGGAAAAGAATAGGTTTACATAGAATCTAAGATCCTAACCCTTGGGTTAAGGGTTGATTCCTTAACAGGATGAACCCACATGAGAAAATAGTTGAATAAAGTGATACATCCATTAAGTTTGAGAAAATTGAAGGATAATCTACCCATGTAGGTTGAGAGACAAATGGGTAAGGGTTAGAATTCAACAACTCCTACAATTAAGGTTATTAATTAGAAATTCAAAATGATTAGCAACCCTAGCTTCTTGAACATTTTGGTAACCTTGACTCTAGTTTGTTTATTCCCATTAAAGGATTATCTACAATGAGAATCAATAGTTGGAATATTTTTGTTACGATTACTTGGATACAATTCTCAAATCAAAAATCCTTTTTTACTATGAAACCTTTGATCAACAGTCCAATAATAACCACAATACTTAGTGAACTTGGTATTCCCTATGGGATTCGATATCCAACCTAGTTGGGTTCTACATTTGACAACCATCGCTTACTATATTTTAAGAGAGGTGTAATTTAGGTGTATCACCAGCCAGCAGGCAATGAGTTCTCCTACTTTAGGAACTCTAGATAGGTTTAGTTCATGTACAGTTCATTTACCTTCATGTGTATTGATTAGTGGTAGTTGGAGTCATTTCCCAGCAATGTATAGTCAGTATAGTAGAGGCTTCATAGATGTCAGTTAGAGTCAGGTATGTAATTTCATTTCTTTTCTCAGTTTTAATCAGATTATAAATTTTATTGGTATTGTACTTATTCAGATTATGTCATGATTATGTTTCTGCATAGCAGAACTTGTTATGTATTTTATTATGATTCAGTTGCTTAACAGTATGTCAGTTCATGGTGTTAGCTTAGGATCACTTGTGGTTCCAACCACTATGTGAGGACTAGGGGGTAATCTTAGGTCATTACAACCTGTGTGAAAATTTTAAGTTAAAACAAGTGAGCATGTTATTCAATGGAAAAGTATAGTTGAGGGAGTTGACAAGTGTGGATAAGCTTGACAGTTAATAGTTGCATTGCCTAAGTCCTAGTATTCTATCCTAGCTTATGTTTACAGGCTAATGTTCCATGTTACAAAGTCACAGCCATATTGAGATTCCTTATTTAGAAATCCTGTTCCAATCATGCCCAAGAATTCTTTGCTCCTTCATGTTGTTAGAATTTCTTAGAAAGTGTTGGATAAATACTCCAGTTGACTATAAATTTTCAGTGTGATTTAGGTCGTATAGCCAGCAATTCAGTTTAGCAATCAGACATATAAGACACTATAGTTTTCCATTATTCCTTCTAGTCTTACTATCCGAAGTCTCACGAGTATGGATATTCCATGAGGTAAAATATTTGCTTCCATGCAAATTACAAATTCATCTCAGTCCATGCATCTTGCATCATTTTCAGATTCGGATATTAAGTCATGATTCAGCTCGTAAGTGTTCTATACATTATATCAGCCTTTTTTTTGTATTTCAACCAAGTCAGTATCATTTGGGGATGAATGATCCCAAGGGGGAGATTTTATAATACCCCACATTTCAAGATCACACTGCAACGAACGACTCTGTTCCTTAGTCATATAAAACCATATGAGTCGTATGTTGTAGTCATATCCAAGACAATGTGAAATAGCTGACTTCCTATTTTAGGTATGACTAGATCCTTAAGATTTGTAAGATTATGTTTTGAGTTGTATAAAGATAAGTCGTAAGTTCAGTAGACTAGGTTCTCTAATTTTCTGTCAAAGTTACGAGTGGTGGCTACAAGTCATAATGACTTGTTATGAGTCATAAAATATGATTTGTATCCTGATCAATGAAGGATCCAAGAATCCATCCTCATGTTTGAGTAGTATTACAAGTCACATAGACCTATATTAAGGCCCTAAATTGATCCTAACCTACAGACAAGTCAAAAAATCCCATAGTAATTAAATTCTTAGGATGTCTATAATTATAGTCATCTTAAAACAAGCATAAATTTTTCTTATACAAAGAATTTATGAGAAAAATACCCAAAAATAAATAGATTATTGAATTATATTTCCAACAATACCAATGTTTCCCGAATTTGATATCGGTTTGAAAAGTTATTGCCAAATTATTAAAGCATTGTCAAAGTTGTCAGTGGTTACGACTAACTGATACGAAGACCATACAGCTCATAAGTAGACCATAAGATTCATCAGGAGGAGTTGTATGCACAATATTAAGGGTTGAAATTTGCGTTCCTGGTGATGACTAAAGTTACGACTCATACCCAGAATATACGAGTCGTGACCTAAGACATCGGGACGGCTTCCAAATGATTTCTAGATGGTTCCTAAGGTTTTTTTATCTATTCTCCTCTTACACTCCCAACCCATGACACAAAAACATAAAAAGGTGTTATTTCCCCTCACTTTTTAAATCAATTAACAACATATTCTCTACTCCCATCTTCAAAAACATCAAGATTAGGGTTCCTCACCAAAAATTCATCTGTCAAGTCCCATGATTACAACTTTCTTCAAAAGTCAAGAAACTTCAGGTATGTGGGGTATTCATGAATGGGTTCCTTCCATCTATTGAGCCTAGAAACCCTCTTTTGGTTTAAAAGTATGAATTTTATCATATTTCATGAAATTATCCGGGAAACTTATGGATTTTAATCCATGTTTTTCTTAGTAATGTAAATTCAAGTCATGTTAATATGTGTTCTCATGTAAACAAGTTTATTTCAGGCTTTAAATTTCAATTACTCATGTTCTATTCAAGCGATTCCATGTCATATCTTCATGTTATGAATTAAATCATGTGAATATGTTATTTTCTCAAGTTTAACTCATTCCTGTGTTCAAGTTCATGTATGTCACTCATTTATTAAAATATTTCATGTTTTAGGTCTTTGAATTATGATTTCATACCACTGTTTTAAGCATTATTATCGTATTTTTGTGATTATTCAGTGCTGGCAGGTTATGAACACCTGATACATATGTGTTTTTACATAATTCCGTTTACAAGTAACAAGTCAATCACACCATGATTTTATTATCGCATTCAGATTACTATGTTCATGCTGAGCACATATAAGTACAGTACCATATCACGTTGAATGAATAATAATACCAGTGTCATTCAGTTGAGAGTAGCACTTAGAATCGAGTGACACAGGAATTAAAGATCCCCCATTAGTTAGGCAAGAGTCGTTAGTAGCAGTCCCTAAGTTCCAGATCTATACAACCACTGTAGATTATGAGGGATCCTCGTAGTTAGGTATGATACCCTCATCCTTCAGGACATCATCCTTGTGGATCCACATTGTCAGTCATGTGTTGGTACCTCTAGAAAACTATCAACAACCATACAAATGGGGTTAAAATTTAGACCCATATAGCACAGATAGGGGCATGCCAGTTATAGCTAGCTCCAACAGTCTCGGTTTAGTAGTCAGAGTATGTCAGTTCATGTTTGCATGACCAAGTATTCAAACATCAGTTATTCAAATCATGTCAGTACATTATTTTCTTGGTCTTGTAATTGTTTTATATGTTCATGTTTTCATTCTCAGATAGTGCTTTGTTTTTGTCCCACAATCCTTGGCTGAAATACTACAATAGGCCGATTATCTGGAGCCACCACTGCTCCAATACCTCCACTAGAGACATCTATTTCTATCACAAATTCCTTCGAAAAATTGGGAAGATCCAACATAGGGGCTAAAGTGATGGCTATCTTTTGTGTCTCAAAAGCGGTGGTGGTAGTGGAACTCAAAGCAAAGCTTTCTTTTTTAATAAATCATGCAAGGGTTTGGCAATTACTCCATAATTCTGGATAAATCTCTGGTAGTAGCCGGTGAGGCCTAGGAAACCCCTCAAACTCTTAAGTGTACCAGGTTGTGTCAAATTCAAGACACACTCAACCTTCCATTGAACCATTACCACCCCTAATTCAGAAATCACATGTCCCAAGTAATCTATTTGTGTCATCCCAAAAGAAAATTTGGTTTTTTTTACAAAGAAAACATGAGATCTTAGGATCTGAAAGGTTGTTTCAAGATGCATTAGGTGATTAGACCTGTTTGAGATATATACCAAAATATCGTCAAAGAACACCAAAATGAACTTCCTCAACTGATCATGAAAAATTTGATTCATCAAACTTTGAAAAGTGAAAGAGGTATGTGTCAAACCAAAAGGCATTACTAGAAATTCAAGTTATCGTGATGAGTACTAAATGCATTTTTAGGAATATTAGGTTCAAACATTCTAATTTGATGGTACCCTGACTTTATATACAACTTGGAAAAGTATTTTGCTCTTTGTATTTCATCCAACAGCTCTTCAATCACATGACTGGGAAAATATTCCTTTACTGTATGATGATTAGTTCCCTATAATCCACACAAAGTCTCCATGACCCATCTTTTTTCTTCTACCATCACAATTGGTGAAGACTAAGGACTAGTGCTGCTTCTAATGACCCCACTACTAAGCATCTCATTTACCATTTTCTCTATTTCATCTTTCCGAATAGTAGGGTACCTGTATGGCCTAATATTGACTGGAGGTGTTCCCTCTTTGAGTACAATCTTATGGCCATGAAACTTAGAAGGATGCAATTCAGTAGGGACTTCAAACAAGTCCTTGTAATTCTAAAGCACCACCTGCAGATGAGCTTCTTCATCTATATTTTTAGAAATCTCCATAGAACATAAACTAACTGACATTTCATCCACCATTACACCCAAAAATATCATTCATAATTTAGAGGTTTAAGCCAACAATTTCTCAATACTCTTTTATTGAATTATCTTAGTCTTTGTTGGTTGTATTCCCCTAGGGGAAATATTATGTCCTTTGATGATGAACTCCATTTTCAACTTTTTGAAATTCCATATAATATCACCAAAGGATATTAACCAATGAATATCTAAAACCATGTTACATCCACCAATAGGTAGAACCAACACATCAGAATCAAATGTCATACCCTACATTTTCCAAGCCAGTTTCCTGCAAATATAGTTACTTTGGATCTCCTTACCATCAACTACAGACACTCCAATGGGTGATATAGTTGTCAACATAAATCCCAACCTCCTAGCAGTATTTGAATCTAAAAAATTATGAGTGCTCCCAGTTTCTATCAACACATGAACAACCTTTCCTTTCACAAAAATTGTCACTCTAATGGTCCTAAACTCATGAATCCCATTCATGGCATGGACTGAAACATGAGGCAAAATGGATCCATTTTCATTAGTTTCTAATTCCTGGCTTATCATAGTCAAAAATTTGGCAGGATCCACCATTAATTCTTCTGTTTCCTTAGACTCATCCTCCACCTCTTCTACTTCCATGAAAAAAAAACTATTTTTTTCTTGCAAACATTCCAAAATAAGTATTTCTCATCATAGTTAAAGCATAATCCTTTTCTCATTCTTTCGTCCATTTCAGCAGGGGTTAGAATTTTAGCATTTTTCAGATTTGGTTTGGATATACTGGTAGTTTGAGGTAGCATAGAAAATTTTATGTTGTCTTTGATACCTGATTAGAAGGTTGTGATAAAGAAAAAGAAGGGTTGTTATTGCGGTTATGGAACTTAGGATTGGTTCTAGGAGTCGGTAAAATAGCCAAACCAGTAAAGGATTGCTTCTAGACTAACAAAGTTCGCTCTTGTATCTTAGTCAAACTCATTGCTTTAGCTAAAGTTCTTCGGCCTAACATCTTTAGAGGAAGATGAATTTCTGGTTTTAACCCTCTTATAAAGCAAATGACCACATAATGTTTAGGTGATTCTACCATGGTCAATAATTCATCAAACAGATCTAGGTATTCTGAAACAGAGTTTACCTGGCGTAGGTGTAATACCCCGAGAAATTTTTCGTTGAAATTTTGTGTGTAAACGTGTTGGGTTCTATCTTCTAGAATGAATTATAAATTTTCCATACAAAATGTCTTATATTATAACCCACCATTGCGTAAAGTATCAAATAATCTTTCTAACGATATGTGGATCATCCAAAATGGACACCCGAGCGACGAGTTATGAACATTCCGATCGAACAGTGAATAGTAGTGAACAGTAAAACATGCAGGAAAAAGTACTAAAGCATGGCATATTTTTGATCCAATTTTAAATGATCATAACTCCTTGTACATACTGATCTGGGTGATATACTATATATCAACGGAAAGCTCTATGAGTCCTCTTTCCAATGAAATTAGTTTCATCCAATTTGTCAATCGGAGCAAAAAAGTTATGGTCGATCTACTTCAGTCTATCAAAAGTGAATTTTTGGGTCAATTTCAAACAATCATAACTCCTCGTACATAATGATCTGGGTGAGATACTACATATCAACAGAAAGATATGAGATTCCTCTTTCTAATGATATTGTTTCATCCAATTTGAATATTGGAGTAAAACGTTATGGTTGATCTACTTCAGACTATCAAAACAGTCCACCAAAGGACAGATTCGAGATTTTTTTTGATTTTTGGGGACGTTTTGGTCATTCCCCCTCACCCAAAATCCGTCCAAACCCTATATTAAAGCCTATTAGAAGAATTATATGTTATATTTCATCAAACTCCCTCAAAAAGAAAACCCTAAGCTCCAAAACCCAACTTCAAGAACCTCCAAAGTTCACTATTAATTATGCAAATTTATTCAAGATTCCAAGTTCCTAGTTCAAGAACTCCAAGAACCATCATTCAAAGGCACAATTAACATCTCAAAAATGAGTATCGATCTAAAGTTCACCATTCAAGGTATGTGGGGTTTTTCAACAAGAACTCTCTTTCGTTCTTGTGCCCAAAAGTAATTTTCTTTAAAAAGGCATGATTTTTATTTGATTTTTATGAATTTGAAGCCTGAACCCATATCTTATGATGATTATTATGAAATCTTGATGTTTATGATTTTGAAAGATGAATTTACAAGTATGGTGATATAAAGCATGAATCTTGAACGATATTTATCATGATTTTGATATTTGGGTCATGAATCCCCATTGGAAATTGTATTTTTGTTTAAGAAAGTGTGTTTTATGAGCACGTTAATGTTGAATATTTGAGATATTTTAAATGATTTGACCTTTTGGTCTGAATGGAGTTGTTTTGAACTCGAGTGTGAAAGAAATCCACAACGTGGTTGATTTTGATAGATGGGAAGCATGATGGCTCACAATGTATAATTATATATTAATGAGATTGTTTTGTTGTAGATTGTCTTTGAAATGATCTGAGCTAAGTCTGGGAGAAATCTTTAGCACCGAGTGGGAGGTATAAAATGACCTTACTTTTGTAGAACTGCGTGCCCCCGTAGGAGTGAGCCTGAGGCTTATTTATATAGTGATGACTAGTTTGTGTGGATTTGATATCGATAGTCCTACTCAAATGGCAAGGATAGTACAGCTATCCCCAACGTGGGTTGTACGTTGGACTCCATATAGCTCACATGGTTTATGTCGGTTATAGATCTCCCAGTGAGTGTGTGTTTTCTTGTGTCTATGGTGAATGGTGAAGTGATTTTAAAGTGGAATTGTGAAAGTTATTCTTTCGAAAGATTTAAATGATATTTACATTATGAGAATTAATTTTCTTGATGAACAGAAAGTGATTGACAAATTATATGATAACTCACATGTGTTATTGTACTTATTTCATCCTCTCATAATTATGATAATTTTCTTCGGGCTATGTGAGTCTTTCATACATCCTGCATATTTCTTATAAATATTTATGATGATGATGTTTATTCAACTGCATACACCCCCATATACTCGGTTCCTTTCCATGGTACTGACCCACATCTTCGGATGTGGGCAGCATTTTCTTGGAATGTAGGTTCAGGTACTCAGTTCAAGGTTCGACAGTGATTCTTCAGGCACGCTGTTCTACATCCTCTGTTGTGGTGAGTCCTCATGTTTCAAGGAAGTGATTTCTGATGTTGGTTTTACGAAATTAATTACATTTGACAATTGTCTATGAGTCAGTTGGGGCATGTCTCAATGGCTCGCTGGTTTTATTGATTTTCTTAGAGGCTTGTCAGACTAGTATAGATGTTGGGAGTTGACTAATAAGTTGTATTTTGTTATCTTTCTGAAATTCTTTTATTCTTGGATGATGATTACTCTGTTGATATTTGAGGGTTATTTATGGAAACCCCATTGATTTGTGTGGAACTGAATGAAAATGGCTCAAAGGGTTAGCTTGGGGCTACTCGTAGCCCCAAGGACCGTGTGATGCTCTAGGACCCATTTTTGGGGCGTTACAAACTTGGTATCAGAGCCTAAGGTTTTAAGGTGTCCTAGGGAGTCTGACAAGCCACGTTAAGTAGAGTCTTCATCATTGGTATGTAGCGCGCCACATCTATGAGCAAGAGGCTACAAGATATTATAGGAAAAAGTGTGATTCTTTCTTTCAGAAGTTTATTGTTCTTTAAATGTCTCTCTCTTCTATTGATTCATGCTCTCTTCTTTCAAAAATATGACTCCACGTCGAGCGAGAAGAAATAATGATGCTCAAAAACCTCAACCCGCTGACCCATTGAATGAAAACTTATCTCATGCTGAATTTTGGGCAGCCTTTCAGGCGCTGGCCCAAGCTGTTACTGCAAATGTTCAGGACAACCCGGCCCCGGCTCCACAGCAGTAGGGAGGTGATTCAGCTATTGCCAGGATCCGTGACTTCATGCGGATGAATCAGCCGGAATTCTTTGGGTCCAAGTCTGATGAGGATCCACGATTGTTTTTAAAGGAGGTGTAGAAGATTACACTGGTGATGCATGTATTTGAGGAACATAGTGTGGATTTGGTTACGTATAGGTTGAAATACCTTGCTTAATACTGGGTTGTTTCTTGGAAGAAAGGTAAAGGTGAGGGTGTTTCAAAGCAGTATTCCTGGATAAGTTTTTCCCTTTGGACATGAGGGTGGCGAAGGTGGAAGAGTTTATGAACCTGCGATAGGGCTCTATGACTGTTAGGGAGTACTGTCTAAAGTTCAATCAGTTAGCCAAGTATGCTCCTGACTTAGTGGCTGATAATCGGGCTAGTATGAGTAAGTTTGTGAGTGGAGTGTCTAGTTATGTGGTTAAGGAGTGTAGGTCTGCTATGCTGAATAGTGAGATGAATCTTTCTAGGATGATGACTCATGCCTAACAGATTGAGGCAGATAAGATTAAGGAGATAGATAGAGTGAGAGGGAATAAGAGAGATAGGTCCGAGCAGCATGGACAGGGTCAGACTAGATTGCAGGAAGGAGTCGCCCTCAGTATCAGGATCGTTCGTCTATGCCAGTACCGTCATAGGCTAGTGATCCCTGCCTAGAGGTAGGAAGGAGCAAGGTACCAGGTCATATGCATCCAGGTCCCAGTACAGTACTGGCAGTAAGCCAAATCATCCCTTGTATCCTAAATGTGGAAGGGCTCATTCAGGTCAGTATTGGGGTGAGAAGGGGGTTGTTTTCGGTGTGGTGACATGGGTCACAGAGTTAGAGATTGTCCATAGGATGTACAAGGGCATCGTGACTATCGTCCTTAGACCCAGACTCAAACAATTAGTGCTCCATTTCCAGCGACTCTTCCAGCCCCAGCTCAGGGCGCCTCTTCTAGCAATGCTGGCGGGCAGTGCCAGAATAGATTCTATGCTTTACCATCCCACCAGGAACAGGAGGACTCTCCCGATGTTGTTACTGGTATGCTTCGTATATTTCAGTTTGATGTGTATGCTTTGTTGGATCCTGGATCTAGTTTCTAATATGTTACACCTTTGGTTGCTGTGAATTTTGAAATGAGTCCTGAGATTATTCTTGAGCCTATCCTAGTTTTTATCCTCAGTGGGTGATTCGATTGTTGCCTAGAAAGTGTATAAAAAGTGTCCTATTACCATTCTTTATAGAGTCTTGTTGGCTGATCTTATTGAGTTAGACATGGTAGATTTTGATGTGATTTTGGGTATGAACTGGTTGTACTCTTCTTATGCCTCTATTGATTGTCGGACCCGAGTGGTCAAGATTCACTTTTCGGGTGCATCCGTGTTTGAGTGGTCTGGGAATTCTGCATCACCCAAGAGTCATTTTATCTCTTACCTCAAAGCTAGAAAGCTTATTTCCAAAGGGTGTATTTACCATTTGGTTAAAGTCAAAGACACTAAGACTGAGACTCCAACTCTCCAGTCTGTTAACATCGTTAATGAGTTTTTTGATATATTTTCGGATGATCTCCTAGGGATACCTCCTGATAGAGAGATAGAGTTCGCGATTGATCTTCTTCCCAATACTCAGCCCATTTTTATTCCACCTTATCGTATGGCCCCTGCAGAACTTAAGGAGTTGAAAGAGAAACTCAAAGATTTACTAGATAAGGGTTTCATAAGGCCCAGTGTTTCTCCTTAGGATGCTCCTATTTCTTTTGTGAGAAAGAAAGATGGCTCTTTGCGTATGTGCATTGATTACCGCCAACTGAATAAAGTCACAATAAAAAATAAGTACCCCCTTTTGAGAATAGATGATTTGTTTGACCAATTGGAAGGTGCAAGTTATTTCTCAAAGATAGACCTTCGTTTCGGCTATCATCAACTCAAAGTTAGGGAGTGTTACATCCCAACAACCATTTTTCGAACTCTTTATGGCTATTTTGAGTTTCTTGTTATGTCTTTCGGGTTAACTAATGCCCCAACAGCTTTCATGGACCTCATAAATCGAGTGTTCAGATCATATCTGGATAGGTTTGTCATAGTGTTCATCGATGATATACTGGTGTACTCTCGTAGTGAGGATGAACATTTCGATCATCTCCGAACTTTCTTGCAAACCCTTAAGGATCACAAGTTATTTGGCAAGTTCAGTAAGTGTGAGTTTTGGCTAATGTAAATTGCTTTTCTGGATTATATCATTTCTTTCGAGGGTATTAGAGTTGATCCCCAAAAGATCGAAACTATTAGAAATTGGCCTAGACCTATTTCTCCGACTGATATCCGAAGTTTCTTGGGTTTAGCTGGCTATTACCGTCGTTTTGTTAAGGGTTTATCCTCTATAGCATCTCCTATGACTCGGTTGACCCAAAAGAAAGTGAAGTTCTTGTGGTCTGAATCTTGTGAGAAGAGTTTTCAGGAGTTGAAGACTCGACTCACTTCAGCCCCTGTTTTGACTTTGCCTAATGGTGTTGGTGGTTTTGTAGTGTACTATGATGCTTCGAGAGTTGGGTTGGGTTGCGTATTGATGCAGAAGGGTAAGATGATAGCTTATGCTTCTAGACAGTTGAAACCCTATGAGAAAAATTACCCCACCCATGACCTTGAGTTGGCTGCTGTTGTGTTTACTTTGAAATTCTAGAGATACTATTTGTATGGTGTCCATGTTTATGTTTTCACTGATCATAAGAGTCTGCAGTTTGTGTTTACCCAGAGAGAATTGAATCTTAGGCAGAGAGATGGTTAGAATTATTAAAGGACTATGATATACGTGTGTTGTACCATCCAGGCAAGGCCAATGTTGTGCCGGATTCCCTAAGTAGAGTGTCCATGGGTAGTGTTTCAATGTGGTATAGGGTAAGAAAGAGTCTGCTCATGATGTATATCTTTTGGCTAGATTGGGGGTTAGGTTATTTAACTCTGCTGAAGGTAGTATAGGGGTTCAGATTAGTTTCGAATCCTCCTTGGTTTCGAAAGTAAAGGAAAAGCAATACTTTGATGCTAGTTTGGTCAAACTGAAGGAGTCAGTCATGGACCAAAAAGTAGAGGTTTTCTTCCAAGGGGAGATGGTGTGTTGAGATTGTAGGGTAGATTGTGTGTCCCGAATGTTGATGATCTGGGATAGAGGATTATGGCTGAAGCGCAGGGGGCGCGATATTCTATTCATCCTGGTGCCACCAAGATGTATCGAGACTTGCGGGAAATCTATTAGTGGAGTGGCATGAAGAAAGATATAGTAGCGTTTGTAGCTAAGTGTGAAACATGCCAACAAGTTAAGTTTGAACACCAAAGACCTGGTGGTATGATGCAAGAGTTTAGTATTCCTACTTGGAAGTGGGAAGAGATAAATATGGACTTCGTGATTTGTTTACCTCCTTCCCGACGCCATCATGATTCCATTTGGGCTGTAGTTGATAGGTTGACTAAGTCTTCTCATTTCTTGCCTGTTCATAGTTCTTATACTGCTGAGGATTACGCTAGATTGTACATCTGAGAGCTACTCAGACTGCATGGAGTTCCCCTGTCTATCATTTCGGATACGGGTACTCAGTTCACTTCACAATTTTGGAAAGCTTTTCAGAAGGGTCTTGGTACCCAAGTGCTTTTGAGTTCTGTTTTTCATCCAAAGACCGATGGTCAGGCTGAGCGGACCATCCAGACCTTAGAGGATATGTTGAGAGCTTGTGCACTTGACTATAAGGGAAGTTGGGATGATCACTTACCGTTGATACAGTTTGCTTACAATAACAGTTTCCACTCTAGTATTGGCATGTCTCCGTTTGAATCCTTATATGGGAGGAAGTGTAGATCATCCATAGGTTGGTTCGAGGTAGGTGAAGTGGCTGTGATTGGTCCTGATTCGGTATTTGAGGCTATGGAAAAATTTAAGTTGATTAAGGAAAGGTTGAAAACTGCGCAGAGTCGTCAGAAGTCATATGCAGATGTTAGAAGGAGAGACCTTGAGTTTGAAGTTGGTGACCTAGTGTATCTAAAAATTTCACCCATGAGGGTGGTGAAGAGATTCGGAAAGAATGGGAAGCTTAGTCCCCGTTATGTTGGTCCTTACAAAATTCTTAGCCGTGCTGGTAAGGTAGCTTATAAAGTCGAGTTTCCTTCCGAGTTGTCCTCTGTTTATCCAATATTCCAGGTCTCCATGCTTAGAATGCATATTAGCAATGCTATAGTAGTGGATTCCTCTGTGAGTGCTGACATTCAAGAAATTCTTTCTTTTGATGAGATTCCTGTTGAGATTCTTGATTTCAGTGTCCGAAGAATAAGGAACAAAGAAGTTCCCTTGGTCAAGGTGTTGTGGCGAAACCAATCTGTTGAGGGTGTAACTTGGAAAGCTTAGGCGGATATGCGATCCAAGTACCCGCACCTATTTTTCGCGAAATCCGATCAAATCGAAAGTACCGTTCTTTCAAAAATCATGCACTTTTGATAAAAGTTGCAACAGTTCAGCTGTCATTTATTATGTATTCAGATGTAGTTTCTTGAATTTATGCATTCTATGTTGCATTCGGAGTGAGAAACGATGTGGTGGTGACTCTAACGAATGGTTTCAGCTATAAGCTCTATTCCCTATCTAATCTTTGAATGCCTAGCGTCATTCGAGGATGAATGTTTCCAAGGGGGAGATGATGTAATACCCGGGAAATTTTTCGTTGAAATTTTGTGCGTAAACATGTTGGGTTCTATCTTTTAGAATAAATTACAAATTTTTCGTGTGAAATTAATTAGATTATGACCCACCGTTGCATAGAGTACTGAATAAGCTTTCCAAAGATATGTGGATCATCCAAAACGGACACCCGAGCAATGAGTTATGCATATTCAACCGTGAATAGTAGTGAACAGTAAAACGTGCAGGAAAGAGTACTGAGGCCTGGCGTATTTTTGCTCCACCTTTAAATGATCATAACTCCTTGTACATAATGATCTAGGTGATCTACTATATATTAACGGTAATATCTGCGAGTCCTCTTTCCAATGAAATTGGTTTCATCCAATTTGTCTATCGGAGCAAAAGGTTATGGTCAATCTACTTCAGCCTACCAAAAGTGAATTTTTGGGTCAATTTCAAACGATCATAACTCCTCGTACACAATGATCTGGGTGAGATACTATATATCAACGGAAATATATGAGAGTCATCCTTCTAATGAAATTAGTTTCATCCAATTGGATTATCGGAGTAAAATGTTATGGTTGAGGTACTTCAGACTATCAAAACAGTCCACCAAAGGACAGATTCGAGAATATTTTTGATTTTTAGGGGCATTTTGGTCATTTTCCCTTACCCAAAATCCATCCAAACCCTATATTAAAGGATATTAGAAGCATTATATTTTATATTTCATCAAACTCCCTCAAAAAGAAAACCCTAAGCTCCTACATCCAAGTTCAAGAACCTCCAATGTTCACTATTAATTCTGCAAATTTATTCAAGATTCAAAGTTCCTAGTTCAAGAACTCCAAGAATCATCATTCAAAGGCACAATTAACATCTCAAAAATGAGTATCAATCCAAAGTTCATCATTCAAGGTATGTGGTGTTTTTCAACAAGAACTCTCAAGTGATGCATGTATCTGAGGAACATAGTATGGAGTTGGTTGCATATAGGTTGAAAGACCTTGCTTATGACTGGTTTGTTTCTTTGAGAAAAGGTAGAGGTGAGGGAGCTGTCCTTATAACTTGGCAAGAGTTCCAGAATGCATTCCTGGATAAGTTTTTCCCTCTGAAGATGAGGGAGGTGAAGGTGGAAGAGTTTATCAACCTGCGATAGGGCTCTATGACTGTTAGGGAGTACTGTCTAAAGTTTAATCAGTTGTCCAAGTATATTGCGGACTTAATGGCTGATAATAGGGCTAGTGTGAGTCAGCTTGTGACTGGAGTATCTAGTTATGTGGTTAAGCAGTGTAGGTTTGCTATGCTGAATACGGAGATGAATCTTTCTAGGCTGATGACTCATGCTCAACCGATTGAGGTAGACAAGATTAAGGAGGTAGATAGAATGAGAGGGAATAAGAGAGCTAAGTCCGAGCAACACGGACAGGGTTAGACTATATCGCAGGGAGGGAGTCGCCTTCAGTATCAGGATCGTTCGTCTATACCAGTACCGTCATATGCTAGTGCTCTTATGCCTAGAGGTAGGCAGGAGAAAGGTACCTGGTCATATGCATCCAGGTCCCAATATAGTAGTGGCTGTAAGAAAATCGTCTCTTGTGTCCTAAGTGTGGTAGGACTCATTCGGATGAGTGCTGGGGTTAGAAGAGGGGCTGTTTTCGGTGTGGTGACATGGGTCACAGAGTTAGAGATTGTCCACAGGATGGACAAGGGCATCGTGACTATCGCCCTCAGACCCAGACTCAGACTGTTAATGCTCTAGTTCTAGTGACTCGCCCAGCCCCAGGGCGTCTCTTCTAGCAATGTTGGCGGGCAACGCCAGAATAGATTCTATGCTTTACCATCCTGCTAGGAATAGAAGGATTCTCCCGATGTTGTTACTAGTATGCTTCGTATATTTCAAATTGATGTGTATGCTTTGTTGGATCCTGGATCCAGTTTCTCATATGTTACACCTTTGATTGCTGTGAATTTTGAAATGATTTCTGAGATTATTCCTAAGCCTATCCTAGTTTCTACCCTAGTGGGTGATTCAATTGTTGCCCAAAAAGTGTATAGTAAGTGTCCTGTTACCGTTCTTCATTGAGTCTTGTTGGATGATCTAATTGAGTTAGACATGGTAGATTCTGATGTGATTCTGGGTATGGACTGGCTATATTTTTCTTATTCCTCTATTGATTGTCAGACCCAAGTGGTCAAGTTTCAATTTTCGGGTGCATCCGTGTTTGAGTGGTCTGGGAATTCTGTGTCACCCAAGAGTCATTTTATCTGTTACCTCAAAGCTAGAATGCTTATTTCCAAGGGGTGTATTTACCATTTGGTTAGAGTCAAAGACACTAAGTCTGAGACTCCAACTCTCCAGTCTGTTAACGTCGTCAATGACTTTTCTAATGTCTTTCCGGATGATCTCCCAGGTATACCTCATGATAGAGAGATAGAGTTTGGGGTTGATCTTCATCCCGATACTCAGCCCATTTGTATTCCTCTTTACCATATTGCCTATGCAGAACTTAAGGAGTTGAAAGAGAAACTCAAAGATCTACTAGATAAGTGTTTCATAAGGCCCCGTGTTTCTCCCTGGGTGCTCCTGTGTTGTTTGTGAGAAGGAAAGATAGCTCTTGGCGTATGTTCATTGATTACCATCAACTCAATAAATTCATCATAAAAAATAAGTACCTCCTTCCAAGAATAGATGATTTGTTCGACCAATTGCAAGGTGCAAGTTATTTCTCAAAGATAGACTTTCGTTCCGGCTATCATCAACTCAAAGTTAGGGAGTGTGAAATCTGGAAAACCACTTTCCGAACTCATTATGGCCATTTTGATTTTCTTGTTATGTCTTTCAGGTTAACTAATGCCCCAACAACTTTTATGGACCTCATGAATCGAGTGTTCAGATCATATCTGGATATGTTTGTCATAGTGTTCATCGATGATATACTGGTGTATTCCCGTAGTGAGGATGAACATTTTGATCATCTCCGAACTGTCTTGCAAACCCTTAGAGATCACAAGTTGTTTGCCAAGTTCAGTAAGTGTGAGTTTTGGCTAATGTCAGTTGCTTTTTTGGGTCATATCATTTCTTCCGAGGGTATTAGTTGACCTAGACCTATTTCTCCGACCGATATCCAAAGTTTCTTGGGTTTAGCTGGCTATTCCCTCCATTTTGTTGAGGGTTTCTCCTCTATAGCATCTCTTATGACTCGGTTGACCCAAAAGAAAGTGAAGTTCTTGTGGTCCAAATCTTGTGAGAAAAGTTTTCAGAAGTTGAAGACTCGACTCACTTCAGCCTCTGTTTTGACTTTGCCTTATGGTGTAGATCGTTTTTTGGTGTACTGTGATTCTTCGAAAGTTGGGTTGGGTTGTGTATTGATGTCGAAGGGTAAGGTGATAGCTTATCCTTCTAGACAGTTGAAACCCCATGAGAAAAATTACCCCACCCATGACCTTGAGTTGGCTGCTGTTGTGTTTGCTTTGAAAATTTGGAGACACTATTTGTAGTATGTCCATGTTGATGTTTTCACTAATCATAAGAGTCTGCAGTATGTGTTTAACCAGAGAGAATTAAATCTTAGGCAGAGACGATGGTTAGAATTATTAAAGGACTATGATATGAGTGTGCTGCACCATCCGGGAAGTGTAATGTTATGGCAGATGCCCTAAGTAGAGTGTCCATGGGTAGCATTTCACATATGGTAGAAAGTAAGAAAGATTAGGCTCATGATGTACATCGTTTGGCTAGATTGGGGGTTAGGTTATTTGACTCTACTGAAGGTAGTATAGGGGTTCAAAGTAGTTCCGAATTCTCTTTGGTTTCGGAACTGAAGGAAAAGCAATACTTAGATGCTAGTTTGGTCAGACTAAAGGAGTCAGTCAAGGACCAAAAAGTAGATATTTTCTCCCAAAGGGGGAGATGGTGTGTTGAGATTCCAGGTAGATTGTGTGTCCCAAATGTTGATGATCTGAGACCGAGGATTATGGCTGAAGCACACGGGGCACGATATTCTATTCATCCTAGTGCCACCAAGATATACCAAGACTTGCGGGAAATCTATTGGTGGAATGGCATGAAGAAAGATCTTGCAGCATTTGTAGCTAAGTGTGCAACATGCCAACAGGTTAAGGTTGAACACCAAAGACCTAGTGGTATGATGCAAGAGTTTAGTATTCCCACCTAGAAGTGGGAAGAGATAAATATGGACTTCGTGAATGGTTTACCTCCTTCTCGATGCCATCATGGTTCCATTTGGGTTGTGGTTGATAGGTTGACTAAGTATGTTCATTTCTTGCCTGTTCATACTTAATATACTGCTGTGGATTACACTAGATTGATATCCAAGAGTTAGTCAAACTGTATGGGGTTCCCTTGCCTATTATTTCGGATAGGGGTATTTTGGAAAGCTTTTCAGAAGGGTCTTGGTACCCAAGTGCTTTTGAGTTCTACTTTTCATCCGCAGACCGATGGTCAGGCTGAGCGGACCATCCATACCTTAGAGGATATTTTGAGAGCTTGTACACTTGACTGTAAGGGAAGTTGGGATGATCACTTACTGTTGATACAGTTTGCTTACAATAACAGTTTCCACTCTAGTATTAGCATAGCTCCATTTGAAGCCTTATAGGGGAGGAAGTGTAGATCACTGATAGGTTGGTTCGAGGTGGGTGAAGCGGCTTTGAGTGGTCCTGATTCGGTATTTGAGGCTATGGAAAAAGTTAAGTTGCTTAGGGAAAGGTTGAAAACTGCGCAGAGTTGTCAGAAGTCATATGCGGAAGTTAGAAGGAAAAACCTTGAGTTTGAAGTTGGTGACCTAGTGTATCTGAAATTTCACCCATGAGGGGGGTGAAGAAATTCGGAAAGAAGGGGAAGATTAGTCCCCGTTATGTTGGTCGTTACAAAATTCATAGTCGTGTTGGTAAGGTAGCTTATGAAGTCGAGTTGCCTTCAGAGTTGTCCTCTGTTCATCCAATATTCCATGTCTCTATGCTTAGAAAGCATATTAGCGATGCTGTGGTAGTGGATTCATCTGTGAGCGCTGACAATCAAGAAAATCTTTATTTTGATGAGATTACTGTTGAGATTCTTAATTTCATTGTCCGAAGACTAAGGAACAAAGAAATTCCCTTGGTCAAGGTGTTGTGGCGAAGCCAATCTGTTGAGGGTGCAACTTGGGAAGCTGAGGTGGATATGCGATCCAAGTACCCGCACCAATTTTCCGCGAATGCCGATCAAGCCAAAGGTACCGTTCTTTCCTAAATCATGCACTTTTGATAAAAGTTGCAGCAGTTCAGCAGTCATTTATTATGTGTTCAGCTATAGTTTCTTGAATTTATGCATTCTATGTTGCATTCGGAGTGAGAAACATTGTGGTGATGAGTCTAACGAATGGTTTCAGCTGTAGGCTCTAACCCCTATCTAATCATGGCATGTCTAGTATCATTCGAGGATGAATGTTTCCAAGGAGGAATGATGTAATACCCCGGGAAATTTTTCTTTGAAATTTTGTGTGTAAACGTGTTGGGTTCTATCTTTTAGAATGAATTATAAATTTTTCATGCAAAATATCTTAGATTATGACCCACCATTGCGTAGAGTATCGAATAATATTTCCAACGATATGTGGATCATCCAAAACGGTCACCCGAGCGACGAGTTATGAACATTCCGATCGAACCATGAATAGTAGTGAACAGTAAAATGTGCAGGAAAAAGTACTGAGGTCTGGAGTATTTTTGCTCGAAATTTAAACGATCATAACTCCTTGTACATAATGATCTAGGTGATCTGCTATATATCAACGGAAATATCTACGAGTCCTCTTTCCAATGAAATTGGTTTCATCCAATTTTTCTATCGAAGCAAAAGGTTATGATCGATCTACTTCAGCCTATCAAAAGTAAATTTTTGGGTCAACCTCAAACGGTCATAACTTCTCGTACACAGTGATCTGGGTGAGATACTATATATCAACAGAAAGATATGAGAGTCCTTTTTCTAATGAAACTAGTATCATCTAATTTAAATATCGGAGTAAAACGTTATGGTTGATCTACTTTAGACTATCAAAACAGTTTACCAAAGGACAGATTCGAGAATTGTTTTTATTTTTAGGGGCGTTTTAGTCATTCCCCCCACCCAAATCCGTTCAAACCCTATATTAAAGCCTATTAGAAGCATTATATGTTATATTTCATCAAACTCCCTCAAATAGAAAACCCTAAGCTCCTACATCCAACTTCAAGAACCTCCAAAGTTCACCATTAATTCTGCAAATTTATTCAAGATTCCAAGTTCCTAGTTCAAGAACTCCAAGAACCATCATTCAAAGGCACGATTAACATCTCAAAAATGAGTATCGATCTAAATTTCATCATTCAAGGTAAGTGGGGTTTTTCAACAAGAACTCTCTTTCGTTCTTGTGCCCAAAAGTAATTTTCTTTATAAAGGCATGATTTTTATTTGATTTTTATGAATTTAAAGCATGAACCCATATCTTATGATGATTATTATAAAATCTTCATGTTTATGATTTTGAAAGATGAATTTACATGTGTGGTGATATAAAGCATGAATCTTGAATGATATTTATCATGATTTTGATATTTGGGTGGTGAATCCCAATTGGAAATTGTGTTTTTTTTAGAAAGTGTGTGTTATGAGCACGTTGATGTTGAATATTTGAGATATTTTGAATGATTTGACCTTTTAGTCTTAATGGAGTTGTTTCAAACTAGAGTGTGAAAGAAATCCACAACGTGGTTGATTTTGATAGATGGGAAGCATGATGGCTCCCGATGTATATTTGTATAATACTGAAATTGTTTTGTTGTGGATTGTCTTTGAAATGATCTGAGCTAAGTCAGGGAGAAATCTTTATTACCCAGTGGGACGTATAAAGCGACCTTACTTCCATGGAACTACGTGCCCCCGTAGGAGTAAGCCTGAGGCTGATTTATACAGTGATGACTAATTTGTGTGAATTTGATATTGATATTCCTACTTCTATAGCACGGATAGGACGGCTCTCCCCAATGTGGGTTGTACGTTGGACTCCATGTAGCTTACATGGTTTATGTCAGTTTTAGGATCTCCTAGTGTGGTTGTTTCCTTGTGTCTATGGTGAATGGTGAAGTGTTTTGAAAGTGGAATTGTGAAAGTTATTCTTTAGAAAGATTTAAATGATATTCACATTATGAGAATTGATATTCTTGATGAACTGAAAGTATTGACAAATTATATGATGACTCACATGTGTTATTGTACTTATTTCATCCTCTCATGATTATGATGATTTTTTTCTGGCTATGTGAGTCTTTCATACATCCTACATATTTCTTATAAATATATATGATGATGATGTTTATACAACTACATACACCCCATGTACTCGGTTCCTTTTCATGGTACTGACCCACATCTTCGGATGTGGGCTGTATTTTCTTGGAATGTAGGTTCAGGTGCTCAGTTCTAGGTTCGACAATGATTCTTTGGGCACGCTGTTCTACATCCTCTGTTGTGGTAAGTCCTCATGTTCAAGGACGTGATATCTGATGTTGGTTTCACGGAATAGTTTACATTTGATAACTGAGTATAAGTCAGTTGGGGCATGTCTCAATGGCTCGCGGGTTTTATTGATTTTCTTAGAGGCTTGTCAGACTAGTATAGATATTGGGAGTTGACTAATAAGTCGTATTTTATTATCTTTCTGAAATTCTTTTATTCTTGGATGATGATTACTCTTTGGATATTTGAGGGTTAGTTATGGAAACCCCATTGATTTGTGTTGTACTGAATGAAAATGACTCAGAGGGTTAGCTTGGGGCTACTCGTAGCCTCAAGCATCGTGTGACTATCCTCTGGGACCCTTTTTCTGGGGCGTAATAACTGCTTTATATACGATTCATATCATTGAAGTGCTTTGCCTTCAAGCTTGCAGGAAGCCAACTTCACCTTGGATCCTTTTGGTGTTTCATCAACTTCAAAAAATTTCTCATATTTATAAAGCCAATCCATCAAAACTTAACCATCAAACATAAGAAATTCCATATGATAACTCCTCGTTGGTAGCTGGTAACCTCCATTTCTGGTCCTTCATACATCAGAGGCTCATATCTTCCAAATTCACAAGGCGATAATTTCTCCCATTATTAAGGTTCTGATTCACACCTCCACCCAAAGTTAAGGTTTTGATTCTCATTCCTGAGCAACAACTACTTAATCTCATCCATTTCTTGCGCGACTTTCCCATCCACAGCATTATGCTTTTTGTCTATGACTTCACCATTCCCTCCATCAATCCCTTCAAACTATCAACCTCTTGATGTAATTCTTGTATCCTCATAGTATGATCCTCCATCTAAATCGGTCAGAGAATCGATGGCTCTGATAACACTGATACATTATTGAAATAATATTACGAAGATTTAGTTATAACTAATTGTAGTAGTGACCGGCCTTAACAGACCCTAACAGTCTTAACAGTTGTTGGCACCACGTGCAGCTCACGTGACTAACGGATTTTAACAACTAATTACAAACCTAAATCTGAAAATAGAAATACTACTCAATTATGGAATATCATTACAAATGGATCATATAATGATGAAGTATCGAACGAGATTGTCTTTTCAATTTTCGTTGAGATAAAGAGATGATTCTAATCATATCTTATGTAGTAATCATGCTTAGGGAAGTTAATTTATCATGACATGTTTTTGTCGGCTGAGGAAAATGCGAATAATACATAAAGGAAAGGTATGATTTTCATCTTGGCGAATTATAGAATGAGATGGTCTTTTTTATTTTTTAATGAGCCGAAAAGACGATTTTAATCATATCTTACGTAACAAACATGCTTAGAAAAATCGACTTATCTAATTATTTAATAAATTTAATTAGTTGATACGAGTTAATTACTTTTGTTACAATAAATACACCTTTCTCTTTATATATTACATCTATCAAATAGCAAAGAAAGAATCAACCATACAAAGTAGATGGCCATGAAAAAAGGATAATTTAAAAAATGAAGCAAGGTATAAAAAAATCATAAATTGATTTTTTTTCAATTATATGAAGAAAAAATATATGGAAATTAATTCCTCAATCCCACTTTAATTTGTCTCATTTACAAGATATCAATGCACGGGTCCAAAATATGTTTTTTTTTTTAATCTCAATTTATGTGACACAAATAGAATTTGGATAATTAGCCATTAAAATTATTTAAGGATTTAATTTTTGTGATTTATAATACTTTTTGTTCTATTCTAATTTAAGTGACGCTGATATATATATATATATATATATTGTTATTTAAAATACATTTTATGTCATTTTCAAATAATATATGTTACTTTATGTCTTCTTTTGTCCCATCTCAATTTATGTAGCACTAATATAATTTCGATAGTCAATCAAATTTTTTATGTTGACATATCATTTTATGTCTATTTTATCTTTTTCAAGAAATATTATTAATTTTCTATGCTTAGATGACTATAATAATTCTTAAGTGACTCATAATAACATGTCAGTAATACCTTTTAAGTCTTGAACTTAGTTCAAAAATACCCTTCATTAATCTATTGGCCCAGAAATATCCTTCAAGTATTGAAATTGGTTCAAAAGTACCCCTCCATCCACCTTTATGGCTCAAAAATACCCTTGAAACTACCAATTTTATTAAATCATAGTTAGAAATTTGAAAATGGCCAAAAATACCCTTCAAATATTGAAATTGATTCAAAAATACCCTTCATTAACCTATTGGGCGAAAAATACCCCTTCATCCTCCTTTATAGCTCAAAAATACCCTTACAACTAATAATTTTTTTAAATCACAATTAAAAATTTTATTAAATATGTGGATACATTCTATTGATTGAAACTAAATTAATTAAAATGGTAAACACAATCCGGACCCAACTCAATAGTTGAATTCTTGGGGTTTCTTGGTGGATCCTTGAGAGTTGAACTTGATTCTTGAAGGCTAGGGTTTACTATTTGAGAAATAATGTTCTTGATTAGAGGGAATTTTAATAAAATAATGACTAATTAGACTATTAGGGCATCTAGCAACAATAGACTCGCCCATGAGAGTAGAAACTTCTACTCTCATAGGCTAGTCTAGCAACAACAGACTCCCAATTTGATGTGAGAAAAAATTAAAACCCGATAGAAGATTCTTCACCTCGCTTTTATTTTCATTTTTTAGCAAATCTAAATCCAATAGAAGAGATAAATAATAATTTTTCTGTGTTTTTCATTGTTGACAAGAAAAAATTATTTTTATCACTTCTCATTTGAAGTTGATTCGGTTGATTTCAATGGAGATGGTACGATCTAGGATAAACACTAAGGGTTACGATCATTTATATAGGAACTACTAATTTTCAGTTAAAAGGCTAGCTTTTTTTTGTTCAAAAATATAGTAGATCTAGGATCTATTTTTGTTCCTAAATTAGATCTAGGGTATTTTGAGTTAGGGTTTTGTCGTCTTTAATCTGTCCAAATTAATTTTTTTTAGTTTATATTGATGCTCAATATGTGATAATATAACCTTTGACATTTATAATTGTTCGATTTTACTAGGGTTTTCACTAGGGTTTTGAATTAGGAGTTTTTGTTGTCTTTAATTTACCTTCAAAATTAATGTGTTATAGTTTGTTTATATACGTTAATGTGTTAAAATATGAGCTGTGAGGCTTGTTTTGTGTATATGATTAGTTCAAGATGTGATAATATAACCCATGAGACTTTTAATTATTGCATAAATACTATGATTTTTTGCTCGTGTACTGTGAGACTTTTATTTATATTGTGTTTTTATGGTCAATAATTTTAGGTTTATAAATTGAGTTTTCAACTGATCACTTTGAGATTTTATCATGCTAGACTTCTTGATAAGGGTAAAGTGAAGGGGAAAAAAGAAAAAAAATATGAGGGTGGACAAGTTACTGATTTTTTAGAAGTTGACGTCGATAGGTTGTCTTATTTTGAATTTAGGGATTATGTAAGGTATTTAGGGTATGATCTAGGACAATGCTTACTATATGTTAGATTTCCTAAGTTTTCTAATTTAAATGAAATTAGGTCAGACAAGGACACAATTGAGATTTAAAAGAAATTGGGCAATGTAAAAATTTTGGAAGCTTTTATGTGTCACATGTTTGATGACCCTGAGTTGGCCCACCTTTTTTGGAATATGTATGTGATGGGGAAGGGAATGCGCAGGAGGGAAGTGGTGTGTTTTTTAATAAATACACTAAAAATGACATTGGGAGTGTTGACAGGGCATCTAAAAATAGTGAAGATGCCCCTCCGTTTGTCCAACCTACTGCTCATACTTCTTCTCCTCCTACTGTTCAATCTACTACTCATACTTCTTCTCCTTCTTTTTTCCAACCTACTTCTCATACTTCTTCTCCTCCTACTATCCAACCTACTGCTCATGTCTCTCTCCTATAGCTGTTACTCCAAGTAGTTCTACTGCTGCTCCTACTAGTTCTACTGTTGCACCTTCTGAATCTATTGTACAATCTATTGATGGGGTGTAGAGATTGGGAGTGATGTGGACGAATATGTGGATGAAAAGTTAATAGGTCTTTAGAAAGAAAAGAGGAAAATAAAGAGAAGAAAGAGGGGAGAGAGATGAGTAATTCTTGAACATGTTAAGTTAAGAACTAGAATAAAGAGACCAAATACTAGCTATGATGAATATATAAGTTATGATAGAGATAATTTGGAAGGTAAGTTAGTTGGTGATGAACCTTTTTACCCATCAGATGAAGCTTACAACTTTAAAATTGATTCAAATGATGTAAATGATAAAGAAGATAAAGTTGAACAGGTTAAACATGGAGATAAGGCTAGAAGGAGGAAAAAATTTAATAGAGGTGTATATAGTTCATATTGTCAGATAGTTGTATAGGAGTTAGGACTAGTTTTTGAAAGTGTTAATGAATTTAGAGCTATTGTTACCAAATATGATATTGTTGAACATGTTGCAATTGAAAAATGTGTTAATGAACCTACAAGGTTAAAGGTTAGATGTACAACTGGTTTTTCATGGCTTCTTTATGGTAGCATTGATTCTAGGTCCATGAACTTTGTTGTGAAGACCTACAATCCAGTTTATAAGTGTGATCCTACCAGTAGGAACAAAATTTGTAATACCAAGTTCTTAGCCAGCCACTTGAATGAGAGGATAAAGAAACAACCATATATTAGAATTTTTGAGTTTCAACTGCTTATTAAGAAGAATTCGAATTTACATATTGGAAGAACGGGGTGTAGGAGTCAAAAATAAGGTGATTGAAGAACTAAAGGGTGACTATAATCTGTAATTAGAGAGGATTTTAGATTACAAAGATGAGTTGTTAAGATCAAATATAGGTAGTATATATGGAGTGAATCTTCATGATGAAATATTTGAAGATGGTAGAAAAACTTTTCAAGGCTTCTACATATGTTTTGATGCAATGAAGAAGTCCTTCCTATTTAGTTGTAGGAAGTGCATTGATTTGGATTGATGTTTTTCAAAAGGAGTGACAAAAAAATAGTTATTAGTTGTTGTGTGTAAGGATGGTAACAATCAAATATTTCCACTGGTATGGGAAGTAGTTGTGATTGAAATTAAGACCACTTGGAGTTGGTTTATCATATTGTAAAAGAAGATCTTCAGCTGGGAGATGGGACAGATTTGACACATGCAAAAGGTAAGAAATTGTTGTTTTTGCTTCTATTTTTGTTTTTGTTTATGGTTTTGTTGTAAATATTTCTATTGCTATTTTTCTTATAGGGATTATAAATTGTTGTAACTGAATATTTACCAAATGCTGAACATAGAATGTGTGCAAGGCTTGTTGGTAAAAAAATATTGTATGTAGAGTATTGAGAAGAAAAAATATTTTTGGAGGTGTGCAAGATCTACCTTTGAGGATGAGCTTAAGGACAATGTTAGTTATATGAAGATGTTGTGGGGGGAGGGGGGAATACTAGATAAGTTGATGTATTTTAATCCAGATATATTGACCAAGGTTTACTTTAGCACGGGAACAAAGAGTAATATTGGAGAAAACAAGATGCAGAATATTTTAATGTATGGATATTAGGATCTTGGCATAAGATAATAATTACAATGTTAGAAGAGATAAGGGTAAAAATAATGAAAAGAGTTGGACAGATGAGGGATTTTATTGATACTTGGATCAGTGACATTTCTCTAATGGCTATGAAAGTACTAAATAATAATACAGCAAGAGTTTAGGGTATGAGTTGCTTGATAGATGATATAGGCATATTATGGATTTTCCTAGAAAATATTGTAGTTATAGAGCATGGATGTTGAAGGGTATACCCTATACTCATGCAGTGGCTACTCTTCATTACAAAAAATTGGAACTGGTAAACTACATCTTTCACTGGTAAAATAGAGAAACATACATGAACACATACAGTTTCTTTATTCAGCCAGTTTGGATATAAAGATGTGGCCACAATCACAGAATATCTTTGTTATACCACATCTTGTTAAGAAGATGCCAGGTAGGCCTGGAAAGAATAGGACGAAAGAAGAAGGTGAAACCAAAAATAAAACTAGAAAGTTGTCCAAGAGAGGGATTAAGATATCATGCAGCACTTGCCATAGCAAGGGTCAGGGCAAAAGAAAATGTCTAACAGGTGCACCTGTTGTTGGCACTAATATAAATCATGGTCAAAGTTTATCTACTGGGGATTTCCCAAGTACAGGTCCAAATGCAGTCCCAAGTGCAGGTCCAAGTGAAACACCCACTGTTGGAAAAGGGAGAGGTTCAACTGGAAGAGGAAAGGGTAGACTAAAGGATTCTACAGAAAATGTATTTTATTTAATATGTGTGTTGTAAACTAATTATGCTTACCTTATACTAAATATCTTCTTTACTTTCTTTTTAGTGTGTTGGCAGATCAAGAATGGTTGGAATGGGAATACTTTACACACAAAGTGGATGCACAATTCTCAGTGTAAGTTTACCATTATATTTACTATTGGTCCTGTAATATCTAAATTTTATTTACTACAATTTATATAAATGTTAAGACATTCTTCATTTGAGCAGCTGGAAATGCCTAGTGAGAGATTCAAAACTGTCAAGTCTTCAGCAGTTGTGATTGGAAATCTTAGATATACACCAAAAACTGGTGTGAAATAGATAGGAAAAAAAGCTATGAACTCCAGAAATGAGAGGCAAAAAACAAATGGAAATAAGGCCCAAGGTTGCACACTTGAGTCAAGAAAGCTCCAATGTTCAATCTCTATAAGAAGTTGGTGTAGACTGATAGTTTTCTTTATATAAATATTAGCAGTTATGACTGTATTTAAGACTATGTTTTGGGTAGTTTACTGATGTAGTAGCTGAGTTGGCAGTTGTGACTGCATTTAAGACTATGTTTTTGGTAGTTCACTGATGTTGGCAGGTGAGACTGCTTTAGGAATAATTTATTGGTGGCAGCTTTGACTGCATTTTGTAACTGTAATTGTAATTATTTTAACAGTAGTATTCTTTTTGTAAATGTATTTAGTAAAAAGATATAATTGCACTTATTTTTTATGAATGACTAAGAAGTTGTAAGTTTATTGTTGCTGAAATATATGTTTGTGCTTGTGCAGCAGCTGTAACTGCATTTATTGATGTTTGGTTGGTGTTGTGATGTTGCTGAAATTTGTGTTTGTGTTTGTCTAGCAGTTGTGACTGCATTTAGTGTTGTGATATTGTATACAAATTGCAACACAAAGAACAACGAAAATAAAGCCAAAACTGTCAAGTTCAACTGTGCAATTTTATTACACAATAATTTAATTACACAACCTGGCAATTTTATCTAAGGTATCACCTAATAATTGATACAAATTTCAGCCCCTTAAAACATAACAAAAACAAAACAACTTAGTTTAGGGAAGCCTTTTTGGAGCTCCTTTCAAGAACATGAATTGAAATAGAAAACTGACACCCAAAATACATACACAAATGAGATTAGTCCAAAGTTGTTTTCCTTTTTCTTGGACATAGCCAACTTGATCTTCCATTTCTTCTTATTTGCCTTTATCATCTTCAAATCATCCTTAAAGCTGTCCATTTGCAACTCTATTTTGTTTATGTCTATTTTTCTCTCCACAGATTTGGTTTTCCTAGTAGTTTTCTCATCAACTATTTTGTGTTCATAAAATGCACAATTTGACGAAGATTCAACTCTTTCCTCAAGCTCCCCAATTCTTCCCAACAATTTAGGACTAACAAATTTGGATCGTTCATCAATAGAATAATCCTTCCAAAGCCAAAAATTGTATGATCTAGCATTCTAAAATAACAGCAAGTAGAATTGTATACACTATTCAAGATCAATGTTTAAAGGGAAAACTCACTTATCCCATAGTAAGGACAAGTCCAATATCGTCTACCCGGATTTCTTGAGGTCCATGAAGTGATCAATGGTAAAAGATGTCAATGTTTGCGTCGTACCTCGTTCAACTTATGATCTTCTTTTTGCTTACAAAGTCTACTCAAACTTATCTTAGCCACTAAAGTACCTTGATTAGGTAAACAAGCTTTAAGAGAGGTTGAACAAACACTTGAGGGAAGGAAAAAATATCAAAATTGTAACAACATTAAGACGAAATAATCATCAATATAGCAAGAAATCGAATGATTAAAAAGATTTAGTTACCAATTCTTCAAACAAATGATCTTCAATTTCAATTTTTAAAGACAAATTTGGGAATTGGGGCTCTTAGTTTGGAGTCCCAAATTGTCTTAAATAATAATTAGGGCTCAATAGATCCGTTGAAAATTAAAAGTGTTGTAGTTTTAATGTTTTTGCCATTTATTTTTGTCATTCAAAAGGTTGGACGCGCCTAAAACGAGTGTAATAAACGAGCCTTAGAATGGGTGTCGCATAGAGGTAATAGTATTACTTTTATATAGTTTACGTGTGTAATATTTCACTTTGATAGCTTAGATGTGGCCTAAACTTTTCGTGTATAGTTTGGGGTGGAAACGATGACTTTTCTTTAAAAAAAAAATTCAACTCGTTTAACCTAACTGTATCCTAACTTTACTTAATAATAGATTATATGTTAACTTTATTTACTACTTCCTCCATTCACTTTTATTCGTTACAATTTTTTTTAATTTGATTTTTAACTTTTATTCGTCATTTTTCACTAATCAAGAAAAGATAAAGTTGTTTTTTCCTACTATACCATTAATTGATTGCTCCTAGTAGCACTGAACTAACTAACTTTATAAATTATTTGAAGACTTTTGAAGTCTCCAAAAGGTAAATTAATCGTGTGAAAGTATTTAAACCATTCGTAAATCCATAAAAACATACTCTATGAAAGGTTTCTATACTCTTTACCTAATAAATGTTTCGATATCATTGTAATAATTACTCCATCAAAATTGAAATTTGACTTTGCTTAGTACTACATGACACAATCTATATATTATATAAAGGAAGGTCAGAGGCAAGATGATGTGGCACCACTCTATGACCTCCATTCATATTTATCTTTTTCTCTTTTTTTGATTTTTTTTCTATTTTTTTGTTTGATATCCTATTTGTATTAATGTCTTTTATTATAATAACAATATATGACTTATTATTAATACTCTTCTCATTCATGAACTTATTTATGTGAAGTGTCGGATTTGGCTTTAAATTAAATGTTCTGTTTTACATTTACAGTTTAAGAAGTGATTTTATTTTTGAACAAAAAAATTCAGAATTCAGACGTGAATTTTTTTAATTGGTAGCTCAGAAAAACTCGTGATTGTTTTACAAATGTGAATTTCAAGCTATAGAGAAATGGTAATGGATCCTATATAGTTAGGATATCTGCCACTTCCACCCTTGTTGTGGCAGAGTTGAGAAGGCCATTAGAGCTGCTTGTGAGAGTCAACATTGTGGAAAACGTGGACATCACTCTGACTGTTGTTCAACTTCTTTTCTCTCAAGAAGGAATTAACATTATGTGCAAAGTTCATGGGGAGACAGGATCCTATATTCATCTTCACAAGCATACCTTACATGTTAGACTTTTTGGGTCCGTCAGACAATCTTGATTGGGCTGAGCAGAGATTTATTGACTCCATTCTGGCACTACTTGAAAGTAAACAACTTGAGGTGCATCTTCGTAGAGGTCTTATGCCTCCTAACCTGATTAAAAGAGTCGTTACAACATTTGGACCAGATCTTAGTTTTCTTATGGAAAAAGTGCCTCGGGTAGAGTTTCCTCTAAACACGAAGTGCCATTGTATCTGTATCAATGGTACTATAGATATAAAGCAAAGCGGTGAGGAAATAATCTCTGAAATTGCACAGAGTAGTTTTCCAACTCAGACGACAAGAGATGAGGCTCACTGTATTATTTGCTTGTGTGAATTGGAGGATCCTTATAGATTCAAAGCTTGTACCCATGTATTTTGTCGCTCACTCTTGCTAGAGCAGTACGAGTCTGTGATCAAAAGTTAGGAAGGTTTCCCCATGTGATGTTTGTGTTCTGGTTGTGGGGAACCCTTTTTGCTTGCTGATCTGAAGTCTCCATTGTAAACTGAGAAGTTGGAAGAACTTTTCAGGGCTTCCTTGGGAGATTTTTTGACAACCAATGTAGATACTTACCGCTTTTTCCCCTTACCAGACTTCTCTTCAGTTTATCGCATGCTTTTTTTTGCTCATGCTTCCACAGCACTCATCACAGACAAAAGGCACACCAAACTCCATATCAGAAGTTGTAATTCAATAAACTGAATGGCAGTCTGGTGAGGGGCAAAAGCATTAATACCTACATTAGCTGACACAAAAGCTCCCAAGGAAGCCCTGAAAATTTCTTCCAACTTCTCAATTGACAATAGAGACTTCAAATCAGCAAGCAAAAAGGATTCCCCACAACCAGAATGCAAATAGCACATGGGGAAACCTTCCCGACTTTTGATCGCAGACTCATACTGATCTAGCAAGCATGAGCGATAGAATGCATAGGTGCAAGCTTTGAGTCTATAAGGATCATCCAGTTCACACAAGCAAACAACACAGTGAGCCTCATTTTCTGTTGTTTGAGTTGGAAAAATGCTCTGCGTAATTTCATATATTATGTCCTCAAAGTTTTTCTTCAAATCTTTAGTACCAATGATATAGATGCAATGGCGCTTTGTGTTCAAAGAAAAATCTGCCCTAGGTACCTTTTCTTTAAGCACACTAAGATCTGGTCCAAATATTGTAATGATTTTTTCATCAGGCCAGGAGGAAAAAGACCTCCACAAAGTTGCACCTCAAGTTGTTTACTTTTATGTAGTGCCAGAAGGGAGTCAATAAATCTCTGCTCAGCCCTATGAACATTGTCTGAAGAACCAAAAACTCTAACATGCAAGCTATGCTTGGCAAGATGAATATAGGCTCCTGTCTCCCTATGAACTGTCCTCATCATTTCAATTCCGTCTTGAGAGAACAGAAGTTGAACAACCGTCGGAGTGATTTCCACGTGTAGCATAATCTTGCCTCTCATAAGTAGCTCCAATGGCCTTCTCAACTCTGCCACAACGATGGTGGAAGTGGCAGATATTCTAACTATATAGGAACCATTATCATTTATCTTTAGCTTGCAATTCACATCTGCAAAACAATCACGAGTTTCCCTGAGTTACAAATTAAATAAATTCACTTTAGAATTCTAAATTTTTTTGTTCTGAAATAGAATCACTTCTTAAACTATAAATGTAAAACAGAACATTTAATTTGGAATAGCTGGGCTCGTGGATTCCCTGGCCCTTCCATGGATTTTCTTGGTTCGTGTGGCTAATACGCACTAGGACCTTTACTCTCTACCTTAAACTGCCCCCTAACCCTCTACCCTAGTTCGCGTCCTCCACACCTTCTTTTAATGTTCATGCTTTTTTTAATCAATTGTTATCCTTAAGATTGAAAGTATTACTAAAATCGATGTCTTATTCAAGGTAGATGGATAGATGGATAGATATATATATATAGATGGATAGATAGATGGATAGATGGATAGATAGATGGATAAATGGATAGATGGATAGATGTATAGATAGATGGATAGACGGATAGATGGGTAGATGGATGGATGGATGGATAGATAGATAGATATATAGATGGATAGATGGATAGATGGATAGATAGATATATAGATAGATAGATATTGGAATAGCTGGGTTCGTGGATTCCCTGCTCTTTCCATGGATTTTCTTAGTTCGTGTGGCTAATACGCATTGGGACCTTTACCCTCTACCTTAAACTGCCCCCTAACCCTCTACCCTAGTTCACGTCCTCCATACCTTCCTTTAAGGTTCATGTCTTTCGTAAGCTATAACGGCTCCATATCATACCAAATCACCTCCCTCTAATATTTCTTCGGTCTGCCTCTACACGGCCTAAAACCATCCATAGACAGTGTCTCACACCTCCATATTGGAGCATCAGAGCCCTTCCTCATTATGTAACCAAACCATCGTAACCTCACTTCTCGTATCTTATTATCTACCAAAGCCACTCCCACCTTCTCTTGAATAATCTCATTCCTTACTCTATCTTTCTTGGTATGTTTACACATCCATCGCAGCACCCTCATCTATGCCACCTTTAACTTTTGGATGTGAGAGTTCTTAACCGGGTAATACTCCACTTCATACAACATAGTTAACCGGACTTCCACTCTATAGAACTTACATTTAAGTTTCAGGGGTACCTTCTTATCTCATAAAATTCTAGAAACGAGCCTTCATTTCAACCACCTACCCTAATACAATGCGTGACATACTCGTTAATCTCACCATTGCCCTAAATCATAGACCCCAGATACTTGAAAATCTCTCTCTTCTGAATGGCTTGAGATTCCATCTTCACAACCATGTCGGCCTCCTGTAACACATCACTAAACTTACACTCCAAGTACTTTGTCTTGTTCCTGCTCAACCAAAATTCTTTAGACTCCAGATTCTGTATCCAAATATCTAACTGATCATTGACTCCTCCTCAAATCTCACCAATTAGAACTACATCATCAGCAAATAACATACACCAAGGCACTTATCCTTGAATATGCTGCATCAAAACATCCATCACCTAGGAAAATAAAAAAGGGCTAAAAGTTAATCCCTGGCGCAAACCTATTAAGACCAAAAAAAGCTCTAAATATTCACCTACCGTCCTCACACAAGTCTTCGCTCCATCATACATTTCCTAAATCGACCTAGTGTAGGCCACGGGCACTCCTCTATCCCCCAAGCACCTCCACAAAATCTCCCTGGGTACTCTGTCATATGCTTTCTTCAGATCACTAAACTTCATGTGTAAGTCCTTCTTCCTCTCCCGAAACTGCACTACTAATCTTCTTACAAGATGAATGGCCTCATTAATTAAGCGACCAGTCATGAAATCAAACTAATTCTTAGAGATAGTCACGATCCTTCTCAACTGCAACTCAACCACCCTTTGTCAAACCTTCATAGTATGACTCAACAGCTTAATACCTCTATAATTGTTGCAACTCTAGATATCTCCCTCATTCTTATAAAATGGAATCATCGTACTCCACCTCCATGCTTCAGGCATCCTTGCCACCCTAAAAATTATGTTAAACAACCTTGTAAACCACTCCAAACATGCCTCGCCGGTATACCAAAAATTCACTGGAATCTCATCAGGCATGTTTCCCTACCTCGACGCATCCTATGAATATCCTTGTTGACCTCTTTAACCTCAATCCACCTATAATAACCATAATCGTGACACTCTTCAGATTTCTCCAAGTCCCCTAACACAAAACCTTTGGCCCCCTCATCGTTCAAAATTTTATGAAATAGAACTGCTACCTCTTCCTAATGAGGGCATCCTTAACCAACACTGTACCATCCTCTCCCTTGGTGAAATTCACTTGTGCAAAGTTAATAACCCCTCCGCTGTGGCCTTGGCAAGCCTAAACAACTTCTAATCCCTATCTTTTTCCTCTAAAGCTGCTACAAGCTCTCAAAAGCTGTAGACTTAGTTGTCACTACCGCTAACTTAGCCACTCTTCTAGCTACCCTTATTTGTATGTCTCTCCTTATCATCCTTGCTCTCAACTAACTTCGCATAAGCCACCTTCTTCAACTCTACCTTTATCTTAACCTCCTCGTTCTACCGCCAGTCCCCTCGATGCATGCCAGACCGACCTTTCGATATACCTAATACCTCTTTAGTAGTATCCCAAATGAAACTTGAAGTCTTCTTCCACATGAAATCCACATCTCTTCTACCCTCCTAAGCCCCCTACTCTTTAACTTCTCTCCCAACTCTAAAGCACTAGCCAAAGTCAAGCTACCTTACTTAATCCTGGATCGAGCCTCCATACTTCTTTTCTTTCTACCCTAATTAATTACTAAGTCCATTACCAACAACCTATATTGAATTGAAAGATTCTTTCTAAGTATGACTTTACAATCCTAACATAGTGCTCTATCACCATTCCTAAGGAGCTCAAAGTCATTTTGAGTCTTGGCTACGGAACTAGGAAAAGTAATAAGGAGCTTTACCTTCTTCGAAAAGCTCGAATTCTCTATTCACAATAAATCCCAAGAAAAGTCCAACGGAGAAATACCGTCTTCACTTCTCTCCCCAAAACCAAAACCGACATGCACATCATCATAGCATCTCGACAAAGAACCAATAAGCCCATTGAAATTTCCACCCACGAAAAGCTTCTCAGAGCTTAGAACGTCCCTCACAACCTCATTCAAAATATTCCTAAAATCCTTTCTTCTCCTCCTCATCCAAACCTATTTGTGGAGCATAGGCACTAATAACATTAGCCTAAGACCCTCTAATTACCAACTTAATAGACATCAACCTATCACTGACTCTCTTAATCTCCATCAGCCTATCTCTAAGTTCGTCACCTACTAAGATACCTACCTCATTTTTATGCCTCACACTACCCGAGTACCACAACTTATATCCATCCACATCTCCCGCCTTAGTGGCTACCCTTAGTCTCCTGGAAACACGCTATACTAACCCTTTATTTTCTAAAAATCTTCATCAGCTCTATAGAATTACCTTGAAGCATTCCGATGTTCCAGGACCCAACTCTCAACCTAGAAGCCCCCTTGTCCTACCTATCCCTACTCCCCCTCACCCCTAACCCTGAAACTGATCCTAGACCCGACCCAAACCTATGACATAACCCTATTTGAAACAAGTATGACCATAAAGATAGACACATGTGAGAATGTAATGAACTCGGGGCTTGGAGTGTGTGAGTGATGGACTTAAAACACACCAACATGACCCTAATCTCACACTCGGAGTGTAAAGAGGAGCCTTGGAGCACAACAATACAGCTCCTAAATACACTTATAGGGAGCCTAGTTCTTAAAAAGGCATTTTGGACATTTTGTATTTTATTTGTAACCTAGTATAAATAAAACATTATAGGGCTTTTAGACTTAGATTATTCATGATATTGTAAGTCTTGAAACACAAAGAAACACAAGTCCTCTCTCCTTGAGGCACCAAAAGTGAAATTAGGCATAGAGAGTGTGGAATCACTCTTGTTGTTCTCATGGCTTGGAAACGTGATGCTTGGGAGGTGGATTCCGACCTTGTTTCTTTGTAAGAGATAGGTGAACGTTGTGTGTAGTGTTAAGGGTCCAAGAGTGGAATATGCTCTTGGGTTCTTAAGACTATACCTTCATTAAGTCTATCTAACTACCCCTTTACTTTTATTGTAATCTTGTAGTAGTTTGTGTTCATGTAACCGTTTCTATCTCTTGTTAGTAAAATCGTGTGTTCTTCCTATCTTGTTATTGTTGTCCATCTCTCCATATTGTTGCAATTTTGGTGTATTTACACCTTCAATATCTTGTTGTTATTGTGTTTTCATTGTTGTTGTAGTCAATCCGAGAGTGGTCACCAGAGGGGTCCTTCGTTCTTCAAACTTGTAGACTGATTTGGTGTTTGTTTCGTGTTTCCCTTGTTCTCTTCTTGTATCATTTGGTATCAAAGTCATCTTTGTTACTGTTCTTACAATACCAATCTTGGGCTTTCTTGCTAAGAAAAAAAAAAGCTGAAAACTGAAAACTGCAAAAAAAATCCAGAAATGTGCAAATCTGTCCATTTTGTGTTCTTGGCCGAAAATTGTGTTGTTGTTATCTTGGCCAAGATTTGTTTGTTGTGTGTCTAGAACATGTAGTCTTTTGTTTGTTTAGAGTGTTTCTAGTGTTGGTTTCTTTCTCATCAAAACTAAAAAGTGTCCAAATCTAAGATTGAACTTGAACTTGTTGAAGTTTTAGATGTGAACAAGGTGTGGCCGAGTTGGATTTTGTTGTTACCTAAATACTGGCCGATTTGATGGTCTTGTTGCAGTGGAGTTGGAAACTGAAATTGTTGTTGTTCTTGGACTTGTTGTTGTGTTCTTAAGGTTCTTCACCCTTTCATCATCTTGTTAATCCTTAAAGTGCAAACTAGATCTAAAAAGGTGAAAGACAAGCTTGTAGTAGTTGTTAGTGAAAGATTTGTCCCCTATCACTTCAAATACTTTTCATCTACTTTTCCTTGATTTAAGGACCTTGTTTCAAGGAGAAATTTCAAAGAAGTCAAGTTTTGCTTTTGAAATTTGAACAAAAAGGCTCCAAGACCACTTTTCCCTCCATTAACCAAATCCACCTCCCAAATGATACAAGAAGCACGAGGGAAACACGAAACAAACACCAAATCAGTCCACCAGTTTGAAGAACCGAGGACCCCTTTGGTGACCACTCTCGGATTCACTACAACAACAATGAAAACACAATAACAACAAGATATTGAAGGTTTAAATACACCAAAACAGAAACAATATGGCAAGATGGACAACAATAAAAAGATAGGAACAATACACGGTTTTACTAACAAGAGATAGAAACGGTTCCAAGAACACAAACTACTACAAGATTACAATAAACGTAAAGGGATTGTTAGATAGACTTAATATAGGTATAACCTTAAGAACCCAAGAGCATATTCCACTCTTGGACCCTTAACACTACACACAACGTTCACCTATCTCTTATGAAGACACAACGTCTGAATCCACCTCCCAAGCATCACGTTTCCAAGCCATGAGATCAACTAGAGTGATTCCACATTCTCTATGCCTAATTTTGGTTTTGGTGCCTCAAGGAGAGAGGACTTGTATTTCTTTGTGTTTCAAGACTTACAACATCATGAATAATCTAAGTCTAAAACCCTTACAATGTTCTATTTATACTAGGTTACAAATAAAATACAAAATGTCCAAAATGCCCTTTTAAGAACTAGGCTTCCTTCTAGTGTATTTAAGGGCTGTCTTGTTGTGCTCCAAGGCTCCTTTTTACACTCCAAGTGTGAGATTAGGGTCGTTTTGGTGTGTTTTTAGTCCTTCACTTGCACACTCCAAGCCCCGGGTTCATTACATTCTCACATGCATCCATCTTCGTGGTCGTACTTGTATCACTATCCCACCATCAATTACCCCAACCACTACTCAAAAGGATATGTTAGAAGAAAAACAATGAAAAAGTAAACAAAAAACGCCATGAGCAAAAGGATAAGGCTAAAATAGCTCAATAAGCAAACAAAACTATCAGGCTGGCTTGATACACACAAGCAAAAATAGGCATAATCCTACCCATTGTAAATACGTATACTAATAAAGAACACCTACTAAATTACGGATACATTGAAATCAAAAATGCCACAGAATTAATCAATAAATATCAGAGAAGTAATCATGATATAAAAAGAGACAGAATGCCTACACCCAATACCTAGAGCAAAATAAACTAGAGAAGAATGAAACGAGTGCACCTGATACTTGGAGAGGACGTAGTGAAGGATTATTTCTTGATTTTTTTGTCAAATTTTGGCAAATTTACACAAGAATTGGTCGCCGAAATTTGTTGTCACCACCTTTACCCTACTGCTCGTACTTTGTCCCTGTAACTGGTAGCTGGAAAAATGTGTTGGTTTGCTAAAATCTTGATGTCACCACCTGAAGTGACGGATTTGAACTTGTAGTACTTGAAAAAGGTTATAAAGAAAGGAGAAAAGCACAGAAAGCAGAAATAAAAAGAAAAAATGACGATCAAATTTCGCTGGAGAATGATGTTGCTCGTTGGGGCTGGGATCACCCTTGAGTGCAACCGTGATTAAAAATCATAGAACTCCAAGAGAGAATTTCGTCGACACAGTGGCGACGAAAAACCTGAGCAAGAAAAAAACTTAGATGCCAAAGAAGAAGTGGTACTTCACCGGAGCAGTGGTAGCGATCCCCGAGCAGAAGTCGGACATTGAACACCGAAGATACGCCGGAGAATATCAGTAAATTTAATTTATATCATACTATATATTTTAAATAAATTTATTATTTGTTCATTATTCATTTAAAAAAAGATATTACATTAGAACTTACATGTTCAACAATTTGATTTTACAAAGAAAGAGTATTTTATTTTTTGGTGATTCTAATTTAGTAATGAAAAAGATTATCGCCAAAAAATAAGGAAAAATATTCAAGTTTATTTACAATTCTCAGTGTATTGGTCTCAGATAGATCTATTATTTATAAAGTAATTACTTATCAATTGAGTTACCTTTGCGAGCTGATCCAAAGGAGCTCATCACTAAATCGATCTCCAACAAGATTAATGACCCAAGGCTAAAGCAAAAGAAAACTGACATTGTAATGAGCTTCCAGCGGTGCCATTTACGAATGTTTCTAGACGGTTCTCATTTTGAAACCCTACTTTAGGTCATATTTATAGAGGGTTAAGAATGGACCGAGTCTTAACCCACAAAATCTTGAATTTTTTGTTTTGGTTTTGCTTTTTTGGTCTATTTGGTACAACTTTTTTTAATGGAAAATTTTCAGAAATAGCAACTATAGAGCCTTATTTGTAAGTTTTATAGCAACCCTTTCAAAATTAGTTCAATATTAGTTCAGTAATTCAGTTTTAGTTTCCTTGACCATAGCATACAGATATCAGGCATACAGTTATCAGATTTTATTATTTCAGTATTTACAGATTTTATTCAGAACATGTTATATATATCCTTGGTCATACATCCTTAGTACTAACAAATTTCATGTACTCTATTTAGTATTACATGTTACATATACTAACATACATACAATCAAACAGTTATTATTCATATCCATGAAACCATGCATATCAGCTTACCTTATTTAGCATTCTAGTACATTCAAAGTATTGATCGTATACTCTTTTATTGCACTATGATGTTTCATATCATACGTTCGGACTACCCCGCCCCCTCAAAATTCTCGACCGTACCTAGTTATCCTAGAACACCCGTAGCAGCAAAAATGGTGAGTCCTCATGTTTGAAGGATCGATTATGTTTATTTCACTTTCTCATTTTAGCAGAAAGGCAGAGTTAGTTAGGGACTTGTCCTATCAACTCCTCAGTTATTCAGTTAGAGGCTTTCAGACTAGTACAGGCAGTTAGTCATATTTTTTTAGATTTCAGTGGTCATTATCAGTTTTGTTTTATAAACTTATCAGATTTATTACTTAAAACCTTGTGGCATTCCTTAGTTTATTTCTGCATATTATCTTTTGATATAAGTTTTACTCAGTACTCACAGTAGGTACCAACTCATGGGTTAGCTTATGGTACCTCGGGAAGGTTAACACCATGTAAATCCTAGGGTGTACTCTCGGGGAATTACAAACTTGATTCTTTCATGACCTAAGCTGGGGCCCTAGCCGCAATGTCCATCCTGAACCATCAAGGCCCGATACACCCTTGTAACTCCCCAACCCACTAGTTATATTTTCCGCTTTAGGTCCAGGCCTGCACGGCTTTAAAATGAGTGACTAGCGAGTAAAGCTTTCTTACTTATAAACCCAATATCCCTCATGTGTTTTGTCGATATGGAACTCCTTCCTAAGTTAGGATGTTATATACACCCCCCTTATGGACTCAGTATCCTCGCTGAGGTTTACCACAACGAATGGGATTTTCCTATTCCAGGACTAAGGTTTACCCTGCCTTATCGGGATTTGCCTACACTCAGTTTGAACTCTATCCCACATCGACAGTATGGACACAGGAGTGACTATGATACCATTCTATCATGACCTGAGCTGCGGACCTGGCCATGACGGGCATCCCAAAATATCAAGGACCGAGACACCCCTATAACTACCTAACTGACTAGTGATATTTTCCACTTTAGGACCAAGCCCGCACGGGTATAAAATGTGTCACTAGGGAGTAAGACTTTCTTATTTATTAACCCAGTATCCCTCCTGTGTTTTGCCAATGTGAAAGTTTTTCCTAAGTTGGGGTGTTACATAGATTAAATCCCACTCTAAAACCTAGGACAGAGAAAAACCAAACCATTTTTAGGCATTAACCTAGGAAGACCCAATACCTGAGGGGATGTTGGGCCAATTAGAAAAAATCACCTTACGTCTATTGACTAGGAGTCAATAACAGACAATTATCTTTCATATGTTTTAATTGAAAGATGTAATGTTAATTTGTATGGACCATTGTCCCTTAGGACATATTTAGGATCAATGGAACGTCTTACAAGCGGTATGTATATCCTTGAAATGTTAGGCTTACCTTTTGTTTGAAAGGTCCCATGTATGCTAGGATGCGTAGTAACTGTTTATGTGCCAAAGTGTTTTATTGTTTTGCTTTATATATATTTGCTTGATCTGTGTATTTAAATAACATATCTTTGGCTTTAAACAAGACTAGTCCATTATTTTATTTCAAAAACATCGAGCATTAATAAGCATATAAGACTTAAAATTTGAACCCTTCCAAAATACACTTAAAAGTCCATCAATTTTATTTCTTCGAATTTAACCCACAGTTTATTCAAAATTTCATTAGGTCATTTTCCAATTCATATTGACCATGCTACTCTTACAATTTGTTTCTCTTGTGCTCAATTATAGTTAGAGCTACCCACATGTTCTATTAGAAAGACTATGTTGTTTTCAAAAGAGCTTTTGAAATAAACCTTTTAGAATGTTTATTCATAAACACCGACTTCTCCTAATCAATTTTTTCATTCTAATTCAAAATCCATAAAGTGGTCAAATTTTTGATCATTCAATCACTCTTCTCAAAGAATCCTATTCTTCGAGTTCTGGTCTAGTCTATTTGTTTTATATATTATTTTGATTAGTTATTTTGGTCATAAACTAATATTTTTAACTTTAGAATGTTTTTATTTTTGTTTAAAGAGTGGCTGATTTGTGTTGGTATTCAAATTTGCTCGTCTCACAAAGACAATAAATAATCACTAGTAGCACATTAGTATTTCATACAATGTAAGGTCCAGAAAGAAACTATAGATTCGTCAGTTCTTGCTTTGGCTAATACAAGGACTCGTTCAACTAGGGATCCTAATTTTATTAACACAAATACTTCATCTAATTCTTACCTTCTCTATGGCTATGTATCTGTGTGGCTCGATAGGAAGAGAAATAACCTCAGATCTCATTGCGGTTTGTATCAAAAAATTGCCGAGCTAAAGCTCATGGTGATGCAAAGTAGAAAACCCTCTCAGACTCCTCTAAACATGACTCTGCATAATGATTCTCGACAAAAAGTACCTATGTTTCCAATGTTAGAAGTAGTCGATCAGGAAGGTCATTTTTCTCATACTTCCCAAAATGCTCCTTCTGTGTACACATTTGATCATCTGAAGGTTCAGAACATATCATTATCACACCAATCTCTGCCAGTATAAATGTATTCTACCACTCCACAAATGAAACAAACTAAAGGGTTATACTACTTAGATGTTAATCATTATGTTGAAAGAAAGAATAATCCAAGAGTATAAACTAATGAGATAATGAATAGACAGCTCAAGGTCTTAGAAGATTTAATAAGAAGCCTTTGGTGACTTGGGAGTAACCAAGGTGTGAAGTATGAAGAGTTTTGTGGATTTCCCGAGATCGAGCTGCCTCTTGGTTACAAGATCCCAAAATTTGAAATGTGTGATGGGTCCTAAAATCCCTTCTTTCATTTGAAGACTTATTGCAAAAAGTTGATTGGCGTGGACAAAATGAAAGAATATGGTTCAAGCTATTCTGTCAAAGTTTGAATGGAAAGGCTTTAAAATAGTATGCTTAACAAGATGTAAATAAATGGCGCACTTGGGATGACCTGGCAAATTCTTTTGTAGATCGTGATAAGTTTTTTGTCGATATCTTCCCTAGCAAGATCTCTATCACAAAGCTAAGTTTAAAATCAAATGAGAGTTCTCTTGAATATCCCATATGTCAGAGAGAAGAAGAGACCATGGTACATCCACCTATAGAAGAAGCCAAAATGATCAATTACTTCATCCATGCACTAAATTAAGAATATTTTGATCGCATGTTAATAATGGCTGGAAAAACATTTACTGAAATTATCTAGATAGGGGAAATGATTGAGGATGGCCTCAAGATAAGAAGGATAATAAATTTGAACAAACTTCAATCCATTCATAAGAACTTCCAGACTAGCTCTTTCAGAAATAAAAACAAAAAGGAGAAGGAAGTAATGGGAGTGATACCTCAAGAAAGTTCTTCCAACTATAAGCATCCACCTCGATACCAAACTAATGCTCAACATAATCACTATCCGATCTTTAATTCAAAAGAAACATACCATGCTCAACCTCCACCACAAAACTACCAAAATAATGTTCCTCGTGCCAATCATGAAAGGAATCTCGCCTGAATTTTCACGTCATTGGAAGAATCTCTTACTCGGCCTTTTGAAAGGTTGAAAGAAGGAAAACTACTTCATCCAGTGGAAGCAAAGACTGTGAAAAATTCCATTCTGGAGTTGTTGTACATGATACAGATACATGTATAACCCTCAAGCACAAAATTCAGGATCTAATTGTTGCCAAGGTGATAACTCATGAAGAAGGTCCAGCTAATGTTAACAACAATCCATTTCCAAATCACAAGAAGTAGTCATTCGAATCATGAATTGAAAAAAGCATGAATTTTCCTCAAAAGGCGCACTTTTGGCATCCTTCTATCCTGCATAGGGAAGTTAGTGTTTTCTTTCCTTGTAATTATAATTTCTTATTTTACTTTCTTGGATCTGCATTTTGTTGCTTTATTTTTTTGTAATCATACTTTATTGTTTGATTTCCTTTTAATAGCACTATATGGTTTGATTTCCTTGTAATTACACCCTTTTAGTTGTAATGAACTACGTTCAAATTGATTTACTTTGTGAAATACGTAAGCATCGTGTATTGGCTTCGGTCACATTATCAAAAGTATCAAATCTCTTTTGTATGTATGGACAATGTTTGACCAAAATTCCCTAAAATGGAATACATAGGTGGCCTGTGTCTGCTTCTGTCAATCCCTTAGAAGATTTTTCATTCCATTATATATTGAAATTACCTTTCCTACCTCAACTGAATGTGTAGGTACCACACTGGCTCGGTCATATCTCCTGTAACATTTTCATAGATACTATGAATTTTTTTTTTGAGAAGATCTCAAAAATTCATCAAAGGATCCATTCCTAAGTTAAATGAAGATGGAATTGAAGCATGTAATCGGGGCAGAAATTTTTGAGAAGGTCTCAAAAATCTTACAAAACTTTACATCTGCTACAAAGTTGAAAATCGGATTTTGCTGAAGCTTATATAAGGGAATAATATTTGAAGTTCTCTATGCTTAAGTACTCCATGTTAGAAACAACTTAACTACTTCACATTTTAGATGGGGATGGAATTTTTGAGAAAATCTAAAAAAATCCATATTATGCAATGTCCGGAGTTATAAGAAATATTAGGAGTTATGTGTTATAGATCGGGGCAGAATTTTTGAGGAAGTTCCTAAAAAATTCCATAAATGTTGTACTTCAAGATTAGAAAGTTTAAAAATCAATAATCAATAAGGTACATCAGGAGAGCAAGGCAATACCAACATAGTCAGTCTCTCAAAACTAATAATTTTTCTTTGGATGTGGGAACAGTGAAGTGACAAAGTTTACAACGTTAAGAATGACAAAGGGCATTATCAGACCCGTTGTGGCCTTGCCATAATAATCCATACAACTTCTCTTCCTTATTTTCTTCTTAATTTAAGTTTCTATTACTTTGTTATGATTTCTGACACTTTCTCTATAGGGCATAACGATGAAGATATGGAGACACTATCTAAACTATTATCTTTAAATCATCATTAGTCAAACAACTTCATCTTTATCTTTAAACTCTATCTTTTATTACACTCCTGACTTAGTTATGACAAATTATTGTATTATTAATGAGCATTGTTTAATTTATACAGGTGACGTTATGTAAGATTGCCTTTAAGAAATAATGCAAAAGTATCCTGTTGAAGTTTGAGGATTCAATCCAGAAGCTTAGGACATGAACATGTCCTTTAGAGGAATCCTGATTCCAAGGATGAAGTTTAATAAATCAACTTCTATATTTTCTTATCTTATTTGGGTCATCCACCATTTCTAAGGACATATCTTTTTTAGGTCATCCACCTTTCAAGAGGACATACCGAATTGTTACTTCATCCGAGATGACACATATTGGTGTATTTGGGTCATCTACACTTTCAAAAGGACACATCTTATTATTTTGGGTTTTCACCTTTAAAGAGGATAAATTAGGTTGTCACCACATTTAAAGGGATGCGTTGCATTCAAAATAGGTTGTCTGTCTTTCAATGAGATATATTGGCTCATCATTCCCATTTAAAGTTGTATGTTATATTTAAGATAGGTTGTCCGCCTTTCAATTAGACATGTTGGACTAGTGGCACATTGTATTCAAGATAGGTCATCCACCTTCCTATAAGACACATTAGACTGTCATCCCCATTTAAAGTGGCATGTTACATTTAAGATAGGTTGTCCTCCTTTCAATGAGGCAAGTTGAACCATCGCTCCATTTAATGTGGCACGCTACATTTAAGATAGGTCATCCGCCTTACAATGAGACATGTTGGGCCATCACCCCATTCAAAGTGACATATTACATTTAAGATAGGTTGTTCTCTTTTCATGAGACACGTTGTATCTTTACTCCATTCAAAATGATATGTTATATTCAAGATAGGTCATCCACCTTTTAATGAGACACATTGGATCATCACTCCAGTCAGGGTGTTATGTTACATTCAAGATAGGTCGTCTGTCTTTCAGTAAGACACAATAGGTCGTTACCTCATTAAAAGTGGCATGTTACATCCAAAATAGGCCGTCCATCTTTCAATGAGACACGTTGGATCGTCACTCCATTCAAAGTGGCATATTACATTCAAAATAGGTTCACCTTTCAATAAGATACATTGGATCATCACTCCATTCAAAGTGGCATGATATATTTAAATTAGTCGTTCGCATTTCACTAAGACACATTGGACCGTCACTCCATTCAAAGTGGTATATTAAATTCAAAGTAGGTCATCCACCTTTCAATGAGACATGTTGGACCGTCACTCCCTTCAAAGTGGAATGTTACATTCAAATAGGTCGTCCGCCTTTCAATGAGATATGTTGAACCATTATTCTATTCAAAGTGGTATATTATATTCAAAATGGGTCATCCACCTTTCAATAAGACATGTTGGACTGTCACTCCATTCAAGGTTGTGCAAATTGATTCATCAACTGTCTCAGAACAACATGTTCAAAAGGATTTGCACCAATTTACATTAATGTAATGCTATATTTGTAACTAAGTATTCTGTTTGACACGTTGTCAAGAGAATCCGAAAGGATGAAATTCTCAATTCAAAATCACTGGTGTGGACGACTGTAATACCCCGCATTTCACTAAGACACGTTGGACCGTCACTCCCATAACACCAAAATAAGTTTACTTCCTCTCAAAATCACCAAGAACATTCATTAGGGTTCCAACATAAAAATCCAAATATCTCAAGATTCAACCATAGGTTTTCGATAATTTTTTAAGATTCGGATTCCCCATTCCGAGAGATATGAGAAGCACCCACTAATGTTAAGATTAACAATCCGAAGTTAAGAGTTCATCCAAAGCTTAAATTTCAAGGTATGTGGGGTTTGAACAAGAACGCCCTTCCGTTCTTGTGCCCAAAACTTATTTTAGATTATAAATTACTGAATTTTTGATTATCTTCCATGAAATTCTAGTTGGGGTTTATACCCATGGTTGTTAATTACAATCTTATAAGGTTCCCAATGATTTAGAAGTGTAATTGTATGACTAATTTCAGATATTTATGAAGTAATGTGATTTTCCAGATTTTTCCAAGTGAGTTTAAGTGTTTTATTGTGATTCTTGATTTCTATATTTTGACATTGTTGAATTATTTTCAAGAAGTATAATGAGTATGATGTTTTACAATGATATTACATGAGTATGTTTGTATTTTTAAGCTTATTGCTAAAAATTTTAAATTTTGAGTTGATTCATCAATATTTACATTATCAAGCATAAATCTTTTGGTGTTTTAATACAAATTCGATATATGGGTCATTAACCCCTATTTAAAGATTGTTGTTTTGAGAACGAGTTATTGAGAACTTCTATAGAATTGCAAGAAGTATGTTTATATTTCCATTATTATGAGATCTTTAAATCTTTGATAATAAGTCTATCAAGATTTCAGGAAAGAGTTTTTTTTTTAACCCAAGTAAGAAAAGAAATCCACATTTGATTGATTTATGATAAAAGGGTAGCATATTGGCTCCCGATGCAAATTGTTGAATTGTTTATTGTGAATTTTCTTTAAAGTTCTGAGCTAAGTCCGGGAGTAGTATTTAGCATCGAGCAGGAAGTGTGGTAATTCCCTAGAACTACGTGCCCCCATAGGATGTGAGCCTAAGGCTGATATAGTGATCACTAATGAACTGAAAAGTTAAGGTTCTATCTAATGGCAAGGATAGGACAGCTCTCCCTAACGTGGGTAAGACGTTGGACTCGATGTAGCTCATATGGTTTATGTCAGTTAAGAGAAACTCCCAATGTAGTCCCCCACTCTATCTAAGATAAATGTATATATTTTTTGAAAGCTATGATTCCAAGATTTCTAAGGTTCTGAACTGTCAAAATCTTCAAGTTTTCAAAGGAGTTTTTAGTTTTCATGAGATTAAAGTGTATATTTGGAAAGATTTTATCTTAAGGCATTACCTATACCACAAGTTTGAGAACAAAGAAAGAATGCAGATTTAGAATGAAGTGAAATGACTCACGAGATTTATATTAAATGTTTAATTATTCATGATTTATGAGATTTATATTTCAGATATTATTCAAGCTATGTGAGTCATTTATGTCAGCATGCACAATTTTATAAACTGTGATGATATTGAGATATTATTTTATATGTGCATTACACCCCCATATACTCAGTACATCCTCAAAGTACTGATCCCCATATATGTCTATGTGCTATATTGTCTCATAATGTAGGTACAAATTTTAGTATGCACATCAGACTCAGACAGTTGCAGATTTCAGCAAGCAGATGATATATCCTCCTACTTCGCGGATTTAAGTTAGATGTCATTATATATTTTATTTCTTTATTTTTCTTATATATTGATTAGTGATAGTTGGGGTCGCGTCCTAGCTATATATAGTTAGTATTAGTAGAGGCTTCATAGACAGTCAGTAGAGCCATTGTATTTATCTCAGTTTCTTTGTAAAAGCAGAGTTGTAATCATGTGAATTCACTTTTATTTTGATCAGATTCAGAAAAGACGTATCTTCCGCTTACTTTGTTCAGATTTATCTATCTTATTCAGTTGCTTATGATTTATGCCAGTAGAAGGGTTAGCTTGGGGTCACTTATTACCCTAGGCACCTTATGATGTCTCGGTACCCAATTTCGAGGCGTTACAAACTTGGTATTAGAGCACAGAGTTCAAGTGTCCGAGGGTGTTTGTGAAGCCGTGTCTAAGAGAGTCTTGCGGAATGGTACAGAAACATCTATACTTTTCTTCGAGAGGCTGCAAGGCATTTAGGAAATATTTTTATTCTTTCAAGTGTCAAATTGTGCTATAGAAAGGGTTTCTAAAAAACTCATATAGATTGTCATCTTGCTCTATTTTGCCATATTTGTCTTATTCCCAAGGTATCAGAAATAGTCAAGCTCAAATCCTTACTGATAGAGCTTTCTTAAACAGTCTCCACAAATAGTTATGGGATTATAAGAGAGCTAGAAAGTATCCCATCAGTGCTTTTGAGTTCCGAAGATTTAGGTGCTTTATCATGTTTGTAAAAATCGTGCACTAAGCCCAAGTCAGATGTACTTTCACATTCCTCCTCAGAATCTATAATGATAATCTACAATTCTTTAATTATGTACTGTTCTTGAGGTAACATAATCGGCAAGTTCTAATTTTCTCCCCGGCTAATGCTCTCAGACTTGCTAGCAAGAAGTTTAAAGTTATACCCTCATTCTTATGAGTCATTTAGTTAAGATAGAGCAAGATATTTATTCTTAGATCATTGAATATTGTGTGTCAAGTTTCTATACCTTGTAATATGCAATCTTGTTATCATGGTGTTTTTGAAACTCAAAGTCTAGTGAAGCCATGTGGGGCTCTTTCGATTCACTAGCATAGTTGCTTTGTTATTCATCAAATTTTCTTGTTCAAAACATAAACCAAAGTCTAGTGAAGCCATGTGAGGCTTATTTCGATTCACTAGCAACTTGTTGTTTATCTTGTTGTTCTTGTGTTAGTTGAAAGTATGATTTTGGAAGTGTAGTGATAAGAAAGGTAGTAAGGGAAATTTATTGAATATGTATAGCTGAATTTTCTCTTATGGTTAAATTAGTAATGAAGTGATATACCTTTGTTTGTCAGTTTAGTGAAAGTTAGAGTAGGAGATTATTAGTTAAGGTTGATTTTTGTTTGCTTGAGGTAAGAAAAGAGTTGCTATGCTAGAAAAGTATAGGTTTTGATGGAAGTACTTGGTGGATGACTGTTGTTAATTTAGGCTTTCCTGAGATTGTAAGGAAAAGTTTAGTTGAAACTTATAAAGCTATGAAGGAGTTTAAATGTATAAGAAGGGTAAATAGTAATGAGGTGTAGAACAAGGAGGTGCTAGCGAATCATAATAAGATAGACCATAGGACCGTGATTGATCATTATTGTTATGAGGTTTTAGTGGACTAGTATTTTTGAATGTTTGGCAGGTAAGAATGGTTGTTAAGATTCTAGTTAATCATAGCTAGAACAAGATACTAAGTTCGAATAGTAAATGATGAGCAAGGTGGGGATAACGATTTCTTGGTTAGTGATGCTAGTTATATGGAGGTGAATCGATAGGCTTGAAATAGTTAATGCAATATTTTAAGTTAATTGATTTGAGATTAAGTATGATGTTGTAGGTATGAGTTAAAGGCATGCCCAAGGTGATACGAGGTTGCATTATTTTCTAAGTTTATTAAGTATTGTGCGTGGTTAGTAGTACCCTTGAGTTTTAATTGGAAGAAGCATAGTGTCTAGAACATGGTACTCCGGATAGCCAAGTTAAGGATGATATATGAAAGGGGGTTGTTCAAGAATGAAGTCAGTAAGTTTGAAATATAGCTTATGCATGCAAGTGTAGCATTTAAGTGTGGACCATTAAAGCAAAGATATTCCGACTCACTCCTAGGAATGTGAGATAGATCCACAAGTTTAGAAGATGGCTTTAAATCTAAGGGGGAGATAGTATAAGACCCTTTAATATTCTAGATCTTTTCAGTTCCTTGTTGCATGACAAAATAGTTCCCAAAACTTAGAAATTTTAAGCTAAGTGCCAAGACTTAGTCTTTTCCAAAGCCTTCAAACATTGAGGATTTTGTTCATGATCTTCCTGACCTCCGAAAGTTGATTTTCAAGTTGATTCATGATCGGAGTGAGTCAATAGTACATCTTGGGTGAGTTTTGGAATTTTTGGAATCTGTTTAGGGCATGTTTGGAATTCAAAATAGTAACATCGTGCGATTAGTGTGCGATGCACGCTCCAGTCCACCCCTAGTACCATATGATAGAGCATGTGACACACGCTCTATTTCGGTGCTCCATAGCATGCGACGCACGCTCCACAGCATGCTCCCTTGTTTATCCAGCTCCTGTTTCAGCTATCTAAGGGACAATGTTTATATACTTCATGTGTACTTAAGTTCATTCTCAACTTTTAGTAAGTAACTAATAGTTTCACTCTATGATTCGAGTTATCCCTCAAAAAAATCTATAGACTCCAGTCTTATGATTGAATAGCTCATGATAAGTATGAACTCATGTTTCATAGTATGACCAGTTTTAGAACTTATGCTACTAGTGAAGTTCGCATTATATCATGTATGTCCTCAGATTAGATTTCTTTAATGAATCCATGCCTTTGATATTTTATTCCTCAGGCCTAAGATAAGTGTTAAAGTTATGTATTGTAGTCTTTCGTGCTTCAGGTTCTTATGTGTTAGCCCTTCGGTGACCTCTTTCTATGTTAAGATAGTGGCGATGATAGTTGATAAGCAATGGTTTAGATGAGAAAGGGTTGATGACCCTCATTAAGAAAGATTATTTATGCTTTTCTACCTAAGTCTAAAGTGTGAAGTAAGATTGAGGCCAAGTCTTTGATACATGTCATGGTTAGTTAAAATTCATGTATATGTTCTTAAGAATAGTGCAAGCAAATTGTTATTGATAAAGGTTTAGAGAATATGTGAAGTATGCCTTTATGTTGTTTTGCCTTGAAGTTCATACGTGATTTTAATGATAGGTGTGAATGTCATGTTGGGTGTAAGAGGACAGATAAAATATGTTCTAGTGAACCAATAGCAAGTGTTTTGAGTTAATCATTGAAGTGATAAGGCATGTTATGCTTAGGGTGTGAACTCTAAAAATATATGGAATATTGAACCTTGTGGTTTAGACTAGTGTTGTGGTTTGTCATGTTGTATCTTGTGATTTAGAGTTAGGCTTGACCTTGGTGAGAGGACTTAGTTTAGTTTAGATCTTGCAGAAAGATTTATCAATTCCCATGTGAGAATTATAAGTTTAATCAAACGAGTGTGATATTTGAGGGGAATAGCATAGTCAAGGAAGCATTTGAGAAACGTTGCTAAACTTGAAAGTAAGAATTAGCATTTCTTAAGGCCTAGAAATTCTACCCTAGCTTATGATTTATGGGTCTGTGTTCAAGGCCATAGAGGGGTAGCAATGTTGTAGTTCCTTATTCAGATGTTTTATTCAGATCATGCCCAAAGTTCTTTACTCCCCAATTGCATTAGAAATTTCTTAGAAAGACGTTGAAGAAATACTTACTTTGGGAGTAAACATCCCGTATGATTCAGTCGGTAAGTATCATGTGTATCATCTCAGTCTTTTCCTGATTTTTAAATCAAATCATTATCATTCGGGGACGAATAATACCAAGAGGGGGATGTTGTAATACCCCTAGTTCTTTATATACATGGATTTTTTCATCCCAAAACCTATCAAATTGTATATAATTGAATTATCTTTCCAATGATAGCAATTTCGCAAAAATCCGATACCCGAGCAAAAAGTTATGGCCATTTTAGTGGCTGAGGCAATAGCCCCATGCGATAAGTGTACGACGTACGCTCTATCGCATGCTAATAATTTTCAGGTTTGTTTTCCGTGTTTTTAAGGGCAAAAGTGGTATTTTCAAACCCGTATCCAGCTATAACACGGGATTAAACTCCCATAACACCAAAATAAGTTTACTTTCTCTCAAAATCACCAAGAACATTCATTAGGTTTTCAACCTAAAAATCCAAATATCTCAAGATTCAACCGTAGGTTTTCAATAATTTTTTAATATTCGGATTCCCCATCCCGAGGGCTACAAGAAGCACCCTTTAATCTTAAGAATAGCAATCTGAATTTAAGAGTTCATCCAAAGCTTAAATTTCAAGGTATGTGGGGTTTGAACAAGAACACTCTTTCGTTCTGGTGCCCAAAACTTATTTTAGATTATAAATTACTGGATGATTATTTTTCATGAAATTCTAGTTGGGGTTTATACCCATGGTTGTTAATTACAATCTTATAAGGTTCCCAATGATTTAGAAGGGTAATTGTATGACTAATTTCACATATTTACGCAAGTAATGTGATTTTCCAGATTTTTCCAAGTGAATTTAAGCCTTTTATTGTGATTCTTGATTTCTATATTTTGACATTGTTGAAGTATTTTCAAGAAGTATACTGAGTATGATATTTTTCTATGATATTACATGAGTATGTTTATATTTTCATGCTTATTGCTGAAATTTTCAGATTTTGAGTTGATTCATCATTATTTACATTATCAAGCATGAATCTTTTCGTGTTTTAATACGAGTTTGATATATGGGTCATTGACCCCTATTTATAGATTGTTATTTTGAGAACGATTTATTGAGGAATTCTAAAGAATTTCAAGAAGTATATTTATATTTCCATTATTATGAGATCTTTAAAGGTTTCATGATGAGTCTATCAAGATTCCAGGAAAGAGTTGTTTTTTGAACTAAGAAAAGAAATCCACATTTGATTGAATTATGATGAAGGGGTAGCATATTGGCTCCCGATGCAAATTGTTGAATTTTTTATTGTGAATTTTCTTTAAAGTTATGAGCTAAGTCCGGGAGTAGTATTTAGCAGCGAGCGGAAAGTGTGGTACTTTTCTAGAACTACGTGCCCCCATAGGATGTGAGCCTGAGGCTGATATAGTGATCACTAATGAATTGAAAAGTTATGGTTCTATCCGATGGAAAGGATAGGAAAGCTCTCCCCAACGTGGGTAAGATGTTGGACTCTATGTAGCTCACATGGTTTATGTCGATTAAGAGAAACTCCCAAAGTAGTCCCCCACTCTATCTAAGATAAAGGTATATGTTTTTTGAAAGCTATGATTCCAAGATTTCTAAGGTTCTGAAGTGTCAAAATCTTTAAGTTCTCAAAGGAGTGTTTAGTTTTCATGAGATTAATGTGTATATTCGGAAAGATGTTGTTTTATGACATTATCTATACTACAAGTTTGAGAACAAAGAAAGAATGCAGATTTAGAATGAAGTGAAATGACTCAGGAGATTATACTAAATGTTTCATTATTCATGATTTATGAGATTTATATTTCAAATATTATTCAAGCTATGTGAGTCATTTATGTCAGCATGCATAATGTTATAAACTGTGATAATATTGAGATATTATTTTATATGCGCAATGCACCCCTATATACTCAGTACATCCTTAAAGTACTGATCCACATATACGTCTATGTGCTACATTGTCTCATAATGTAGGTACAAGTTTTAGTATGCACATCAGACTCAGACAGTTGCAGATTTCAGCCAGCAGATGATATGTCCTCCTACTTCGGGGATTTAAGTTAGATGTCATTATATATTTTATTTCTTTATTTTTCTTATATATTGATTAGTGATAGTTGGGGTCGCTTCCTAACTATCTATAGTCAGTATTAGTAGAGGCTTCATAGACAGTCAGTTGAGTCATTGTATTTATATCAGTTTCTTTGTAAAAGAAGAGTTGTAACCATGTGAATTCACTTTTGTATTGATCAGATTCAGAAAAGATGTATATTCCACTTACTTTGTTCAGATTTATCTATCTTATTCAGTTGCTTATGAGTTATGCCAGTAGAAGGGTTATCTTGGGGTCACTTGTGACCCTAGGCATCGTGTGACATCTTGGAACCCGATTTTGGGGCGTTACAACGACTCCAAAAAGGACACAGTACAACATCAAACTTTTTCTTAGCAGCGAAATAGGACATAGTTTGAAGAGGAAAATCAAACTCTTTGGACGCGAAATAAAGGACGACTTTTACCACCATCAAACCACAACCCTATTAGAAGGCATATGGGATATTTTGGGATATGCTTGTTTCTGTTTCACTTTCAGGATATTTCTAAACTCATACTGGAAGTAACCTTTCCTTTCTGTCAAATCCGAGTGATAATGCACTCATAGTTTTGAAAATTATATCCAGATAAATTCTTTCCTATGGATGTGAAGGATTCCACAATCTTGGTTAAGAGGTTACAAGACTCTTTTTCATAAGCTCAAATAAATTATCACTCATTCCGAACCAAAGGTTGTATTAAATAAGAAACTATTTTTTCCACCGATTGAGTCAAACCACAAGCAGTCTGATTCCCTCGATGATATGTAGGATGAACTCTATGTTGAAAACTTAACTGCATTCAACCTACCCCTAATTCTCTTATTCCCAGCTTTTCGGTTTCACCAAAATTTGAAAGTCGAGATAGCTTATGAATTTTTTAATCGTACTTAAAAATCAAGTTTTATGAACTACAAACATATTTATAATTCCAATATGGATTGAATTAATTACGATTAATGCAAAACTATTTCCTTAATAATCATCATTGATGTAGAATATAAAAATGACCTTGTTATACCCTTTTCTTTTTTAATGAAAATTAGTATCTTTCATACTGTTGTAAATATTGATTACTTGAATTAGGACTGTTAAAGAGATTCTAAAGTAGTAGATTATATAAAGTTGCAATAAGATCAATCGTGTATTGCATATGGAATCATGATATATATTTATTTATTCTAATAAGTACATTGATTTTACTGAAATAAGTATTCAATTCAGACACGTTGTATAGACTTTCATGAATTATTTTTGTCATACAATGTTGCTTTACATGGCAATCAAATAATACAAAAGATAACAATTTATGAAGCAAACCAAAAATGTACCCAACTTTCATCCTTCAATATTATATGATGATGATGCAACTATATTTAAGGATTGGAGTCGCAAATGATTTAACTATTTTATCAAATGATGACTTGACAAATTGGATCACAAAGGTATTACAAAATTCAACATATGATAATTATCATTTTTAAAATTATGTGATGCTTTAATTGGGAGAAGTAAAATATTATACTTTTTTTCCTTAATCATTATTTTTGTAACATCAAATCCTTCTGTAAAGATTTTAATGAGACATCTAAAATTGCATATTACTAGTTACATGCATCTTTTCTTCTCTATACTAGGAAATTTTTCCACTGAAATTTTTCCTATTAAGATTGTTATGAGTCATATTATCTACTAATAAAAATATGAGAGGGCGTTATAGACACTGTATTATGAATATCCATTTAATATTCATTTTTTATATAAACTTGCTATTTAATGAGCCTGCAATTAAATAAACATGCAATCAAATAAAGTTTTAATCAGATAATATTACAATGAGATAAGATTGCAATCAGTAAACTTCCAATCACGAAGTCACCAAGTAACTTATACAACTACTTATATTCTTCTATAAGTAGGATGCCAATGCAGTGTATTTGTAAGTGCAAATGATTTAACTATTTTATGAAATGAAGACTTGACAAATCTGATCACAGAGGCATCGTAAAATCCAACATATGATAATTATCATTTACACAATTATGTGATGCTTTAATTTGTGGAGAAGTAAAAAATATATTAACTTTTTTTTCCTTAATTGATATTTGGGACATCAAATTTTTCTATAAAATTTTTAATGAGGCATCTAACAATGCATATTACTAGATACATGCACATTTTTCTTTTCTATACTCGGAGCTTTTTTTGCTGAATTTTTCATAATAAGATTGTAAGGAGCCATATTAGCTATTAATATAATAAAAATATAAGAAGGTGTTATAGATACATTGTATTATAAATATCCTTTTAATATACAATTCTTATATAGACTTGCAATTAAATGAGCTTGAAATTGAATAAGATTGCAATCAGATAAGATTTCAATGAGATAAGATTGCAATCGGATAAGCTTTCAATTAAGATGAAACCAAGTAACTTATACAACTACTTGTGTTCTTCTATAAGTAGGATGTCAATGCAAGGTATTTGTACATTAGTTTGAAGATAAATAAAATCTCTCCTTCTCTCGATTTCTTTGATTATATCTCTTGTTACCTTGATGTTAATTCATACATAAGATATTAAACCCAAAGGCCAAAGGTCAAATTTAATTCCTTATTTCTTATTTATTTCATTTAGCTAAAAAATGATACTTGTTTATTTCATCCTATTAGTTTTTCTACAGCTTAGTTCAAATTCTGCCGCTAATGAGAATTTTAAAAATTATGTTGGTTGCGACATGCCCAAATCAGATGAGGACCTAGTAGAATTTCCATTGAATTTGGAGTACTTGGAAGCTGAATTTTTCTTGTGGGGATCTTTGGGATATGGTTTGGATAAATTCGCACCTGAACTTGCTGATAGTGGCCCGCCACCTATTGGTACTCAAATTGCATAACTTAGCCCTCTCATAAGAGATGTCATAACCCAGTTTGGATTCTAAGAAGTCGGAAATCTCAGGTTCTTTTCCATCTCATAATCTTATATTGGTTCATATATTTTTTTATTTAATATGAATAAGTAAAAAATAGTCATCGACATTCTATAAGGGATGTCTTCGAATTTATGAATCTCTATAGTCGATCTATAATGTCACTGATCTTACTACTACCTCTGATAATGAGAATGCAGGTCCTACGACTAACTCGGAAAGATCGAGAGGATATTTCCAAAGGATATTTCCAAGACCTTTTTGCTCCGAATGTCTAAATCTTATTATTTAGTTCTAGATGGTAACAACCACAAGCTAATCTTTAAATGTTTCACTTCCAGAGCAAGGAGATGTTCAAAACTTAACAAAATAAAATTTGGCAGATACAAGTTCCATTATTGGTCATTACAAGTTAATTTTCTTTCTTCTCGTAACCAATATTCCACCCCCCACCCCTCCCCTTCACTCCTTACCAACTCCCACCCTCTCACACCTCACCCACCTCCATATAAATGTCTGATAATTTTTGCTTATATTATATATAAATGCATATGGGATAAAAAATATTGTAATATGGTAAGAATGCCACGTAATTTTAGCTCACATATCTCCTACATCATTTTCAAGTCAAAGGTGTAGTTCACTTTCATCTCCTAATCTAGTCTATATCTTATGTCCTACTACTTTCGTTTCATTCTATATGAAGGTATTTCATCATCACAAAATTAAGAATTTTTAATTATTATTTTGATCTACAATGTATTCAATTTTTGTAACTATTAAATTACATAATTGAAGTTGGAATGGAAAGGTTACATTAAATTCGTTATGTGTAGAACATATAATTAAAAAGAATAATGTAAAAATTGATGCAGGGCAATCAAAGATACAATAACAGGATTCCCGAGGCTACTACTAAATCTAAGCAGAGAATCATTTACAACAGTGATGGATGATGCATTTGGACATCCATTAAAACCACCTTTTGATGCTTATGTTAATGACATCAACTATCTCCTTGCCTCCTATGAAATACCTAATCCTATACTCCAAAGCTCTACTGCCAAAAGAGTAAGACTACATACTTAGATCTATCTTGTTTTTCATGCGAAATAGATTACTTGTCTTTAAACAAGGTAGTATTAAAATTACTAGTAGATGCATCCATATCATTTTCTTATTTAATTGAATTATACATATTAAATAATATTTTGATGAAAGGGTCATTTTTATCAATAGTTGGAGGTAATATTAATTATATTATTATGATTGTACAGACCACATTTTAAGAAAACTTACCTGTAGTGGCCATGTATGAATCTTCAAACTCTTTTTTCGTTGAGTTTAAATTATATACACAGGCAATGTAAATATTATTTGTACACTATCAGTGCAGTTTAACATATACTAGCAGGTTTATTATAACATCCTTACCAGATATCTAATTAACTCTTGCCAAAAAAATTATGGATAATCATCTAATAAATGATCTTACTGGGTAATTTGGATGGCAGCTAGTTGCAGGATTACTCGGAGTCGAATCAGGTCAAGACGCTGTTCTGAGAGCATTTCTTTATGAACGAGGAAGAAAGAAGGTAGAACCCTATGGGATTACAGTAGCAGAGTTCACAAACCGAATATCAAAGCTCAGGAACAAACTGGGACACCATGGAATTAAAGATGAAGGACTTAATGTGAAACCGAAAGTAGGTGCTGACGGGAGGATAAGGGAAAATATACTTGCAGGTAGTGTCCAAATAAATATTTTGATTTAGAATATTCTATATATATATACATAAACTAATGTTGATTTAGACGCACAAAATAGATTTTTAGTTAAAAGTGCTCAACTAAAAACATTTTTGTCTATGTGGTTATGCCGCTATTTGCAGAGGACAAGTACTCGATGGCCTATGACAGAACGCCGAAGGAAATATTAAGAATAGTGTACGATAGTGGAAAAGAGAATAAACCTGGTCGATTTTATCCAAAGGGAGCGGAAAGGAGGATAGCAAAATCATATCTTAGGCATGGAGACTAGCTATTTAGAAAAGTACAAAATTATTGTTTACTTCCTGCAAAGTAAATAAAAATAAGTGAGTTATAAAGTGGGTAGTAAAAATGATGTTGGGATATTATATTTGTTCTTAAATATTAATTTATCTAATGAATCGTATCATTAGATTATATCATATTATACTAAAAGGGGAAAGATCCTATCCCTAATGTTGTATCTCGTGTTTTTGCCCCTGTTGTAAACCAAATTGTTATTAAATATCTGATTAAATTAACATATTAAATATATATAGACTAAAATAAATAAATAAAATCATTCATTGAACGCGTGAGTTTGTTTTACCAAACAATAATTATTGTAGGTTCCACTTTTATAATTTCTTTAATTATATATGTATAAACTTCGCACATTTCAATTTTTTCACCCCTAAAGCTTTTACGAGTTAAATTGTGACAATAATATTTGTATAGAGCTTCTCCAAAAAAACTGGTACCGTTAAGAGGACTAAACACGAAAGATAAGCATGTATCTTTATGTCATGATTATACCTAATAATATTTATATATATGTCACACCCAGATTATTGACTCGCGTGGTCACCTACTCTATTCTAACTAGATCAGTGAACTCTTATCATCCAATAAATTATTATGTGAAATCTAATTAACAACCTATAAATAGTACACAGTTAAATCTTGATACCAATGATATTATCAATATTTGAAACATTTACAAGAAATGACTTATCAAAATGAACTCTCAAAATCCAGTTTTACATGTACAAAAGCTTCTACAAAGATCATGGATAAAAGAAAAGACACAACTTCCACTACGGAAGAGAGATTCAGAAATTGATGACGAATAACCATCAAAACACATAAGAGATTTCTATTCAACCTGGAATGCAACCACCATCCACAACAGGAGATATGCAACAGTCGTATTTGTAAAACACATATAATGGTATCAGACAACATCATATAAAAACCACAAAATAATACATGAACACTCCACATGATACTTCAAAACTAGAGTTCACATTCCACACTACATCTTTGGTTTCATAGAAGCTTTCAATTGTGCTTTATTTGCTTAATTAACCAATTCTGTTACAACTCACGATCCTATTTTTCACAAGGAAGTTCAAGTGTTTGTTAACTCTGTGAATATTATCTAGCCTGCAACTCTTATAATTCAACTCAAGGATTAATAGATAGATTTTAATATATACACAAGGTATATACAATAAAAACTAATAGCAAAATTAACCTAACAAATATATAATAGATACAATCTCCCCATATACTTAACAATAGTCCATCTATCCTTTCAAAAATTTAACAACAACCTCAAAAATTACAATCAAGATGCATATGCTACACAGTCTAAAGATATCTCATCTAGCAGATAAGAAATCCAACTATCGATTTACACAACAAACAGTCTTGCAGTCACTCCAACAGCCAAACCATTTGCAATAAGGGCATGTATGTCATGACAAATGTCATAATAATTCCTACTCCACAATTACGTCAGTCACATCACAACATCAATTAGAAATACAACAGACAAATCAATCTTCACAGGTCACTATAGACCCTACAAACGTAGTCACCCATCATAATGTGCACCCAAATTCAAATATTTACCTTGACTACATATGTAATATCTCTCTCTCGTTCTCTCTCTATATATATGTTTGTGTGTGTGTTTATATAGTATATCATCTCTATTTTGTCACTTCATAATTTAAAGACAAATGCTAAGAGTCTTGTTTTTGCCTAATAGTCATGACCTATAGGGGGCAACCTAAGTCCATGTCATGTATTAACGTGATACTTGATCCTCCATAATATTGATCCTCCATAATAATAATAATAATAATAATAATAATAATAATAATAATAATAATAATAATAATAATAATAATAATAATAATAATAATAATAATGATAACAATGATAATGATAATAATGATAATGGTAATCATGATGATAATGATAATAATGATAATGAAAATAATAACAATAATGATAATAATAACGATAAGGATAATAATAATGATAAGGATAATGATGATAATAACGATAATGATAATAATAATGGTAATGGTAATAATAATGATAATGATAATAACAATAATGATAATAATAATAATAATAATAATAATAATAATAATAACAGTAGTAGTAGTAGTAATAATAATAATGATAATAATAATAATTTTAATAATAATAATAATAACAATAATAATAATAGTGATAATAATAATAATAGTGATAATAATAATAATAATAATAATAATAATAATAATAATAATAATAATAATAATAATAGTGATAGTAATATAACTACCCGTATGACGTAGTACCCGATTCTTCCATACTAAAAAGGATATAAGAAAACATAATCATATCAGCGTGGTATTTGATCCACCATAACCATTGCGTGGTATTTGATCCACCATAATCATATTTTTATATTTTATCTATCATACTATCTATTGGTATATAACATAGTGTGCTACATTTGCACTTTAGTGTGCTACATTTGCACTTATACTTACAATTATCACATTCTGATTATGTTTGATATCAACAATTTATTCTAACAAGTATCAATAACCAAACTGTCAACAAATTATATAACATGTTTGAAGACTGTTGACACCTAAGTTTTGCCCTCCACATTCCAAATTAGTTTTTGAATTTCTCAATTTTAAATAGTTTTAAAGTATTTATTTTAAGTTATTTTGAAATAAATTTCAACCCTACCTTTTAAATTTAGGTGAAATCAATATATTTAGTGTTTAATTATACATGATTATATAACTCTCAGTTAAAGAAAATGCTTTTGAGTTTATTCAGAGTGAAAAGTTTGATTGAAAATTGTAAATATTCTACTTTTCTCAAGATCGATTGAAAATAAGAAATTAATGACATAATTAGTTTATTAATTTTGATTTTATTATTATTATTATTATTATTATTGAAAAAAATTGTGTTTTATTGAATATTTATTTTGAAATTATTAAATTTTGAGAGACTCGTCAAATTAATTAAAAGTTAATTTCGTCTCAATTTTGTCCAATTAATTCTATCGTGGTCATTTTTATTAATATAAAATGGTTAAAATTTTTAATTGGACTCCCTTGATTAACCTAATCTTCCATATTAACCCCAATACCCAACCACCAGCCCAAGATTCCTCCCAAATTAATCGGCATAATTACACCACCCCAACGACCTACAACCTTCACCCCTTATATCCTCTTTTAACAACCCACCAACAAGAACAACCCAATTTCCTTACCCCTCGACAACAACAGACCAGCGGCCCAATTTACTCACCGACCCGACCCAGCTCCAACTCTCTTTCCCCTTTACCTATCAGCAATGCTCCAATAACATACCAAAACAAACCAACAACAACAGCAAATAACATTATCGTCAAAAACAAGAAGAACCGCTCCAACATTAATGTTGTAATATCAATAAAGAACAACAGCTTCAACTCGTTATCAACAGTAGTCAACCTAGCCATTTCAAATTTCTTACCCTTTTACCTCTCTGTACAGCCAAGAATGGCTAAGAATTTCATTAACTTTTCCCTTTCTCAGATTATGTTCATCTATTTTTGATAAGAAGCCAATGGATACAAGAAATTTGAATTTGAAATCCAAATTTTCAAATTCGAAACCCTAAATTTTTTCCTCCTAAATTCCCCTATAAATAGAGGTTGAATGACAGAGAAAGGGGAAGGATTTTTGGGGAGAAATTTTGAGGTTTGGGAGGCGCGTGCTTTTAACCTCACGCAACCAAAAATTCTCGACGAACTCACTCCAAAAATTAGATTCCAAACCACCTCGCCCACCTCAATAGCCCACATTAGGCCGCTCCCCAACCTGCCTGGGGTAGCCCTATCGATTATTGACACAAATCACGTCGGCTCCAGAGACCACCCTACAAAATATGGACTGCACACTGATTTGGCCCAAAAACCTTTTTGCTGCGTTTGGATGTTTGACCACCCAAACCGCCCTGCCCCACCCCAATGGACCACACTAGGCTGCTCCCCAGCCTACCTATGGCAGCTCATCTGATTTTTAACAAAAATTACACCCGCACCCTAATCTCACCCTAAAAATCGTGGGCTATAGCACACCAATTTAGTTTAAAAATACCTTGTTCTCATTGTTTTTCCCGTTTGACCACCAAAACTGCCATTCCCACCCCAATGCCCCATACTAGGATGCCTCCCAGCCTTCATGGGGTAGATCAATCTATTTTTAACCAAAATCACACTCGGCCCCTGGGCGCACTTCAAAAACCGTGGGCTATGCACATTGATTTGGCACAAAAATCCCCTATTTTTGCTGTTTTACCTATTTGACCATCCAAAATTCGCCCGCTCACCATAATGGCCTACAATAGGATGCTCCCCAGCCTGCCTGGGGCATCCTAGTCTATTTTAAGTCAAAATCACATCATCCTCTTAGGACCACCCTAAAAATCGTGGGCTATAGCACACTAATTTAGCCCAAAAATTGCTCGTTGGCACCGTTTCGCTCGTTTGACCACCCAAACCGCCCTGCCCATCCCAATGGCCCATACTATGCCACTCCCTAGCCTGCCTAGGGAATCTCGATCAATTTTTAGCCAAAATCACCTCTGTCTCGTGGGCCAAACCCAAAAACCATGGGCTATAGGACACTAATTTGGCCTGAAAATGGCTCGTTCACGTTATTTTGCCCGTTTGGCCATCCAAACCGCCCTGCTCACCCCAATGGACCATACTAGGCCATTTCCCCGCCTGCCTAGAGCAGATCAATCAATTTTCGGTCAAAATCACACCCTTCCCCCAGGCCCACCCCAAAAACTATGGGCTATAGCACACTGATTTGGCTCGCAAATGGCTCGTTCGTGCCGTTTTGCCCATTTTACCATCCAAATCATCCCACACTCCCCAGTGAACCATACTAATCCATTACCTAGCCTCTCTAGGGTATCCCGGTTGATTTTTGGAAAAAATCACACTCGAGCACCAGGCCTACCCTGAAAATTGTGGGCAATAGCACACTGATTTTGCCCGTAAATGGCCAGTTATGCTGTTTCGCCTTCTTGATCACCAAAACTGCCCTGACCACCCCACTGGCCCATACTAGGCCTCTCTACAACCTTCCTAGGCTAGCCCAATCGATTTTCGACAAAAATCACACTTGAACCCTAGGCCCACCACAAAAACAATGGGCTATAGCATACTTATTTAGCCCAAAATGGCCTGTTCACGTTGTTTTATCCGTTTGACAATAGAAACCACCCCGACTATCCCAATGGCCTATACTAAGTCATTTTTCAGCCTGCCTGGGACATATTGGTCAATTTTTGGCCAAAATCATGCTCGACCCCTGGGCCCACCCTAAAAATTGTGGGCTATAGCATACAGTTTTGTCCCAAAATAGCCCGTTCGCATTGTTTTTCTCATTTGACCATCAAAACCATCCCACCCATCCTAATGTCCCATACTATGCCTCTTCCCAGCCTACCTCAGGTAGTCCAGTTAATTTTTGGCCAAATTTAAGCCCAGCCCCCGGGTCTACTCTAAAAATCATAGGCTATAGCACACCGATTTAGCCCAAAAATGGCCCATTTGCATTGTTTCACCCTTTTAACCATCCAAACCGCCCCGCCCACCCTAATGTCCCACACTAGGCCATTCCTCATCCTTCTTGGCGCATCCTGGTCTATTTTTTACCAAATTACGCTTGGCCCTGGGCCCACCATAAAAACCATGGTCTATAACACATTGATTTATCTGAAAAAAGGGTTCATTCTCACTATTTTGCCCATTTGACCACCCAAATGGCCCATACTAGGCGGCTCCACAACCTGTCTGGGGTAACCCGATCGATTTTCGGCCAAAATCACACCTGGGCCCACCCTAAAAATTATGGGCTAGAACAAATTAATTTCACTAAAAAATAGCCCATTCGTGCTATTTCATCCATTTGACCATCCCAACCTCTCTCCCACCCTAATGACCCACATTAGGCCATTCTCCATCCAACCTGGGATAGCCCGATCGATTTTCGACCAAAATCACACTCGACCCTCTCGCCCACCACAATGGCACACATTTGGCCACTCCCAAACATGCCTGGGGCATCTTGATTGATTTTTTTGCCAAAATCATGCCCGGCCCCTGAGCCCACATTGAAATCCCTAAGTTATAACACAATGATTTTAACACCCTGCAAAATATGGGCATATGTTAGCACCTATTAGTGTACACATAGAGTGGAAAACATGAAATTTTTTCTTAGTGTCAAGGAGACTTAGTCTCATTTTGAACCCCAATCTTTGATGAATTTATTTTTCAACCTTTCCAACCCTCTATAGTTGGTATGTTCGCTAGTTCATGATTCGGGTGGTTAATAGGTGTCGCCGGACAAGTTTTGGAATTTTTGGACCACGTTTAGACCTTGTTTGGTGTACTAAAATAGTGGAGCAACATGATATTGGCGTGCCGCATCGTTCATCACATTGGACAAAATTTGCACCGGAACTGCTAGGCAAAAATTACTGAGGCTTGGCGTGATTAAGGGTTTAGCATCAATGACATCAATGCGCCACGTCGCTAATCGCATTGATGGCCAGTTATTTTCAGCTTTTAAAAATCCATGTCTTAAAGGGCAATTGGGTAATTTTTCCTTATTCTAATACGTCTAAACACGGGATTACACTCCCAAAACACTACTTCACTGATATTTTTCTCAAAATCCATCAAGAACATCTCACTAAGGTTTTAACCCAAAATTCAAATAACTCAAGATTTAACCGTGTGTTTCAGAGATTGAGTGAAGATTCGGAATCCCCAAACCATAGGCTTCAAAAAAACACCCATTGAATTCCTAAATCGAGGTACGTGGGGTTTATCCAAAAACTACATAGGCTTGAAAACATTAGAGCATGATTTTTTTATTTTTAAGGATGAATCTTAAAGGGGTTTTGGAATCTATAATTGAAATTACGTATTCCGAATGTTTCAATGTTACTATTGCTTTGAACTTGTGGTATTTCCCCCTTAAATTGATTCAAATGTATATGCATATGTATGATAAATTGAGATTTAAGATTGTTGAGAGCACAAATTATGAAATCCCTCTTTTGTATTGAATCGAAGTCTATGGTTTTGTCAGAAGAGAGTTGAAATGCATGTTTCATGATTTGGAAGTAGTTTTCTCAAATGTCATTGAATTTGAATGTGATTTAGAGATAATGAGAAGGAATTTATTGATACAATTATGTTCTTATGATTAAAATAAAGTATAGCATGAAATTGAGAATTTGACATTGACCACCCTTTTGTTATCGAATTATTGATAAAGGCAGTTGTTTGCATGCTTTTACTTGAGTTTCAAAGAATAATTTTCTTGAAAATGATTTTTGATATGGTGGTCCTGAATTCTATGTTTTGATAACCAAGATATAATTTCTATAAATAGCACAGATAATGTGGCTTACAAGTCAATGGTATGACGATACCATGTAAATTTATGCCATAAAAGAACTACAGTCATCAGAGTTTGATTTCAGGGAATACATGTTTTAAAGAGTTAAAATTGGGCTTAAAGAGGGTTAGGTGGTTACCCGAATAGGGAACTATTCAATTGACTCATAGCCTAAAATCCTATTTTGTCTATACGGGTATGTTACTTTTGGACGTTGGCGATGGCCCAATGGCATAGTAGAGATTTAGAGACTCCGACCCTTGCAGAAAACTTGGTTTGGGGGCTTGGCTGCTGAGTTAAGGTTTGATTCAATATAGCCCTTGGAATTACAGAATTGTAGGATTACCACCTAGCGCAGAAGTAAGACAAAGAGTGTCACAGAGTTCAGATGGTTTTTATAGAGTTCTTGTAAATATGCCCATGTGATTTTTACCTCATGATATATTTATGAACTAGTTTCAAATTGCTCTCATATATGTTGAATATAAATTATTATTTTAGATTTTCTCTGCATACCAGTACATCTGTATTGACCTCCCTACCCTACCTCGCAGGTTTTGAGGCTCAGTCTAGGAGTCCTGATAAGTAGTAGATACTTTGAACAGCAGAGAAGAGTTCAGTAGTGAGCCTTCTATATTTCAGAAGGCCTAGTTTAATTCAGTCACTTATCATTATTATGTTTTGGTCTACTGGGTCCCTTGTCACAGTTTTCAGACAGTTTTTCTTTATATGTAGTAGTGATTTCGCAGCCAGAGTCAGATACCTTTCTAATGTTTTGAATTGCAGTTTTCATTATGATTTGAATTCAGAGTTAATGACCATGATTTCGTTTTAATATGTATTTCTGCATTATTTTTTAGATATGAATAGTGTGCGTGATTATAAGTTAGAAGGACATCCGTGCCTTCATGATTCGGGATGCTTGTTACGGCTAGGGCCCTATTTGGGTCATCACAAACTTAGTATCAGGGCACGGTTCATAGTCCCAGGGTGTCTGTAAAATCTGGTCGGGTAGAGTATTGTTAATGGAGGTATAGTACGCCACACTTATAAGTAGGGAGCTACTAGACGTTTAGGAATGTTTCTCCTCTTTATCATTTAGTTTGTTCTTTGGAGTCCTATCTGTCCTCTAATCAATGATCTCTTGTATTTCAGAAAATAGCCATGCCTCCACGTTATGTTATCGATCAAAATGCCCAGACTAATGAGGTCCGTCCCATTCATGGGATGCGGATCCATAATAGAGCTCACACTCTAGAACCTGTCCCAACTCTAAGAGTACCTCCAGTTCCGACCAGTCCCCTTCGGGCACCAAGGACAAATATTAACCGTCCCCAGTCTTCTTAGAGGGACATCTTAAATGCAGAATTTAGATAGTCCATTCATATGCTTGCGCAGTTGGTGGCCACTCAGACAACGGTTGAAAGATGTTGGGTCTGCATCTATCATATCTGAGGCTACAAGGGTGGGTTAGTTCATGAGGATGAACCCGCCCAAGTTTACTGGTACCAAAGTAGAGGAGGACCCATATGAGTTTGTGGATGAGATGGAGAAGATTTTTAAGGTGACGAATATAGACGAGGTGAAAGGGTTATAATTAGCAACTTATCAGCTTTACAAAGTTGCAAATCAATGGTATAGCGAGTGTAAGAATTCTAAGGGTGAGAGTGATGAACCCACGGTATGGGGTGACTTCGTGGAAGGCTTTCTAGATCTATTCTTTCCTCTAGAGTTGAGGGCAGCAAAGATAGAGAAGTTTATGAATCTAAAGCAAGAAAAAGTGAGTGTGCAGGATTAAACTCGGAAGTTCAACCAACTAGCCCGATATGCTCTGTAGATGGCTAGTAATATGAGAGCCCAAATGAGGAAATTTGCATCAGGCCTTTCAGACGACTTAGTGCTTGAATGTAAGGGGGCAATGCTAAATAGGGATATGGATTTCTTTAGGCAGACAGTCCATATGCAGCAGGTAGAGTAGACAAAGTAGAGAATCGTGGAATCAAGAGAGAAGAATAAGTAGGCAAAAAAATCCAAGACAGCAGACCAGGGCCACAGTCAGCAGCAGAGTGGTAATTGGAGTAACAGATGGAATAAGAGAAAGAATTGGGGTAATGCGCAGTCTGTAGTCAGTGCTCCAGTTCTCAGACCTCTAGCTGATCAGCAACATAAAAAATTTTAAGCTAGTCAGAGGCCAAGAGTGTAGGGTGCTCAGTCTCAGAGAAGTGTAGCTTAGACCTCTCGGTCATACCCATGCTGTGGGAGATATGGGAGGAATCATCTAAGAAGATGCCAGTTTGGCGCCATGGTGTGTTATTCCTACTGCTAGCCGGGCCATATCCAGAGAGACATGTTAATTCTTCTGCACCACCACTGCCTCAGAAGGGTGCCACTTCAGCTGTCGGGAGAAGTTATAATCGGTTGTATGCTTTGTCTAACCACCAGGAGGCAGAAGCCTCACCAGACGTGGTCACGGGTACGTTACAGATTTTCTCTCGTGATGTGTATATATTTCTTAATCTCGAGTCTACCCTATCTTATGTGACCCTTTATGTGGCTTTTGGTTTTAGGTTTAAGCTCGATATAATTACTGAGCCTTTCTTTTTTCCACTCCGGTGGGAGATTCTACTATAGCTAGAAGGGTATATAGAAATTGTGTTGTATCATTTTATGGCCGGGATACTGTGACAGACCTCATAGAGCTTCAGATGGTTGACTTTGATGCTATCCTAGGGATGGACTAGCTCCATTCATGTTATAACACATTAGATTATAGAACCCGAAGAGTCACTTCTTCTTTTTCAAATGAACCAGTCATAGAGTGGGAGAGTCATTCTTTAGCACCTAGGGAAAACTTTATACCTTATCTTAGAGCTCGTAAGCTCATTTACAGAGGTTTTCTATATCATTTAATCTGAGTAAAAAATTCTAACATTGAGAATCCATCTCTTCAATCAGTCCCTGTGGTAAGAGAATTTCCAGAAGTCTTTCCCGAAGATCTTTAAGGGTTCCACCTGATAGGGAGGTAGAGTTTGGTATTAATTTATTGCAGAACACCTTTCCCATTTCTATTCCACCATATGCAATGGCTCCTGCAGAGTTCAAAGAGTTGAAAGAGCAACTAGCAGATGTTCTAGATAAAGGTTTTATGAATCCTAGTATTTCTCCCTGGGGTGCACCTATACTCTTCGTGCATAAGAAAGATGGTTCCCTCTATATGTGTATAGATTATCGTCAACTAAATAAGGTCACTGTCAAAAATAAATATCCTCTTCCTAGAATTAATGATCTTTTTACCAGATTTAGGGTACAAGATGTTTTTCAGAGATAGACCTTCGTTTGGGATATCATCAGTTGAAGGTTAGGGAGGCAGATATTCCTAAAACAGCCTTCCAAATTCGCTATGATCATTATGAATTATTAGTCATGTCCTTCGGGTTGACTAATGCCACTGCAGCTTTCATGGACCTAATGAATAGAATCTTTCTTCAGTTTCTGGATCTGTTTGTCATAGCTTTCATTGATGATATTTTGGTCTTTTCTAAGAGTGAGGAGTACTGTGCCAATCATCTTCGAATCATCCTTCAGACTCTCAAAGATCATAAGTTGTATGCAAAATTTTCCAAGTGTGAATTCTAGCTTAATGTTATTGCTTTCTTGGGACATATTGTGTCTAGTGAGGGAATTAAGGTTGATCCCTAAAAGATTGACACAGTGAGAAAATGGACCAGACGCACGACTCCAACCGATATTCATAGCTTCTTGGTTTTGGCAGGGGCTGCATCACTTACTAAGTTGACTCAGAAAAAGGTGAAGTTCGTGTGGTCTGACTCTTGTGAGAATAGTTTTGAGAAGTTGAAAAACAAGTTGATAATTGCTCTTGTTTTGACCCTTTCGGATGGAATAAAATATTTTGTTGTGTACTGTGATGCATCCCGTGTGGGACTTGGATATGTACTTATGCAGCATGGTTAGGTGGTGGCTTATGCATCGAGACAGTAGAAAGTGCATGAGCGCAATTACCCTACCAATGACTTAGAGTTAGAGGCAGTGGTGTTTGCACTTAGAATCTGGCGGCATTATCTTTATGGAGTATATGTTGATATTTTTACTAACCACAAGAGTTTACAATATGTTTTCTCGCAGAAAGAATTAAACCTCAGGAAAATGCGCTGGATAGAATTATTAAAGGATTTTGACATAGGCCTGCACAATCATACGAGCAAGGTGAATATGGTGGCTGACGCCCTCAGCAGGTTGGCTATGGGCATCCTTTCTCATGTTAAGGAAGGGAAAAGAGAGATAGTGAAGGATATTCACCGACTTACAAATCTTGGAGTGCGACTTGTGGATTCCAAAGATGAAGGAATAGCTGTTCATGAAATAGAAAAATTATCCCTTTGTGCAGAAGTTAAAAAGAAATAGGTTGAAGATCCCATGTTGATGTAGATCAAGAAAGATGTGGGTCAACAGAAAGTGATGTCCTTTGAAATTGGTGATGATGGTATTCTAAGATATCAAGATAGATTGTGTGTCCCAAATATAGATGGTCTACAGAAAAGAATCCTTGACGAAGCTCATACTTCGAGGTATGTTGTACGCCTAGGCTCTACTAAGATGTACCATGATTTAAAAGCTATATATTGGTGGAATAACATGAAGCATGATGTGGATAACTATGTCTCCAAGTGTCTGAATTGCCAATAAGTTAAAGTAGAACATTTGAGGCCTGGAGGTATTTCCTAGGGGATAGCTTTGCCTTTATGGAAGTGGGAGATGATCAATATGGATTTCATTACAGGGATTTTGAGGTCCTGGAACTAGTATGATTCTATTTGTGTGATTGGTGATAGGCTGACCAAGTCAGCTCATTTTCTGCCTATGAGGACTAATTATTCGGGAGATGACTATACGAATATTTACATTGAAGACATAGTCCTTTTGCATAGAGCACCTATATCAATCATATCTGACCCAGGTACGCAATTCTCTTCACAATTTTGGAGATCCTTTCAGAGATGGTTAGGTACCCAAATGAACCTGAGTACGACTTTCCACCGTCAGATCGATGGGCAAGCTGAATGTACTATTCAGACTCTGGAAGATATGTTGAGGTCTTGTGTGATTGATTTCAAAGGTAGTTGGGTAGATCACTTTCCATTGATATAGTTTGCATATAATAACAGCTACCATGCCAGTATTAAGATGTCTCATTTTAAGGCTTTGTATGGAAAAAGGTGTGTAGGTCACTAATAGGGTGGTATAAAGTACGAAAAACATAGTTGTTTGGGCCTGATCTTGTTCCCCAGGCAATGGAGGACGTGAAAATTATTAGAGAATGACTTAAAACAGCTTAGAGTACACAGAAATCCTATGCCAGTGTTAGAAGAAAGAAATTAAAATTTGAGGTTGGTGATTGGTTATTTCTCTATGTCTCCCCTATGAAGGGAGTCATGTATTTTGGGAAAAAAAAAAGAAGTTGAGTCCTCGCTATATAGGGCCATACTAGATTGTGAGAAAAATAGGTGAAGTCGCGTATGAGTTAGAGTTGCCTGCAAGTTTGGACTCTGTTCATCTGGTATTTTATATGTCTATGTTGAAAAAGTTCATTGGAGATCATTCCCTAGTGTTACCTGTAGAAGATATCAGAGTGTCAGACTCCTTATCCTATGAAGAAGAGCCTATTGTAATCTTAGATCGTCAAGATCGAAAGTTGAGAAGCAAAAGTATAGTTTCGGTTAAGGTGTTATGGAGGAATTAGAAAGTGGAAGAAGCTACTTGGGAGCCAGAAGATGATATGTGTGCAAGATACACAAACCTGTTTTATCTAGTGAATGATGAGACAGAAGGTACAATCTTTCAAAAATCCGCATCTTAAAGGGCAATTAGGTAATTTTTACTTATTCTAATATGCCCAAATATGGAATTATACTCCCAAGACACCACTTTACTGATACTTTTCTCAAAATCCACTAAGAATATCTCATTAGGGTTTTAAGACAAAATCTAAATCACTTAAGATTCAACCGTGTGTTTCAGAGATTGATTGAAGATTTGGAATTCCCAAACTGCAGGCTTCAATAAACACCCATTGAATTCCTAAATCGAGGTACGTATGGTTTATCCTAAAAACTATATGAGCTTGAAAACATTAGAGCATGATTTTTAAATTTTTAAACATGAATTTTAAAGGGGTTTTGGAATCTATAATTCAAATTACATATTCTGAATGTTTCAATGTTACTATTGCTTTGACCTTGTGGTCTTTCCCCATTAAATTGATTTACATGTAAATGCATATGTATGAGAAATTAAGATTTAATATTGCTGAGAGCACAAATTATTAAATCCCTCTTTGTATTGAATCGAAGTCTATGGTTTTGTCGGGAGAGAGTTGAAATGCATGTTTTATGATTTGGAAGTAATTTTCTCAAATGTCATAGAATTTGAATGTGATTTAGAGATAATGAGAGGGCATTTCTTGATATAATTATGTTCTTGTGATTAAAAGAAAGTATAGCATGAAATTGAGAAATTGACATTGACCACCTTTTTGTTATAGAATTATTAATAAAGGGAGTTATTTGCATGGTTTTACTTGAGTTTCAAAGAATAACTTGCTTGAAAATAATTGTCGATATGGTGGTCCTGAATTCCATGTTTTGATAACAGAGATATCATTGCTATAAATGGCTCAATGAATGTGACTTTCAAGTCAATGGTATGACGATAACATGTAAATTTATGCCATAACAGAACTAGAGTCATCAGAGTTTGATTTCAGAGAACACATGTTTTAAAGAGTTAAAATTGGGCTTAAAGAGGGCTAGGTGGTTACCTAAAGAGGGAACGAGTCAATCGACTCATAGCCTAAAAACGTGTTTTGCCAATATGAGTATGTTACTTTTGTACACTGGCGATGGCCCTATGGCATAGTAGAGATTCAAAGACTCCGACCCTTGTGACAAACTTGGGTTGGGGGCTTGGCTGCCGAGTTAAGGGCAAATTCTATATAGCCTATGGAATTACAAAATTGTAGGGTTACCAGCTAGCGCAAAGTAAGATAAAGAGTGTCACAGAGTTCAGATGGTTTTTGTAGAGTTCTTGTAAATATGCCCATGTAATTTTTACCTCATGATATATTTATGAACTATTTTTAAATTGCTCTCATATATGTTGAATATAAATTATTGTTTTGGATTTCCTCTGCATACCAATATATCTGTATTTACCCTCCTCCCCTACCTTTTAGGTTCTGAGGCTCAGTCTAGGAGTCCGGATAAGCAGTAGATACTTCGGACAATAAAGCAGAGTTTAGTGGTGAGCCTTCTATATTTTAGAAGGCCTAGTTTACTTCAGCCACTTATCATTATTATATTTTGGTCTACTGGGGCTATTGTCCCAGTTTTCAAACAGTTTTGCTTTATATGTAGTAGAAATTTTACAGATTGAGTCGGATATCATTTTGATGTTTTGAATTGCAGTTTTCATTATGATTTGAATTCAGAGTTAATAACCATGATTCTGTTTCATTATGTATTTCTACATTATTTTCTAGATATGAATAGTGTGTGTGATTACAAGTTAGAAGGGAATTCGGGCCTTCATAGTTAGGGAAGCTCATCTCGGCTAGCGCCCCGGTTCAGGTCGTGACAATGATTTATCCCAAAAATGGCCCATTCACTTCGTTTCGCCCGTTTGACCACCCAAACTGCCCCACCCACCCCAATAGCCCATACTAGGCTGCTTCTCAGCCTGCCTGGGGAAACTCAATCTATTTTCTGCCAAAGTCACTCCCATCCCCCAGGCTCACCTTAAAAATTGTGGTCTATAGCACATCGATTTGGGCTAAAAATGGCCCGTTCGCATCGTTTTGCTAGTTTGACCACCCAAATATCCCTGTCCACCCCAATGGCTCACACTAGGCCACTCCCTAGCCTTTCTAGTGAAGATTGATCACTTTTTGTCTTAAATAAAACCCTTATCTCGGGCCCACCCCAAAAATCATGGGCTATAGCACACCGATTTAGCCCAAAAATAGCCCATTCGCGCCGTTGTGCCTGTTTAACCACCTAAACCGCTCTGTCCACCCTAATCGCCCATATTAAGCCACTATCCAATCTTCCTGGGGCATCCCAGTTAATTTTTAGCAAAAATTACACCCGACCCTGGGCCCACCACAAAAATCATGGGCTATAGCACACCAATTTAGCTCAAAAATGGCCCGTTCATATCATTTTACTTGTTTAACAAGCCAAACGGCCCCGCGTACCCAAATGGCCCACACTAAGATGCTCCCCAGCCATCCAGGAATATCCCAATAAATTTTCAACCAAAATCACGCCTGGACCCCACCCACCCCAAAAACCATGGGCTATAGCACACTAATTTGATACGAAAATGGCTCATTTGTGCCGTTTCGCCCGTTTGACCACCCAACCCCCCTCCCCCATACACACACCCAATGACCTACACTAGGCAACTTTTCATCTGGCTCGGGGCAGCCTGGTTAATTTTTGGCAAAAATCATGCTCGTCCTCTGAACATACCTTAAAAACCGTGGGTTATAGCACATTGATTTGGCCCAAAAAGGGACCGTTCACGTCGTTTCTCCTGTTTGACCACCCATATTGCCCTGCCCACCCCAATTGACCACACTAGGTTGTTGTACATCCTGCCTGGTGTAGACTGATCAATTTTTTGACAAAATCAAACCCGGTCCCTAGGCCCACCCCAAAAACTGTGGACTATAGCACACCGATTTGGCCTAAAAATGGTCCATTCATGCAGTTTTGCTCATTTGACCACCCAAACTGCCCTACCCACCCTAATGGCCCACGCTAGGATTCTCCCCAACCTACTTGTGGCAGCCCGATCAATTTTTGACCAAAATCACTCCCGGCCCCTAGGACTACCCCAAAAACCATAGGGTATAGCTCACCGATTTAGCCCGAAAATGGCATATTTGCGCTGTTTTGTCAGTTTGACCACCTAAACCGCCCAACCCTCCCTAGTGGCCTTAGTATTTGGTATGTATTGAGCTAAAAAATTCTATACATATCAAAAATTATACACGTTCAAACTTGACCTTTGTAGAATCGTATACCAAACATTGGACGAATCTTAGGCTCCAAGATCAACTTTGTTCTAAGTGATTCTTATAAACATTTTTCACCTCGAAAACACATAAAACACGAGTATAAATATCATGAAACCTATATTCACAGAGGAATCATTTGGATTATAACTTATAGAGTTAGGAATACAAGTAGGAACGATGGGTCAAAGGCTAGCCCAAAAATGCGGGGTCTTACATAAATTGGTGGGTGGCATCTCATAATCCTACGCTGGCTAAGTAGTTCTGGAATTTAGGGAATGCTACTAAGGAGAAAATCCTAACTGAAGCGTGAGCCCCCATCCATAGGTTTTCTTGGTTCTAAATCCTACTCCAAACTGAACTAACATTGATTACTGGACTGAACTAAGCCTATCTGAACAAACAACTGATCATAAATAACTGACTAAATAACAATGCTCATAGTTTATCTAAAATTATTCTGAAGATACTGAAATTATGTAAACAATTAGGTATCGGGTGTTTATAACCTACCAACACTGATTAGAAATAACAATGATGACATATAAAGCTTTAAAACCATAGTAGGTGATCATTGCTCAAAACACAATATTTAGACATTTCATCAAACACATGAGAGTTATGAATTTAAGCATGGGAATGGGTAAAGCATGCAAGAATAACATCACTACAATACTAAAACCATGAATTAGGGATTTCGATATGAAGGTTTCAATATTCAAAACATGTAAGGGCTCATCTCTATGAAAACACTTGTAAACTTAGCTTAAAATCAAAATCAATATTAGCTTCCTGGAGATAATTCAACTTGAACATGTAAAAACTCATAATTTAAAAATATAAAGGAATTCTTGGACTCCATGAGTGAAAAGGGCCCATGGATGAACATCACACATACCTTAAGCTCTTAATCTTGAAAGGAAAATACCAATCTTGAAACTTTCTTGAAGGTTCTTGGATTTGGGAACTTGAATTCTTGATTTCCTTAGAGAAAAAGTAATAGAATTTGATGATCTTTGGGGATGACTAGGGTTTCATACAGAGGAGAATTAAAGAATATGGGCAAATAATTCCTTAACTGATGATGTAATTCGTGATTTGATGAATTGGGTTGAGGGGAAAAGACATAATTTCCCCTCAGGCAATTTAATTCATAACTGAAATGCGGTTTATAGGGTCATCACGATGCGATGAGAGTGCCATTTCCATTAGAACCGCGACGCGACACTATCGCGGTCAACTACTGGAATCATGATCTAAACATCACCCCTGTCTGAAAATTCTAAAATTTCTCCAAGACATGCTTATTACACCCCCTGAATATGAATTAACGCAAAAATGAACTTTTCAGAGTCGGGAAGGCCAATTTAAAAATTCTTGATGTTAAGAGGCCTTAAAAATGACTAAGTCCCTAACACTTAGCGAAATTTTCAGGTTTTAAGCCTCTTATGCTTGCAACTAGGAGCTGAACTGAGCTAAGAATAATATGGTGTATTACACCATTTCACGCTTTCTTAGACACGACTACAATATATGACTCGTATGTTGTGTACATAATTTAAGGAAAGGAGTCATATGTTGCACAGTGATCTTGAAACGCGGGGTATTATAGTAAATTGATTAATCTATGTAAATTTCCCAAGATATTGTCATTTTATTTTATCTTAGTTTTCTTTTACTTAATTCATGATTTTCCACCTAATCTATATTGTTTAAGGCTGATTAAATTGGTTCCTTCGATTTTCTCCTTAAAACAAGTCTTTTAAAGATTAAGTATATTGTTTGTCTGGTTTAGATAAGTAATAGTTTGTTTTAGATCAAATTAATTTTTTTCAAATCTAAAAAACTAATTTATTTTGAAAATCAACTTTTCAAAAAGTAGAAAAGAACTTTTAACACTCTCTTAGCATTTCTTCCAAATGCATTTTCTATAGCAAAATTAACTATACAATCTCCTTCTTTTCCATAAAAAGAAAAATTATTTTCCTCTTGAAATTCAAAGAAAAATTGAAACTTAGTTTAATTTAAATAAAATATTTCTCCTTTGAATAAATAAATGTCATTATAAATTTTTAGAAAAATAATTTTAATATTTTCTATAAAATCAAGTCTTTGCAAAAATAAACGATTTTTAGTTAGTCAAGTTAGATCTTTTTGGTAAACCGTTTTAAACGGATGCTCCTAAGTGACTTAAAAATCTTCTTAGGGTGTTAATTAAACCCTTACCCATTTTCTCTAGTTTTAAAGGTTTATTTCTATTTTTGAAACTCTTTTAAGTTTTTCTTGATTTTTTCTATAAAAATCACATGGCGACTATGAATTTCTTCAAAATTATTTCAAAATTTTCTTGAATCTTTCGAAATAGTTTTAAAGAAGGCCAAAATAATTTTCTTTTTTAAAATGAAATCCAAAAAGTATAAAACAAAAATGGTGACTCTATCGACGATTGAACTAGGTTCTAACAAAATTTTTGATCTAACTTATTTACTAACTATTTGGGTCTGTACTATTTAACTGTTTGTTTGCTTATGTATTTAAATTTTTGCAAAATTAACAGTTGCATTTCATGTCATACTTCCATTTGAATATATAAACTGTTTGGGTTTTCAAGGATGTATCGTCCCCTATTTATCAATTCCAAATGAAATGTTGGAAGTACGAAAGTTTATTAGCACGTTAGGCGTCTGATGGTTGTTCGTATTTTCAATCTCGAGTTGTCCACTTGGGAACCTGATTGTAATATCCCGAGTATCCTAATCGATAGTAGAACCGTGCTTCAAGCTCATGAGAAATAAATTTTAGTGATTTGGCAGTTTTATGATCAAGTTTTATGTGTATTAAGGCCTCAAATAGTCCTATCTATTAGGTGAATCAAAACATCCCTTACCGATTGAATTCTTGAGAAGGATATTGCTATAGTCAGCTTAATACAAGGATATATTTCGTTATACTACGAATTTTTGAGCTCATGACCCACTAACAGATAGATAATCAAATTAGCTTTTTAACGATACCAATTTCTCCAAAATCCGATATCGAGGTAAAAAGTTATAGCCGTTTTATAGTGAGCTGTCTTAACTGCCAAAGTGCGACGGGAAAGTCAACGGACCATCGCGCCAGTGACAAACAGTCTCCCAAACTGTTGCAACTCGGCAGTAAGACCGTTTTCTGGCCATAAAGCGACGGTTTGAGGGATGGTCAATACCCAGGGTGACAGTTCATTGCCCAAACCGTCTCGCACCTCAGTTTAGTGATTTAATGCCATTTTTAAAGGGACTTTTGGATCTTTTTCCACCCTTTTAAACATCTAATTACATAAAATCAAAGAACATAAATTCATATTTATCTATAGCATCAAAATTAGGGTTCCTCTACCAAGAACAAGATTCAAGCTCTTCTTTAAGAAAACTCAAGAATCAAAGCGTCACCATTCAAGAACCTTCAAGAATAGTTACCCTCTTTCAGGATTCAAGCTTTTAAGGTATGTTAGATGTTATCCAAGGGTCCTTTTCACTCATGGAGTCCAAGAATCCATCTTTTATGTTTAAGATCATTAAATTTCACGTTTATAATGATTTGTCTCTATAAAGCTTTTATGATTTTGCTTATACATGATCTTTACAATCTATTTTCATTGAAAGCAGCTCTTATTACAAATTTCATGAATTATGTCCATAAACTTACATGAATTTTGAATCTTTATCATGTTTTCATGAAACTGTAGGTGATATTAAACCTTACATGTTTAAATGGTATTGTTCGTTGAATTTAAACCCTGATTGGTGATCTTAGAAGTGAAATCATGCTATTACTAAAAGTTTTTAAAAACTATTCCCATGCTTAGTTTAAACCATGAACTACAAGTGTTTGATGAAATACCTAAATGAGCGGGTTTTGAACAATGACTACATATTATATGCTTACAAGTTAAAATTTTGGAATTTTTTTTCAAGTGGAATACATCATAGTATTTTGAATAAATCCTCAGTTTATGATTTTATCATGTGATCTTGCTACCTCATCATGTCTAGAGCTATCCTCTTGTTAAAGTCTTATTCCCATGTATTTGATGAAATACTTAAGTGAATAATTGTCAACAATAATTTTCTTCCATGGTTTCAATGCTTTCATGTCACCCAGTTGTTATTGCTATCGAGTCCTAGGGGTAATGAATACCTAAAATTTAGCTGCTTACTTAGTCTTAGTAGTTTCAGAATAGTTTCAGACGTGTATGAGCATATTCAACTAGTTAGCCATCATGATTAGTCACTTGTCCAGTTAATCTTAGCTTAGTCCCGTAATCAGTGTCAGTTCAGTTGGGAGTAGGATTCAACACCGAGTGAGCCTAGGGATGAGGGCTCACCGGTTAGTTATAACTGGGTCCTTAGAAGCAATCCCTAAGTTTTAGAACTACGTAGCCAGTGTAGGTTATGAGATGTCACCCGTTAGTTAGGTCTGACACTCTCAGGGATCACCTGCTAGTTAGGACTGATATCAGGGGTCACCCATTAGTTAATACTGACTCCACAGCCATTGTTAGTACCCGTGGCACTGTACTAGCACTCTTCCAACTGGGGTTACAGGTTGGACCCCAATCAGTTCAGAGCAGGGCATATCAGTTAGATGATACCTCCCACAGTTTAAGTTACAGTCTCAGTTCAGTAATTTAGTTTTAGTTTTCTTGACCATAGTATACAAATATCAGACATTCAGTTATCATATTTCATTATTTCTGTATTTACAGATTTTATGCAGAATATGTTATAGATTCTTGGTCATACATCCTTAGTACTTACATATTTCATATACTCTATTTATTATTACACATTACATATACTTACATACATACATTCAAACATTTATTATTCATATTCATGAAACTATGCATATCAACCTACCTCATTTAGCATACCAGTACATTCAAAGTATTTGTCGTATACTCTTTTCTTACGCTATGATATCTCATATTATAGGGTCGGATGGTTAGGTTTCTGACCGTACCTAGTTATCCTAGAGCACCAGTAGCAGCAGCCATGATTCCTCATGTTTCAAGGACCGATTATATTTATTTTAGCTTCTTATTTTAGTAGACAAGCGGAGTTAGTTGGGGGCTTCTCCCATTCACTCCTAAGTTATTCTGTTGGAGGCTTTCAGACTAGTACATATAGTTGGTCAGTTTTTTTTAGATTTTAGTGGTCATTATCAGTTTTGTTTTACAGACTTATCATATTTATTACTTAAACTTTATGGAATTCCTCAGTTTATTTCTGCATATGATCTTTTGATATTAGTTTTACTCACTACTCACAGCAGGTACCATCTTATGGGTTAGCTTGTGGTCCCTCAGGACTGTAAGCACCGTGTAGAGCCCAGGGTGTACTCTCAGGAAATTACAAACTTGATTCTATCACGACCCAATCTGGGGCCTTGTCCGCAACAGGCATCCCGAACCATCAAGGCCTGAGAGACCCCTGTAACTGCCCAACCCACTAGTTATATTTTCCGCTTTAGGCTGAGGCCCACACGGCTTTAAAATACATCACTAGGGAGTAAGGCTTTCTTACTTATAAACCCAACATCCCTCATGTATTTTTCCGATGTGAGACTTCTTCCTTAGTTGGGGTGTTACATAAACCCCCTTATGGACTCAGCATCCTCACCGAGGTTTGCCCCGCCGAATAAGATTTACCTATACTCAGGATTGAGGTTTGCCCTGCTTTTCTATGAGTCACATTAGACTGTCATCCCAGTTTAAAGTGGCATGTTACATTTAAGATAGGTTGTCCTCCTTTCAATGAGACGAGTTGGAACATCACTCCATTTAAAGTGCCACGCACATTCAAAATAGATCGTCCGCCTTACAACGAGACATGTTGGGCCATCACCCCATTCAAAGTGACATGTTACATTCAATTAGGTCATCCTCCTTTCAATGAGACACGTTGGATCTTGACTCCGTTCAAAGTGATCTGTTGTATTCAAGATAGGCCATCCACCCTTTAATGAGACACATTTGATCATCACTCCATTCAGAGTGTCATGCTACATTCAAGATAGGTCATCTGCTTTTCAGCAAGACGCATTGGGTCATTACCCCATTAAAAGTGATATGTTACATCCAAAATAGGTTTTCTATCTTTCAATGAGACACGTAGGATCGTCACTACATTCAAAGTGGCATATTACATTCAAAATAGGTCTTCCACATTTCAATGAAACCCGTTGGATCATCACTCCATTCAAAGTGGCATGTTACATATAAATTAGTCGTCCGCCTTTCACTGAGACATGTTGGACCGTCACTCCATTCAAAGTGGCATATTAAATTTAAAATAGGTCATCCACCTTTCAATGAGACATGTTGGACTGTCACTCCCTTCAAACTGGAAAGTTACATTCAAATAGGTCACCCGCCTTTCAAGGAGATACGTTGAACCGTCGGTCTATCATAGTAGTATATTATATTCAAAATGGGTTATCCACCTTTTAATGAGACATGTTAGTCTGTCACTCCATTCAAGGTTATGCATATTGGTTCATCAACTATCGCAACACAACATGTTCAAATAGATTTGCACCAATTTACGTTAGAGTAATGCTACATTTGCAACCAACTATTCTATTTGAGATATTGTCGAGAGCATCCTTTCGGAAGGACACAACACAACTTGAAACTTTTTCTTAGCAGGGAACTAGGACATAGTTTAAAGAGGAATATCAAACTCTTTGGATGCGAACTAAAGGACGACTTCCACCACCATCAAACCACACCCCTATTAGAAGGCATATGAAATATTTTGGGATATGTTGGTTTCTGTTTCACTTTCAGGATACTTCTAAACTCATACTAGAAGTAACCTTCCCTTTCCGTCAAATTCGATAATAATGCACTCAGAGTTTTGGAAATTACATCCAGATAAATTCTTGCCTATGGATGTGAAGGATCCCACATTCTTGGTAAGAGGTTACAAACCTCTTTTCCATAAGCTCAAATAAATTATCACTCATTCCGAACCAAAGGTTGCAGTAAATAAGAGACTATCTTTTCCACCGATCGAGATGAACCACAAGCAGTTTGATTTCCTGAGTCTCGAGGATATGTAGGCTGAACTCTATGTTGAAAGCTTAACTGCATTCAACCTCCCCCTAATTCTTTTATTCCCAGCTTTTCGGTTTCACCAAAATTTGAAAATCGAGATACCTGTGATTTTTTTAATCTTACTTAAAATCAAGCTTTATGAACTACAAACTTATTTATAATTCCAATATGGATTGAATTAATTACGATTAATGCAAAATTATTTCCTTAATAATCATCATTGATGTTGAATATAAAAATGACATTGTTATACCCTTTTCTTTTTTAATGAAAATTAGAATCTTTCATACTGTTGTAAATATTGATTACCTGAATTGGGACTGTTAAAGAGATTCTAAAGTAGTAGATTATCTAAAGTTGCAATAAGATCAATCGTTTATTGCATATGGAAGCATGATATATATTTATTTATTCTAATAAGTACATTGATTTAACTGAAATAAGGATTTAATTCAGACAAGTTGTATAGACTTTCATGAAGAATTTTTGTCAAACAATGTTTCTTTACATGGCAATCAAATAATACAAAAGATAATAATTTATGAAGCAAACCAAAAATGTACCCAAATTTCTTCCTTCAATATTATATGATGATGATGATGCAACTATATCTAAGGATTGGAGTTACAAATGATTTAAATATTTTGTCAAATGACGACTTGACAAATCGGATCACAAAGGTATAGAAAAATCTAACATATGATAATTATCATTTTTAAAATTATGTGATGCTTTAATTGGGAGAAGTAAAATATTATACTTTTTTTCCTTAATCATTATTTTGTAACATCAAATATTTCTGTAAAATTTTAAATGAGACATATAAAATTGCATATTACTAGTTACATGCATCTTTTCTTTTCTATACTAGGAAATTTTTTCTATTAAGATTGTAATGACTCATATTATCTACTAATTAAAATATAAGAGGATGTTATAGATACATTGTATTATGAATATCCACATAATATACAATTCTTATATAGACTTGCTTTTGAATGAGCTTGCAATTGAATTAACTTGCAATCAAATAAAGTTTCAATCAGATAATATTACAAGGAGATAAGATTGCAATCAATAAACTTTCAATCACGAAGGCACCAGTAACTTATACAACTACCTATATTCTTCTATAAGTAGGATGCCAATGCAGTGTATTTGTAGGTGAAAATGATTTAACTATTTTGTCAAATGAAGACTTGACAAATCTGATCACAAAGGCATCGCAAAATCCAACATATGATAATTATCATTTACACAATTATGTGATGCTTTAATTGGTGGAGAAGTAAAAAGTATATTAACTTTTTTTTCCTTAATTGATATTCTTCACATCAAATTTTTCTATAAAATTTTTAATGAGGCATCTAACAATGCATATTACTAGGTACATGCACCTTTTTCTTTTCTATACTTGGAGCTTTTTTTGCTGAATTTTTCATATTAAGATTGTAAGGAGCCATATCTATATATTATTAAAAGGAGAGGATAAAGCCTCCATGTTACGCCAAGTGGCATCTTATTAATAAGCCATTTGGCATCTTAGCACTAAAAATCAGTTAGTTTAGTTGTTAGTTATTATATACAACAGCCGTAGATCCAAGGGATATCTTTAATTTAGATCATTGAATTTTCAAATTTCAATTCCATTAGGACACAAAACTGCCGATACAATAATTTGAAATTTATTTGTTGATTTAATTTATCCCATTGATTTAAATTTATCCCATTATCATCATTAAAGGGATAAATGATAAGCCATAACTGATGAATATTTAAATGCGGACTCAAAAGTCATATAAACTCTAGGAGTCTCTCTATTTCAAAATGGCATATGGTAGTTTTAACTGCAGAATCCAAAAACTCAAAAAGACATCTATAAACAACTCTGTCCTTTCTCCTGTCTAATAGCATGAACGATTCTCATCTTATTTGTTGCCTTCTTTCTCATGGATGCGCCAACCGCCAGGCATTCACCAACTTAATGCCAAAATTGTACTCCTAGCACCTATGATTGGGATTCAAACAATCATGAAAGTGTATTACTTATAAATTTTCGAATCTAATATCCTCACCTTTTTTTTTTTTTTCGTTTGTTCCGTTTTTGTGTAGGAAAAATTACTTTAAAAAGAGATGAATTTTCTTCGATAATTGCAGATTATTGGATGATTTTATTGCTTTAATTCTTGTGAAGTTGAATCAGTTATTACTTGCATCATAAGAGATCATCGAGGAGTAATTATTAACACTATTGCATTTGTTATACTGATAAAATAGAAGGTTCACACCGTGAAGTTATCTAATCAAAACAATAATATTCATACAGAAAACTTAAAGGAAACAAAAAAGATAAGTGAGTTGTTGTGAAATAAAACAATCCAATGAAAGCTTTTAAGATAATGGTATCAGAACCTTTTGCTGAGAGAAAAAACATGGTATATAGCTATCAAACATCCACAAATCAATTTCATGACAGAACTTCAAAAATCACGTATATCCACCAAACTCACAACACAACACAGAAGCAACCAAAGGTGACATTGACTATTACTCAGATATACAAATAATCAATCAAACTTGTATAATCCATAATCCAGTAATGTCATTATTATTATGCAATTATTTAAGCTTTTTTATCGAGGGATCATAATTAAAAGTAATTACAACCATATTATAGTAAGAGTGAAAGTTGAATGTTAATTAACATTTTCATCCTTTACAATAAACTCAAATGTGTCAGAACTTGTTTACATCAGTTATGCCTTGACTATTTTTTCTTATGCAAAACTCAACAGTGTACTATCTTATGCGTGATAACACAAATATGGGGTTGAAAATTTTCTAGTTGATCGTAATTTATTTGCTTTTTCTTTCACCTTAAGCTCCTCTATTTATTGATTTTGATTTGCTTGTGGTTTGGCTCCGCCTGTTATGTTTTCGATCCTTCTCCTACTATGTGATTGTCATAAAACTAAAAAGATTCATTAGCATCCATGCAGTTAGAAGAGTGAAGAGTAAGTATAAGTAAATGCAAATTAATTCTAGTACATAGGCTCTTGTTTTTTTATCCTTTCCGGACTCTACGCATAGTGGGAGCTTTACATACATGAAAAGTTTATTGCAACATGATTTTGGATAGCTGAGTAGTACTCATGCTATTCAATATGACGATGACTTTACATATGAATCTTAACCATTCAATCTGCCACATTACATCTATCATATAAAATACATACACATTAACACTTTATGGTTTAAGTTCTTTCAACTACAGTATCAGTGATGTTTATGTGATGGAGTCATAGCATAATTTTTCTGTTTTACAAAACTTGTTTTTATCCACCAAGACCAACACTACAAAAATAAAATATGCAATAAACTAACAGCAAATAAGAATCCCACACCTGGACACACTGCGATTCTGATATTATCTCCACATTTAACACAAAAAATGAAATTTAATGAAGTCCTCTTAAGTCAACACCAAATTCCCTGCACATACATATTTCAGCAGACAATAATTTTCAAAAATCAAGTTCTTCGCTCACCATTAATGGCAGCAGTTAGAAGTATCAATAAGAAAGAGAAACCTTACTATCAGAACACAAGTTGTAAACGTCAAAGAGATTCTAATATGTAAGTGTATTTTCTTACCGCATTATGGATCTAATCTCCAAGCCAACATAGTGAAGTCATTGAACATTGTAAGGGAAAGTAAAATATAAGAATGTCATTGTATGCGCAATCTGAAAAAAAAAATTATCTCCTATACATGTGACAGAGTAATATTAACAAACTGTAGTTATCACGCTCTAATATTGACAGCAATGATCTTATTCATAGGAGTACATTAGGCGGGATGAACTGAGGCATATGTTTGTCGCCATTCTTCTTGAGGAACTGAAATTATTAAGTTGTGTAATATTTGACCGCAATATAGTGTTTTCTCCTATTTTTCTTGGTAATTTGAACTCATAGATAATTACATGTAGAAGAATCCGTCCAAGGAAGTAAAACCAAACCTTGAAGAGTAGAGCTTGCAGTGAAATTTCATTTTGTTTTAATGCATGTAATAGGACCCGTCTTAATAAATAAGGGGGCATTTGTCCATAAATACTAATTAAAAATTGGAGTTGGAGTTGGAGTTGTTTTTAAAATTTTGTGAGAAATTTGTAATGAAAAAAGTGAATACAAATTTTTGGAGTTTTATCAAATTTCGAAATTAACCTTTACGTTGAATTTAGGAACTTTCAAAAATTTTATGTCCAAAAACATGTTTTACAGAATTCAACTATGAAAAAAGAAAATAATATTCATGGTAGAACACCTATTAATATAATTGAGTAAATGTGATAGTGGAAAGAGTTCAAGATCAAAAGAAGTGGATATCTTTTTTACTCGGTAAACTAACAATAGTAAAAAATATTTTTTACGTTCATCAACGAATTCTGAAATTATTGCACATATACTACACAAAATCTTACAACAATTTAAGCTGGAGGAAATCCTTTTTCTTCCCTACTAAATGGCGTCGGTTCAATGGTGTTATTCATGAATAAAATAATAAAAGTTTCAATATTATTAATTAAATAATGACTTCTTATAAAAAAAATTTCAAAAATTTTTCGCGCATCGCGCTGGTAATATGCTAAAATATCTAAAGGAATCCTTTTTTAGTAGGTCGTGAAAAATCAAACCTTCTTCTTAATAGTGCAAAATTGGAACTCATGTATAATCTACTTCATCCTTGTGTTAGTATTGATGCTTATCTTTTATCTTGGTCATTTTGTTAGTTAGTATAATTTACTTTGTCATCGTGTTAGTTAGTATTAGACTATGTTTATTAGTGTAAAGTCAGTATTTCTCTAATGCTTCGACTTTGTTTTTCACTCATCTTTTAAAACAACCAAGCTTATACTGTCTTTTAATTTGATTTTGTAATTTATATTTGCAGGAAAAGAATAGTTCGGTATTTTCATTTTCACGGGTCTCTATCACATTTGATTGATACTACAAAAGACAAAAGAAAACGATTTCGGATGGATGACATGTACTTGCATTAATTTTGTTAGACACATTGAGTTTTAAATCTTTTGCAAAGGAAGAGCTTCCGCTAAGGTTGTGTATGATAAGATATTATCACACCCAAATTATTTCCTACCTTAAACTGGGTGGAGATTAAGAGTCTGTTGGGATGTGATTACTATTTATGGTATATTTTTGTTGTTTTGATTTAAAAATAAGTTCTTTATGTACTAAAAAAGTGCATAAAATATATTTTACCTTAAAAATACATTATAAAAGTTTAAGGCATAATACATAAATATGACCCTAAACTTGACACCAAATTATAACTTTGACCTTAAACTTTGACAGTGCACAAATATGACCTTTAACTATTCAAAACTGCACAAATATGACCTCCCTCCAAGTCAGCCCTTTTAATGACATGGCACCGTGTGATTGAATGAGATTTCCACGTAGGCGCGAGTGAAAGTCACACATGGGGGTTGCAAAATCGAAGGTCATATTTGTTAAGGTTTTGAATAGTTAAAGGTCCTATTTGTGCACTATCAAAGTTTAAGGTCAAAGTGATAATTTAGTGTCAAGTTGAGGGTCATATTATTGTATTATGCCAAAAATTTAATCTAAATAGCGTAAGCATACAAGCTATTTTAGTTCAACATGACTATAGAATAAGCAATTCCAATGACAAAGGTGCTAACAAATAGCGCAGTAACTGATATGTTTAGTCGATTGAATATAAAGAAAAAAAGTTAGTACATGAAAGATAATATGCTTTTTGACATGAAATGTCATTTTAATTTTCCTTTCAAAGCTAAATTTATTTGATCTGCTATTATTCACAACTCTTTTATATACAGGAGTTTTTGAAGCATACTATTTGTCAATCACATTATCCTATTCTACAATTATCAATCTTAAATGACATTTTCATTTTAATGTTCTAATAACTTTTGTCTGTCACGAGAATGAAAATACATTTTTTATTTTCTTGGATTTTACACTTATAGGGGATAAGTGCTTCTTTGAAAGCCATGTATAATTTCTAATGATTTCATTTTAATAATGACCGCGCATCGCGCAGGTACAAATACTAGTTTGCTATTAATATAATAATAATATAAGAGGGTGTTATAGATACATTGTATTATGAATATCCTTTTAATATACAATTCTTATATAGACTTGCAATTAAATGAGCTTGAAATAGAATAAGATTGCAATAAGATAAGATTTCAATGAGATAAGATTGCAATTGAATAAGCTTTCAATTAAGATGAAATCAAGTAACTTATACAACTACTTATGTTCTTCTATAAGTAGGATGTCAATGCAGGTTATTTGTACATTGGTTTGAAGAAAAATAAAGTCTCTTCTTCTCTCGATTTCTGTGATTATATCTCTTGTTACCTTGATATTTAGTATTAATTCATATAATAAGATATTAAACCCAAAGGCCAAAGGTCAAATTTAATTCCTTATTTCTTCTTTATTTCATTGAGCTAAAAAATGATACTTGTTAATTTCATCCTATTGGTTTTTCTACAACTTAGTTCAAATTTTGCTGCTAATGAGAATTTTGAAAATTATGTTGGTTGTGACATGCCCAAATCAGTTGTGGACCTAGTCGAATTTCCATTGAATTTGGAGTACTTGGAAGCTTAATTTTTCTTGTGGGGTTCTTTGGAATATGGTTTGGATAAATTCACACCTGAACTTGCTCATAGTGGGCCGCCACCTATTGGTGCTCAAATTGCAAAACTTAGCCCTCTCATAAGAGATGTCATAACCCAGTTTGGATTCCAAGAAGTCGGACATCTCAGATTCTTTTCCATCTCATAATCTTATATTGGTTCTTATATTTTTTTATTTAATATGAATAAGTAAAAAATAATCATCGACATTCTATAAGGGATATCTTCGAATATATGAAGATCCATAGTCGATCTATAATGTCAGTAATCTTACCACTACCTCAGATAATGAGAATGCAGATCCTACGACTAACTCGGAAAGATCGAGAGGATATTTCCAAGACCTTTATGCTCCGAATGTCTAAATCTTATTATTTAGTTTTAGATGGTAACAAACGTAAGCTAAACATTAAATGTTTCACTTCTAGAGCAAGGAGATGTTCAAAATGGGTGCAAAACTTGACATAATAAAATTTGGCAGATACAAGTTTCATTATTGTGCATTACAAGTTAATTTTCTTTCTTCCTGTAACCAATATTCCACCCCCACCCGTCCCCTTCACTCCTTACCAACTCCCACCCTCTCACACCTCGCCCACCTCCATATAAATGTCTCATAATGTTTTGCTTATATTATATATAAATGCGTTTGGGATAATAAATATTGAAACATGGTAAGAATGCCACTTATGTATAGCTCACATATCTCATACATCATTTTCAAGTCATAGGTGTAGTTCACTTTCATCTCCTAATCTAGTCTATATCTTATGTCGTACTACTTTTGTTTCATTCTATATGAAGGTATTTCATCATCACAAAATTTAAGAATTTTTAATTATTATTTTGATCTTCAATGTATTCAATTTTTGTAACTATTAAATTACATATTTGAGGTTGGAATGGAAAGGTTACATTAAATACATTATTTGTAGAACATATAATTAAAAAGAATAATGTAAAAATTTATGCAGGGCAATCAAAGATACAATAACAGGATTCCCGAGGCTACTACTAAAATCTAAGGAGAGAATCATTTGCAACAGTGATGGATGATGCATTTGGACATCCATTAAAACCACCTTTGATGCTTATGCTAATTAAATTAACTATCTCCTTGCCTCCTATGTTATACCTTATGTTGGACTCACCGGATATGTTGGCGCTAATCCTAAACTCCAAAGCTCTACTACCATAAGAGTAAGACTACATACTTAGATCTATCGTGTTTTTCAGTATGCGAAATAGATTACTTGTCTTTACACAAGGTAGTATTAAAATTACTAGTATATACATCCATATGATTTTCTTATTTAATTGAATTATATATATTAAATAATATTTTGATAAAAGGGCCATTTTTATCAGTAGTTGGAGGCAATATTTATTATATTATTATGATTGTAAAGACCACATTTTAAGAAAACTTACCTATAGTGGCCATGGAAACTTAAAACCCTTTTTTCGTTGAGTTTAAATTATATACACAGACAATGTAAATATTATTTGTACACTATCAGTGAAGTAGAGCATATACTAGCAGGTTTGTTATAATATCCTTACCAGATATCTAATTAACTCTTGCCAAAAAATTTATGGATAATCATCTAATAAATGATCTTACTGGGTAATTTGGATGGCAGCTAGTTGCAGGATTACTCGGAGTCGAATTAGGTCAACACGCTGTTCTAAGAGCATTGCTTTATGAGCGAGGAAGAGAGAAGGTAGAACCCTATGGGATTACAGTAGCTGAGTTCACAAACCGAATATCAAAGCTGAGGAACAAACTGGGACGCCATGGAATTAAAGATGAAGGAGTTAATGTGAAACCGAAAGTAGGTGCTGAAGAGAGGATAAGGGGGAATGTACTTGCAGGTAGTGGCCAACTAAATATTTTGATTTAGAATATTCTCTCTCTCTCTATATATATATATATATATATACATACACTAATATTGATTTATACACACAAAATACATTTTTTGTTAAAAGTGCTCATCTGTAAACTTTTTTGTCGATGTGGTTATGCCGCTATTTGCAGGGGACAACTACTCGATGGCCTACAACAGAACGCCAAAGGAAATATTAAGAATAGTGTACATAAGAGGAAAAAAGAATAAACCTGGTGGATTTTATCCGAAGGGAACGGAAGGGCGGATAGCAAAATCATATCATAGGCATGGGGACTAGCTATTTAGAAAAATACAAAATTATTGTTTACTTCCTGCAAAGTAAATAAAAACAAGAGAGTTATAAAGTGGGTAGTAAAAATGATGTTGGGCTATTATATTTGTGCTTAAATATTAATTTATCTAATGAATCGTATCATTAGATCATATCATATTATACTAAAAGGGGAAAGATCCTATCCCTAATGTTGTATCTCATGTTTTTACCCCTGCTGTATACCAAAATGTTATTAAACAACTGATTAAATTAACATATTAAATATATATAGACTAAAATAAACAAATAAAATAATTCATTGAGAGGATGAGTTTGTTTTGCCAAACAATAATTATTGTAGGTTACACTTTTATAATTTATTTAATTATATAAGTATAAACTCCGCACATTTCAATTGTTTCACCCCTAAAGCTTTTACGAGTTATATTGTGACAATAATATTTATACAGAGCTTCTCCAAAAAAAACTGACACCGTTAAGAGGCCTAAACACGAAAGATAAGCATGTATCTTTATGTCATGATTATACCTAATAATATATATATATATATATATATATATATATATATATATATATATATATATATATCACATCCCAGATTATTGACTCACGTGGGCACCTACTCTATTCTAACAAGATAAGTGAACTCTTACCATCTAATAAATTATTATGTGAAATATAATTAACAACCTTTAATTAGTACACAGTTAAATCTTGATACCAATGATATTATCAATATTTGAAACATTTACAAGAAATAACTTATCAAAATGAACAACTCTCAAAATCCTGTTTGACATGTACAAAAGCTTCTAAAATGATCATGGATAAAAGAAAAGAGACAACTTCTTCTGCGGAAGAGAGATTCAAAAGTTGATGATTAATAACCATCAAAACACATAAGAAATTGCTAGTCAACCTTCAATGCAATTTCCATCCACAATAGGAGATGCAACAATAGTATTAGTAAAACACATATAGTGGTATCACACAACATCATATAAAAACCACAAAATAATACATGACCACTCCACATGATTCTTCAATACTAGAGTTCACATTCCACACTACATCTTTGGTTTCATAGAAGCTTTCAATTGTACTTTAAGTGCTTAATTAACCAATTCTGTTACAACTCACAATCCTATTTTTCACAAGAAAAGTCTAGTGTTTGTTAACTCTGTGAATATTATCTAGCCTGCAACTCTTATAATTCAACTCAAGGATTAACATATAGATTTCAATATCTACACAAGGTATATACAGTAAAAAATAATAGCAAAATTAACCCAACAAACATATAATAGATACAATGTCCCCATATACTTAACAATAGTCCATCTATCCTTTCAAAAATTTAACAACCTCAAATTTACAATCAAGATGCATATGCTATACAGTCTAAAGATATCTCATCTAGCAGATAAGCAATCCAATTATTGATTTGCACAACAAACAGTCTTGCAATCACCACATTGCCAAACCATTTGCAATAAGGGCACGTATGTCATGACAAATATCATAATATTTCCAACTCCACAATTACGTCAGTCACATCACAACATCAATTAGAAATACAACAGACAAATCAATCTTTACAGGTCATCATAGACCTTACAAACATAGTCACCCATCATAATGTGAACCCAGTTACAAATAATTACCTTGAATACATATTCAATATCTCTCTTTTGTTCTCTCTCTCTCTCTCTCTCTATGTGTGTGAGTTTATATAGTATATCATCTCTGTTTTGTCACTTCATAATTTCAAGACATATGCTAAGAGTCTTGTTTTTGCCTAATAGTCATGACTTATAAGGGACAATCTAAATCCATGTCATGTATTAACGTGATACTTGATCCTCCATAATAATAATAATAATAATAATAACAATAACAATAACAATAACAATAACAATAACAATAACAATAACAATAACAATAATAACAATAACAATAATAATAACAATAATAATAATAATAATAATAATAATAATAGTAATATAACTACCTATATGACGTGATACCCGATTCTTTCATAATAAAAATGATATAAGAAAACATAATCATACCAGCATGGTATTTGATCCACGATAACCATATTTTTGTATTTTATCTATCATACTATCTATTGGTATATAACATAGTGTGGTACATTTGCACTTATACTAACAATCATCACATTCTGATTAAGTTTGAGAATCATCAATTTATTCTAACAATTATCAACAACCACACTGTCAATAAATTATATAACATGTTTGAAAATTGTTGACACCTAATTTTTGCGCTCTATATTTCAAATTAGATTTTAAATTTTTCAATTTTAAATAGTTTTAAAATATTTATTTTGAGTTATTTTGAAATAAATTTCAACCCTACCTTTTGAATTTAGGTGAAATAAAAATATTTAGTGTTTAATTATACATGATTATAAAAATATCAGTTAAAGAAAATGATTTAGAGTTTATTTAGAGTGAAAAGTTTGATTGAAATTGTAAATATTCTACTATTCTCAAGATCGATTGAAAATAAGAAATTAATGACATAATTAGTTTTTTAATTTTAATTTTATTATTATTATTATTGAAAAAGAGAAATAAAATAAAATTGTATTTTATTGAATATTTATTTTGAAATTATTGAACTTTAAAAGACTCGTCAAATTAATTAAAAATTAATTTCGTCTTAATTTTGTCCAATTAATTCTATCGTGATCATTTTTTATTAACATAAAATGGTTAAAATTTTTAATTGAACTCCCTTGATTAACCTAATATTCCATATTAACCCCAATACCCAAACCACCAGTCCAAATCTCCTCCCAAATTAATCGACCTAATTAGACCACCCCAACGACTCACAACTTTCACCCCTTATATCCTCTTCTAACAACCCACCAACAACAACAGCTCAATTTCCTTACCCCTCAACAACAACAGACCAACAGCCCAATTCACTCACCAACCCTACCTAGGTCCAATCCCCTTTCCCCTTTACCTATTAGCAACGCTCCAACAATATACCAAAGCAAAACAACAACAACAGTACTAAACAGATTATCGACAACAACAACGAGAACCGCTCCATCATTAATGTTGTAATATCACTAAAGAACAACGGCTTCAACTCGTCACCAACCATAGTCAACCTAGCCATTTCCAATTTCTTAGCCTTTTACCTCTCCATACAGGCAAGAATGGCTAAGAATTTCATTAATTTTCCCCTTTCTCAGATTATGTTCCTCTATTTTTCATAAGAAACCAATGGATACAAAAAATTCGGATTTGAAATCCAACTTTTCAAATATGAAACCCTAAATTTTTTCCTCCAAAATTTTCCTCTAAATAGAAGTTGAATGACAGATGAAAGGGGGAGGATTTTTGGGGGAAAATTTTGAGGTTTGGGAGGCGCGTGCTTTTAACCTCATGCAACCATAAATTCTTGATGAATTCACTCTAAAAATCAGATTCCAGCGAAATTGTTGAACTCTGGCAAGGCTAATCGGAACTTCAATGGTGAAAGTCCATTTGATTAAGGCTTGTTGTCCCATTCGTTGTTCGGAAAAAGGTAAAACCATCTTTCTCTTTTAATTTCTTTATTATTTATTCTTCTCATTCTTCGTGTTAGTAATTTTCATTCGTACGCATAATGATAGTGGAATTATTTATGGTAGAAGGCTTGGAAGGAAATAGGTTTCATATGATGAAATTATGTGTTTTCTTTGTCATCTTATAGTGATTGAATTGATTCATGATTTTGTCATTGTGGTAGCATTTAGTTTGCAGTGTTTTTTACTGTTTCTTTTTTCACAATTGGTATGGGAATATTGAATTCTTATTATTTTTGCTTTTATGCTTGCGGGATGGATATTGCTCAACATTACTTGAAATTTCTAAGAATGAAGATTGTGTTCTAATTCAATTATTGGTGCGTTTTGTTGATAAGATTCAAGCTTTACTAAGTTTATACGCATGCTTGTTGTCATTGTGAATCAGCAGCTTTATCTTATAAATGCAAGGTATTCACACTCTTGAAAGATTTGTGTAAGACAACTGTTTACTATTTATCATTGTTGTGTAAAGTTTGACGGTTTTGAAATGTTTATCTCATTGGTGTTTAAGTGTGTCGATGGATTCAATGTTTGTGTCTTTAAAGTTAAGAAAATGATAGAACTCAAGTTGTTGCTTTTATTTTTATTTCTTTTCCCTATGGCTTAGCCATGTCTGCATAGTATTTATAGTATTTATAGTATTTAAAGATGCTTTGTTACTATTTCCTCTTAAATGTTGATCGTGTCTTCATAATTGGATAGAGTTTGATGTTATGTCTAAAATAATTTGAGTTGGAGGATTGTTTTAGTGTCCCTATTTGTCTCTTATCTTCAATTTTTAATCAATTGAGAATTTAGACATATGTTTTATGAAAATGAGAGGCAGTATTTTAGTGAAATTTATTTGATCATGAGTAATAAGTGAACCTCTTTTCTTAAATACATTTCAGTTATATGATTACTAAATGTGTGCTTGTTGGATTCATGTTTCAACACCCAATCCCCAAAGGAGTAGTTCCTGTTAGTCCTTTTACCATAAAAAATAGTCTTCATCCTATCTTGAGCTTTAGACAAATTTGCTTTAAGGACTCGCATGGTAGCTTCTCTAGACTGCAAACTTTGATCAAGCATCAATGTGAGAATCAAAAGCCATGTAAGGCAATAGAGGAGGGGGTTTCTGTCCATAGACCCTCTCATAAGGTGTCAGCTTCAGTGCTGAGTGAAAAGAGGTGTTATACCACCATTCTTCTAGTGGAAGCCAATGAGGCCAAGCTTTGAGTCGTTCAAAACTCATGCACCGTAGGTAGCATTCCAAACATCTATTGATAACTTCAGTTTGTCAATCTGTTTGGGGTGGTAAGCTATGGAAGTCAAAGGAGATACCTTTTGTAGTTTAAAGTGTTCCCGCCAAAACTTGCTTGTAAATACTGTATCCTTATAGAAATAATTGATCTGGGCATGCCATGGAGTTTAAAACTTCATCCATAAAAAATTGAGCTACCTTCAATGTTGTATAAAGGTGCTTAAGAGACATAAAGCGTGGGGCTTTGCTCAGCCTGTCCACAACCACAAAGATGACATCCTTACCAGCAGCTCTTGCTAGGCCCTCTATAAAATCCATTGAGATATCTTGCTATACCTAGATATGAATAGGAATGGGTTGCATCAAGACAGGACAAGACACAGTCTCACCCTTATATTTTTTACAGAATTTACACTGCCTTACAACATTGTAGACAGAACTCTTTCAGAAATCATGGTTTTCAAAAACTCTCAGCCAAATAATTTGGTTCTATTCAAATTGTTGCCAGAGTTGGCAAGGTTTCTTACACACTAGATCTCTCTGCAACCTCAAAAATCCACCTCACTTTTTACATTTTTCAGTTAAAGAAGAAGTTAGGTTCCAACACTGCCTCAGTTACATTGCTTGTGGTGCAAACTGACTCGGGTCCTGTTTTGCGAGTTCCTGAGGTTATTCTTGATAGACGTTTATCTCCCAAAAATGGTCACGCCATTGTACAGATTCTCATCAAATGGATGAATATAGCTGATGAGGGTAGCACCTAGGAGGATTTGGACTTTGTCAGAGCCGAGTATCCCCACCTAGATCCATGAGGACAAAGATGATTTGAAGAGGAGTATTTGATATGATCCATTTGTAATGATTTTTCATAATTGAGTATTATTTCCATTTGTAGATTTAGGTTTGTAATTACTTGTTAAAATTAGTAAGTCGCGTGAGCTACATCTGGTCCCAATAGCTGTTAAGATTGTTAGGGTCTGTTAAGGCCGGTTAATACTAGAGTTAGTTATAACTAACTTTTGGAACCCTTGTTTCACTCTTTTCATCTTTTTTCGTCTTTAAATAGTCGTAGTATAACAACTCAATTAAGTTATGGTAAGCTGTTCAACAGCAATTCTTCCTAATTTGCTCTTTAGGCTACTCCAATTCCTTCCTAAATTGTAATATCATTTCAGTAGTGTATCACATCATGACGAAAATTATATCTTTCCTCTTTGTATTATTATCCTTTTTCCCAACTCACAACAAATAAAAGTATCCGAATACAAATACCCTTTAACTAGCATATGCTAAAAGGAACAAATAAATATTCTTCTCGTGCTTAACTCTATTTGTAACAACTTATATAATATTAATAACGTAAAACAATTATATGTGAGTAAGATGTTTCTTTCCTACTTATATATATCATTAGATACCAAAGCGTTCATGCTAGTACGGGCCAAATATACGTTATTTCTTTTATTCATTAATAGTTGTCCATGATTAACTTGGCACAGAAGTTAAAAAATTATAAATGATAAGATAATGTTACCATATCATTTTTCTGAATATGATAAATTTAATGCTTTAAAATATATTGGATAGTCGTGTTTAATATTAATGGTTAAATATATAGAAAGGGATAAATTATCTATTGATTTTTCAAATTGGCCAAGTATTGTTGGACGTGTTTTTTTTTTTTTCTATATAGTAAACAAGTAAAAACAGATAGAGGGATTGTCCCCATTTATGGTGACATTTGGAATTAACTAAATTTTCTACTATATTTTTTTAAAAAATGTTTAAATTGTTAATTATTGTAATTTATAGTTTTTTTAAAAAAATATATTACTATATGTTATTCTTTCTATCCCCCTTTTTACGACAAAACTGAAGGTTTATCATATGTAATTTGTAGATATCCAACTTTAAAAAAATTGTCTCAAATAATAGTCTTAAATTAAAAGAGATAATGTTAAGTCAATAAAAATTGATAAGTTTTTTTTTAGATTAACTTTGGATAGGGCCCATATATATATATATATATATATATATATATATATAAAATATATATTAAAAGTGTAAAGGCCTTTAGAAAAGTAATTCAAACTTTTTACCCTTCATTAAAAGTTTTTGCAATAGATAAAATCATCTTTTCATTTATTTCTTTCAATTATTATATAATTAATTTTTATAATACTTTAAGAACTCCAAAAATATATGGGTAAAGGTTTCTTTAATGTCCTTATTTATGGAAGGTAAAAAATTGAATATAAATCTTATTTTTCTTTTCTAAAAATAAAATTTTAAGCAAATATGATTAACAAAGTTATTAGTATAAAAGGAATCTTGCTCTTTTTTTAAAACCAGGTCATATTATACTCCTTTTTTTCTTCTTCTTCTAGCATGCTTTGTCTTGGTAGAAGAATACAAAAATAGGTTAATTTAAATGTTATCTCTTATTTTTGGTTCATAAATAAATACGATCAACTGATTTATTCTAAATATTCTTTAATGCAGTTTTTCATGCTCAGAACGTTTATGGGATCTACAATTGAAAATTTATAGTTGAATAAACTTTATGATGGACAACAAAGATGAGATTGTTTGTAGACATATCATAGTTAGGATTTGTTATTTATCATGCGTTAAAGTTTAATTAGAAGATTATATTATGAATCAATAACTGCTAACAGATTCTCTCCTTTTGATATATAATTTTGCGTGTTTTTCTTCTAATTAAAAATTTTGATAGAAAAATTGACCGAAACAAGTATGTTGCCGCCTAACCAAGTAGCCGAAAAAATCAATGTTTTATCTCATTCCCGTTTTTCATTGGGATTTTTGTAGGAGTTTTTGGCTAAGCTCTCTATTCTATTCTCTTCTCTCCATCTTCAAAGGATAGGTTTATTATTATGTATACATAAAAATCAAAGGAGTTCTAATTGTCTTTGCTAAGTGATCTTGCGTTTGAATTATGGTGCATTCGTTGTTTTTATATATATATTAGATTCGATTTGAATTGTTTCATTGGATAATTATACTGCTACCTTGATGTTATGTAAATTGTTTTCAGGTTATATGTATGATCAATACCTATTGTGCTTTGGTGCGACGATGAGGAACTTAAAATCAGCAGGTTGGTTAGTTAAAATATGAATTTGTTCATTTTATGTGGAAGTTAGATTAAATTTTGTAATTTGAATAAACTGCTACGAATTATTATTTGAGTCTTAAGATCTGCCTATAATATCCCTCTTAAACTTCGCTTATATGATTACATCAAATATATTGTTGTAGTTGATGCTATAGATTTTATTTGATATAATGAAACTGTTCAAAATTTATGAAGCCACTTGACAAATGTAGGCTACAGTTTGATGTTAGTTGAAATATGATAAAACATAGGCTGAAGTTTGATATTAGAGAATATATAACATTTAAATATTAAAATTTTTCTTTAAGTATATTAAGATTTAAATTCAATAAATGTATTTAATTGATTTTTATGCTTCACAACAAAACAAAATCTATTATATTAGTTGTTGGACTCCTTTAATCCTTCACAATTTATTTCTCTTGTTGGTACTTAGCCTTTAATATAATCTTTAATATTTTAGTCATATCACTTCTCTTGTTTGTTATATTTGTTGTTTGCAATTATAATTCAGACTTCTCTTCATATGAGTATGATACTCTATAACTGATGTATTATTAGTAAATTTCATAATGAATTTATCAAATTTATGGTGATTTTCAATTGCTTGGAGTTGGACGTTCCACTGAGAGAGGTTAGTGTTAGTAATTATTATTTGTTATGTTTATATTTTTTATTGACTTGTAGTACTTATTGCTAAAACTATATAAAATTTGAGAGGATATATATGGTATCAATTTATTTTTATAAAATTAGTTAAGTTAAATCCACATTATAGTTATCAAAGTTTGGTCAGTCATGTGCTGATAACAACACTACAGTAGAGGAACTTATTGACTCTGTTATTGATGTTCTTAGGAAGGAATCTGAGAATTGTGACTTATACATATTTTAGTCGTCGTAATTTGTGGGTCCTCTTTGAAGTTATGGTATTTGAGTTTCAATTTTAATTGAATGATTCTTCAATGGTTTACCGAAAATAATTTCTAGATCTATAAGAGTCACTTTGTGGAAAGGTCAAAACTTGTAGCAATATAGGATCCAAGTTGAAGATTGATGGAGTTTTGCTATTGTTTTACTATTGTATGCAAGTCGAGAGTGATACTGCTGGATCATTGTATTATGGAGGGTCAAAACTTGAGGCACTATAGCATCCATGTTGAAAAGTTTAAGGTCGCGGAGAAAATTTGGAGCAACTTAGGATCTAAGTTGAAGAGTTTAAGGTTGCGAAAAAAGCTTGGAGCAATATGAGGTCCAAGTTGAAGAGCTTAAGGTCACAGAGAAAGAGGGAAAGATGAATAGAAAAAGAGATTCAGATTGATAGATACAACGCGAGTCATGTTGTTAAGACCAGATAGTCATCGAAGTAAATATGGGCATTGGCAAAATGAGAATGTGGTAAGTGATAATGTGTGTTGGTGCTTCCCAGGTCCTATTGATTTTTGGGTTGATTTATTGTTTCATATGCTCAAGATGGAGAGCATTAAATTCTTGGGGAAAAACTTCGATGAGAGCAAAACTATACAATGTACTCTGATTTTTTTTAGTTGCTTAATTTATTTTTAGGATTCACGTTGTTATAATGTAAAGAGGAACTCTATTTCTTCGATAGCTATGTAAACCTGAAGATGACCAATGTTGGAAGATGAATGAAGAAAGGATAGGTAAAACGGAAAAGAAAAGAACAACATCGTAATTTTGACTTTTAAAATTAATAACAAAATTTTGTTCACTATAACTAGTTTTGTTCAATAATCAATTAGTGTATTTCTATATGTTTCCACTAATATAGACTATTACAGATTGATATTCATCCTACTTCTTTATTTATTTAACCTTTTTGTTGCTTTTTTAAAATTTATTAATTTTGTTTTTGATGTATTTTTGTGGTTTTTTGAACTATTTTAAATTTTAAATAGATATAATATTTATTTTAACGTTAATTGCTATTTTTGAATATTTTTGTATTTTTGTATATAATTTATTGATTAATGATAAATACACGTGCAAAGCACGTATATTAGACTAATTAATATAAAAATGTTGGACAAAACAGACTCAATTAAGCCCGAAAAGGAAAATCAAAAACAAAAAAATCAAGATTTTGTGGGTCAAGACTCGGCCTATCTTAACCCTCTATAAATATGACCTAAAGTAGGATTTTTAGAATGAGAATCGTCCAGCAACATCCACAAATGGCGCCGCTGGAAGCTCATTTCAATACCTGCTTTCTTTTGCTCCAGCTTTGGGTTATTAATCTTGTCGGAGATTGATTTAGTGACGAGCTCTTCTTGATCAGCTCATCAAGGTAACTTAATTGATAAGCAATTACTTTGTAAATAATAGATTTGTCTGAGACCAATACACTGAGAATAGTAAATAACTTGAATGTTTTTCCTTATTTTTCAACAACAATCTTTTTTATTACTAAATTAAAATCACCAAAAAACAAAATAGCCATTCTTTGTAAACTCAAATAGTTGAACATGCAAGTTATAACATAGTAGCTCTTGGTAAATGAATAATGAGATGGTGTGAATGAGGATGATGATTGATGATATAAATAAGAGGGTAAACTAGTACAAAAATGTAAAAGTTTAACATGAAAGCTACAATAAAATTCTTGGTTGGCAATAATATTGTATTATTATTGATAGTTTTACGAAAATATCCTTATTGAGTTATGTTGTTAAAGGTATGACAATTCTGGCAATGTTAAAAATTAATGATTGTTTGGTCATTTGAAGTTCCCAATCAATCATTGAAGCAAAATGATTAAATAAGATATTGCATAAAAATTTAAGTAAACTGACCAGAAAATCCTTAACAATAAATTTATTACTCTAAGCGCACATGTCGTCTAGGTGTGTGCTTATTCCCCTTTATTATAGAGTATATAGAAATGATAAGATATTATTTATAAAGTACATTAATTGTGGTTATATAATAGCTATGACATTCTGATCAAATATTAATTATTATTTTTAAATGTGGTTTTCACGTTTTATTTTTTTTAATTTTTCTAACCAAATCTCATTATATAGTCCGATCAAATAATAGTTTGCTCAAATCTCAAGACATTGTGTGGCTAAATAATAGTCTGTACTAATTATTCTTGAAATCTTGACCAAATATTAATTATTATTTTTAGATGTGTTTTTTCACGTTTCACTTTTTTAAACTTTTCTGACCAAACTTCAAGATATAGTGTGGTTTATAGTGCATATTAATTATTCTTGTACTCTTGAAAGTTTGAGCAAAACCTAATTATTATTTTTAGATAAGTTTTTTCACGTTTTACTTGTTTAAACTTTTCTACCTAAATAGCAAGGTATAGTACGGTCAAATAAAACATATACTAATTATTCTTGTATTCTTGAGATCTTGACCAAATACTAGGATATATATAGATTTTCCCTTGAAAATAAATTAGCAATAGCCCTCTCTATGTCTTTTTATGCTTCACAAAATTCTCTCACATGAAAAAAGATTCACACCATCATTTTTACTAGGAAGTTTAATTACTTTTTTTCCAGTTTTAGTTGCACCACATTTTTTTTTTGTTTCAAAAAAATCTCCTACCACATCTTTGATGTTTTTTTCATTGAATAAGACATCGATTTCAGTAGTACTTTCAATCTTAAAGAAAAATAATTAATTCAAGAAAAGCATTTTTCTTTTGTGTAAAAAATTTTGATCGATTGTGAAAAAAGTTTTAAGGAAAAAAAAAGGACTACCAAAGAGAAGTATAAAAAAGGTAATAACAGTATGCCATACGGACTATAAAGAGAAAACCTATTTGTTATATGAAAGATTTGATGAATTAAAAAATGCAAAAGTGAAAAGGAAGCTTACTAAAAGGAGAAATTGAGCGAGTTGAAGAATAGAGTTTCTCTTTTGATGGAAAATAAGAGAAAAAATGATGAAGGTATTACTGTTATGTGACTTTAGGTCGATTATTTTTCTTAGTTTTGCTTTTGTTTTCTCCTTACAACTTTTTATTTATCGTTTTATAATGTATTTTATTGTTTTGATTATAGTTAATGGTAGATCTTTATTTTACTGTATCTGCAAAACCCATTTTAATTATTTGTGGCTTCAAACTTATTTATTAATTGAATGACATAAATAACTAAAATAGATTTTACATATGTAGCAAAATGAATATCTACCATTAACTATTATCAAAACAATAAAATAAATTATGAAACGATACATAACAAGTAGTAAGGAAAAAATAAAAACAAACAAAAATAATTGACCTAAATTAACATAACAACAATACTTTCATCATTTTTTCTCTCATTTTCCACCAAAAGAGAAACTCTATCCTTAACTCTTCGAATCTCTCCTCATAATAAGCCTCTTGTCACTTTTCACTATCTTTAATTCATCAATTCTCTCACATATCAGATCGTTTTTTCCTTATAGTCCTTGAAGCACTCTTCTGTTATCTTTTTATACTTTTCTTCAATATTTTTTTTCCTTCCTCAAAACTTTTTTCACAGTTCATTAAAAATTTCTGCACAAAAAAGAAGTGTTCTTCTTGAATCAATTATTTTTCCTTTAAGATTGAAAGTACTTCAATGAATACATTATCAAAGACGTGACTTTGGAATTTTTGTGAAAGAACAAAAAAATTGTGAAAAAAAATTGAATTTCTTAATTGAAATGATGGTGGAAAAAGTCAAAAGTATATGAGAAAGTTATGTTCAACAAAAATTAACATATCCAATATAATATTAAAAATAGAATCGGAAAAGAGTGGTGTACACAACCTTATTCTTAAAAAAAGGTAAAGAGACTATTTAGAAGTACAAAATTTTGAAAAGGAAGTCCATAAAGGGACCCTTTATCTATTAGTATAGCCACTCATTGTATCCGATGTGTAGATATACACTTTAATAAATGATATCCCCATCTATACTACCACTATTTTCTAACTTCTTGTTCCTTATACTCCATCATATTCCATATATCTTGTTTTTGTTCTTTCCATATATGCAAGAAAAAACACATCTCATTCAACTTCTCAAACAAAAAACCACCACATACTCCTATGAAAGTGATGATACCAAACTTCCCAAGAACACAACAACACAAACACCAAAATCAGTCTACTAGTTCAAGAACTATGAACCCTTTTGATGACCTCTCTCAGATTCGCAAGAAGAACCAGAAGGGAAGTGATATGAACAGTAAAAACACTAAAATAGTAACAACACTTGATGAACAAGATGCAATAACAAAAACACATGGTTACAAGATAAGAACACAAACGGATTACACTAGATATAGACAAACAATTACAAGAAAGTAAAGATAGATTGTTAGACAAACGGATGGTTTAATATGAACAACGCCAAAAGCTTATTCCACTTTTGGAACTTCTTCTCCTTCTCCTTCTTCTGCTTCTTCTTCTTCATCATCATCATCATCTTCTTCTTCTTCTCCTTCTTCTTCTCCTTCTCCTTTTCCTTCTCCTTCTCCTTCTCCTTCTCCTTTTCCTTCTGCTCCTCCTTATGCTCCTCCTCCTTCTTCTTCTTCTTCTTCTTCTTCACCTCTTCTTCTCCTTATTCTCCTTCTCCTCCTTCTCCTCCTTCTCCTCCTCCCCCTCCTCCTTCTTCTACTTCTCCCCCTCCTCCTTCTCCTTCTTCTCCTTCTTCTTCTCCTTCTTCTTTTTCTTATTTTCCTTCTTCTTCTTCTACTTTTCCTCCTTATTCTTCTTCTCCTCCTTCTCCTTCTCCTCCTTAACCTGCTCCTTCTCCTTCTTCTTCTCGTTCTTCTCCGACTTCTCCTTCTCCATCTTCTCCTCCTTCTTCTCCTCATTCTTCTTCTCCTCTTTCTTCTTCTTCTTCTTCTCCTCCTTCTTCTCCTTCTCCTTCTTCTCCTCCTTCTCCTTCTCCTTCTTCTTCTTCTCTTTATTCTCTTTCTCCTTCTTCTTCTCCTTCTTATTCTTCTTCTTCTTCTTCTTCTTCACCTTCTCCTCCTTCTTCTTCTCCTCCTTCTTCTTCTTCTTCTCCTTCTGCTCCTTCTTCTTCTTCTTCTCCTTCTCCTTCTTCTACTCCTTCTTCTCCTACTCCTTCTTCTTCTACTCTTTCCTCTTCTACTCCTTCTTCTCCTTCTTTTTCTCCTCCT